>CM042482.1:45992884-46547884 GCA_023621385.1 Quercus gilva | reverse complement strand
TTGCTCATGTTTTGCTCAAGCAAGGTTGCATGATATACAACCTGTTTTTTTTTTTTTTTTTTTCAAATTACCTGTGTTTTTTTTAGAGTCTGATGGGGAATATTTTAACAAACTCCATGGCTACTCTTCCGGAATGTGCTACTCTTCCCAAATAAGTTGGTCATTCAAAAAGCACCTACACACTAAAAGTGGAAGACCAAAAACGACCAATGCAGACATACGTCATGACCAAAAGCTGATGAATAAGACCAAGCACACTGAACACATGTTGCAATGTCAACGTCACCTAAGACTCTCCTACATTCACACGGCTACCAGCAACAAGATAACTCTTATCTCCTATAAATCGGTTAAGGGATAGCTCCTCACTCCCTATAGATCAACTATGGGATAGTTCCCAACTCCTACACTTTAGCTAAGGGATAACCCCATATCCATACAATTCAACTACGGTGATCATCCACAAACCCCTATATAAACACCAAGACATCACAATTTCGAGGTACGCAAAAAATACTATTCGGAAACTCCTCTCTCAAAAGTTCACTACTAGTTTTTGATTTGACCGTCTTAGGCCGGCACCACACTAGTGCCCTTTGAAGGTATTTCTATTTTTTGCAGGTTCATTACTCTTCACCTTGTTACAAAAGACTAAGGGTTTGGGCGATAGACCTACTGATGATTTTGAGCTTTGTCAGAGTCCAAATTTGGTAAGGGTTTGTATGGTGTAAAACTCATGTTTTATACAATTCGATAAGAGATTGTCATATTAGTCTTTTACTTAAAACTTAATACATTCGACTACACTAACAACACCACATTAGTCTTTTACTTAAAAATTGAAGTATGATGTTAATTGAGATGTTATTATGTGTGATTAGATATATTTATGTTTTAGTAATATAATGATGTGGCATGTTCTTATTGAGGGTATAGACTCTTTTACTTAAAACTCAATACATTCTACTACACTAATAACACCACATTAGTCTTTTACTTAAAAATTGAAGTATGATGTTTATTGAGATGTTATTATGTGTGATCAGATATATTTATGTTTTGGTAATATAATGATATGGCATGTTCTAATTAGAGGGTATAAACCAAGGGTCTACACCAAGTTTTTAGAGAATTTATTTATTTATTTATTTATTTTAAACCTAATCTAGGCTTCACTTAAACCCTATTTTTGTAAACCTATATAGTTATTTGTGCACAATTTTTCCAAAGCAATAGTGGTTGCAAAAGTTAGAGCTTTTGAGAGAACAATCTATGCCTTTTCACGTTTGAGCTAAATTGAAAAGCCATGTCTCTTTACCTTCTCTATTTGTGATCCCAAACTGAGAGCATGAGAGTTTGAAACAAAATAACTATTTCTCATGAGGTTCCCTTTAATAAGTCTTCAAGGAGGTTCCTTGAAGTGATAGATGTTCTAGTTCATGTGGACAAGGAGTTCATGGAGGAAATTTGCGTAGGGAGATTCCAAAAGTTCTGGGGCACCACAGTAGGAAGGCAAGTGGGGTGTTTGCAGCGGTTACAATAGAGAGTCTAATTGTACAAATGTCTTGTAAGTAGATCATTGTAACCATTTTACGTGGGACTGGTCCCATAAGAGGTTGGTTTGGATTAATAAATACAATGAATTTCTGAACAAATTAATCTTAAAAGTGTCACATAGGAGTCTAACTATATTTTTCAAAACAAATAGACTTATATCTAAAATTTAGCTACACTACCTACCAAAAAAAAATTTAGCTACACTAGAAAATCCAGCATAGAAGAAAATACAGATTGCAGCTGTCACCACAGAAAATTTGGCCTTTTGTAGCGGCCAAACCCGGGTTACACAACACTAAATCATTCGAGTTGAGTTTGAAGAGGCCAGTTGGTGAGGTTTTTTCCACCCAGTAAATTTGCGGGTATGTTTATATATGCTCTCTCTATAGATATCGAAAGCTTGTCCTTCATGCTCCAAAAAAAAATGCTTGTCCTTCCATTGTGCTTTTGTTTTGAGCCATCCAGATAATCCAAACAGCTATAAATACTCATTTCCATGGTATTTGGGGGTGACATCTGATTTAAAGAGGAGAATTAGTCAAATGTTTTATCCATTCTCCATTCTTATAGGAAAATTTTTTAGCAGTTTCTATATCCCTATCCCATTCCAAATCTTAGCAGCCAACAAGCAATCCCTCAAAATGTACAAACATTGTTTTTGGGACAGGGGAAAGACTTCTTTCAAATTTGAGAATATGTGGCTTAAGGTGGAGTGGATCTTGTGAGAGGTTGGTGGAATGGATACGATTTTGTGGGGTCTCCTAGTTATGTTCTAGCTTGTAAATTGAAGGCTCTTAAGGGTGACTTGAAGTATTGGAATAAACATGTTTTTGGGGATGTGGCTTTTAAGAAAAAACACCTGTTGTTTGAGCTTCTGGACCTAGATTTGAGAGAAGGGATGCAAACTTTGTCACCGGCAGATAGTGCAAGAATGGCTGAGATAAAGGCTAATATTGAGTATTTAGCTTCTTTGGATGAGATTTTTTAGAGGCAGAAATCGAAGGCTTTGTACTTAAATGAAGGAGATAATAATACTGGATTTTTCCATAGGCTTGCTAATTCTCATAGACTTACAAATACTATGAGAGGTGCGGAGGTTGAGGGCATTTTGTATGAGGATGAGTCTACAATTCAGGATCAAGTGGTGGGTTTTTATTAGTCCTTGTATCAAGAGACCGAATCTTGGAGGCCCACTATTGATGGGTTAAAGTTTGCAAATCTGGATGAAACCAATTAGACTGCTTTAGAAAAGGAGTTTGAGAAGGAGAAGATCATTGCAGCCCTACGGGAGGCTAAGGGCGATAAGGCTCCCAGTCTAGATGGCTTTACTATGGTGTTCTTTCAAAAATACTGGTGTGTTCTTGAGAAGGAGATCTTTGCTTTTTTTGCAGACTTCCACAAAGAATATATTTTTGAAAAATCACTCAATGCCACCTTTCTGTGTTTGATTCCCAAGAAGCTTAGTGTAGTCAATATTAGAGATTTTCGCCCAATCAACCTGGTAGGTAGTTTGTACAAGCTACTTTCAAAGGTTTTGGCACATAGACTTCGTTGTGTTTTAAATAAATTTATTTCCAACTCCCAAAATTCTTTTGTTGGGAGAAGACAGATACTTGACTCTGTTCTTATTGCAAATGAATGCTTGGATAGTAGATTGAAGAGTGGTATTCTAGGTGTGATTATTAAATTGGATATTGAGAAGGCTTATGATCATGTGAGTTGGAGTGCCTTATTTTCCCTCATGGAAAGGATGGGTTTTGGGGAGAAATGGGTGAGTTGGATGAAGATGTGTATTTCTACTGCTCGTTTTTCAGTGCTTATTAATGGGTTTCCAGTTGGTTTCTTTGGTAGCTCTCGTGGTCTTCGCCAAGGGGATCTCTTATCTCCACTCCTATTCTTATTAGTAATGGAAGTATTGAGTAGGTTGTTGAAAAGGACAAAAGATGGAGGCTTTCTTAGTGGATTCCAAGCAAATCCCAATACACGTGGAGGACTGAAAGTAAATGTTGGTAAGAGTGAGATTGTACCGGTTGGTGAGGTTGGGACCTTGGATGCCTCGGCTCAAATTTTATGTTGTAAGGTAGGCTGTTTACTCATGTCTTATTTGGGGATGCCCTTGGGGGCCCACTATAAGGATTCCTTAATTTGGAACCCTATCATTGAAAGAATGGAAAAAAAAAAAAAAGCTTGCAGGTTGGAAGCAATTATATTTGTCTAAAGGAGGTAGACTTACTTTATTGAAGAACACTTTATCAAGTCTCCCTACTTATTATTTATCTTTGTTTACTATTCTATAACATGTGGTGGACAGATTAGAGAAAATTTAGAGGAATTTCTTTTAGGGGAGATCTAATGATGTCTTTAAATTCTCACTTGTTGCTTGAGAGAAAGTTGTGTGGCCAGTGGAGTCTAGTGGCTTGGGGATCCGAAAAATTGGGCTGTTTAACCAAGCTTTGCTTGGGAAGTGGCTCTAGCGATTAGGGAATGAGGTCACTCGTTTATGGAGACAGGTTATAGCTTCCAAATATGGGGAAAATAGTGGAGGATGATGTACTAGAGTTGTTAGAGGGACACATGGATGTGGTATGTGGAAGAACATTAGGAAGGGGGCTGAGAGTTTCTTTGGTCATGTGTTGTATGCGACGGGTGAGATTTTCGTATCAGATTCTGGCATGACCCTTGGAGTAGCCCTTCTGCCTTGAAAGTTTTATATCCGGCCTTGTTTGCTATTGCTATGAACAAGGAAGCTATGGTTTTTGAAATGGTTGATTATGCTTCCGGATGGGGGTGGTAGAAGCTGGAACTTACGTTTCTGACGTGCATTTCAAGACGGGGAGACAGAGATCTTTTATGTTTTCTTTGCGTATATCTCCTCCAAGTTACCCAAGCGGGGTGATAATACCATGATATGGCAATTAAATCGTAGTGGTGTTTTTAATGTGCGCTCTTTTTATACTTAATTACTAGCAGCCCTGTTGGTGTCTTTTCCTTGGAAGAGCATTTGGTGTGTTAAGGTACCTAAAAGGGTGGCCTTTTGTTTATGGACAGCTGCTAAGGGTGGGCTTCTTACTATAGACAACCTTGTTAAGAAGAAGTTACCTCTTGTGAATTGGAGCTGTCTTTGTCAATGTGAAGAGGAAACTATGGATCGATTATTGATCCATTGTAAGTTTGTGTATACCTTGTGGGGTGAAGTCCTTCATGTGTTTGGGGTTCAGTGGGTGATGTCGAAGAATGTTGTTTCTCTTCTTACTGCATGGTGGAATTGGTTGGGAGTTACACTTCAAAAGTGTGGAATATGGTTTCAGCATTTCTTATGTGGTTAATTTGGAAAGAGCGCAATGCATGTACTTTTGAGAATACTGAGAGACTTGTAAACTGTATGAAGTCTTTACTACTTAGGACTTTGTTTGAGTGGTCCCAGATTTGGGGGTTTACGCATTGTCATTCTTTGTTTGACTTTCTTAATTCTTTAAGTCTTTCTTTTTGATTGGTTTGTACTCTTTTCAATGCAGTGAGTTTACTATCGTAAATTCATTGTGCTTTTATTATCAATAAAGCTGTTATTACCTATCAAAAAAAACATTCAAGATAAACCTTCCTTTTGGTCAAGAGTTCTCTTGCTACTAGACTCTCGTGAAAAGCTAGCCACAGAAAGGTGAGAATCAAGAGCGTGTTTACTTTCCAAAACCATTTCTAGTTGTTAGGTTGTTTTGGGTGTTGGTGATCTAAGAATAGAGCAATTTGGTAAGCAAAGCCGGATTCAAATGGGCTGTTGTGAGGGGTGCCAATGCAAACAATCTTCATGATTAGGTAATAATGGTCTTGGTGTGGCTTTTATAATCTCAACAAGGCAGGGTGGAAAAGCAAAAGATAAAGGTCCCCAAACTAGTTCTCTTCGGGGCCAAATGTCAAAAAGATAGAAAGACAGGTCTTCCAAACTTTTTGACAGTTGAGACCCCTCCTCCCTATTCAAGGAGGGGGTATTACACGCATCGGACACATGTATTCTCCTCTTACATGTAATGTATGGTAAAATTTTCATTATTCAAGGGTCCGTCAATAATTCCCATATAAGATCTATAGCAATGCAATTATCTCAACTAAAATTAATAGATTTACCATTTTTAATCATCCATCTCATCTCCCTTATCCCCTTTTCAATACCTTTATTTTTGCTAACTTTGAAGTTTGAACAAGAAAAATTAATGCAAAAAACCGGTTTGACCCGCTAACCTTAACAGCCTATGCAAGTTTGGTATGGAAGGTGGCGTGGGTTGTACTTGTTCAGTTTTACGCTTTTATGGTTTGTTTTGATTAAAAAACTTGTCCTGTGGACTGAATTTTTTTGAACCATATATATATATATATATATAAAAATTTTAGGTGTCAATTCTTTTTTTTAATTCTTTTTTTCTTTTCTATTTTATTTAAGAGAAAAAAAAAAATCTATTTGGAAGAATGTCTATAACAAAGATCCACTAAATTTTGTTAATTGATGACACATTAGAATTTAAGCAAATATACCTAGTCAACCTACCAAGTTGAAACCGCCTATATTATCGACTAACTAGTCAATTGTAAAGTTTGGTGGGTCGATGTTGGTTTGAAAATTTTCCAATCCGCCCAATCCAACCTGTGACATAGTTCTAAAACGAATCCGTTGTAATTATGAATGATCCAACTTGTGTTATCAATAAACATAAACTAACATTACTAGCGTTGAATGGGGCACTTTGTGGTTTAACATTATAACTACATTCAAATTAAACCCTACAATAAATATCACATGTTTCAGTTTTATGACATTTTTCTACAAAGATTCACCAATGCAATCATAAACTCTTCAAAGAGATAGAGCTACATTAAAAAAACAAATGAAATCTCTAATTCTTTCTTACTCAATGAAGTTGAATATTTAATTTTCTATCTTACTCAATGAAAATGAAACCTGGTTCTTTACTATGTGTATCTTGTGTATCCCAGATCATGTACTCATTAGCCACAAAACTAGTTAGATGGGACAACTCAACTGAGTTCAACTCAACTTTGATGGTTTATCCTTTGACAATACTAGGGTTAAAGTCAACTTTGCTAGTTCATCCTTTGTCAATACCCTAGGCTAGCTTGCAATGGACTAAAGAGGCATTATTAGCGATAGATATAAGAAGTGGGTGAAAGACTACCCAAAGCAGTTGGCATTGCTTTTAGCATTACTGCTAAAATGAGCAAGGTGCATTATTACTTCTAACACTATTGCTAGATTGTGGGGATTAGAGATAGATTGTTTCTGTGCCATAGAAGTTGAGCTTGATAAAAAAGTTGTGATATAACTTATGCACAATTCAAATGAATTATTAGGTGAACTATCTGGATTTCCGCATAATGTGTGATGCATTTTGTTATTAATTTCCTCCAATATTTTAATAATTTTTCTTGTAAAAAATTGTAATATTTTATGTTATGTTTTTATAAACAAAATAAAAAGATAATAAGAGTAGAGTAGTGATTTGATCATACTATATGTATTTTCAAATTTGAAAATTGCATAATATAGTGACTAATATAGATAGGCATGTTTCATATCTACTCAAGAATGCAAATATTGCTTTGATAAATAAAATTGCAAATATCCTTCAATAATTTTTTGTACATTCTTAATAATGTTTTAAATCTTTCTTTTTCTTTTGTTGAATTTTGTTTCAACTGTTACAAAAGTAACTAAATTTGACAAAGAATATCATATTTCAAATAAATTGTTTTTCATATAAATCTTAGAAAACTAACATCAAATTTTCATTTATAGTTAAATAATTAATACACCACTTAAAAGAATTAAACAATCCTGTTAGTAATCATTTTAATTACGTAGAATAATATTTTTAATATATAAAATGAAGAAGAATGTCGTCCTATATAAATAGGAAGAATAATTAGATAGAACAATCTTTTTAATATATAACATGGAGAAGAATGTCAATTCCAAATAAGCTATTGTTATTATTATTATTCAAAATAAAAATACTTTCTTATATAAAATTTATAAAAGTAATCATATAAATGCCTCTAATAAAAATAATTAATGCACAACTATAAATAATTAATATATGCATTTACTTCATTAGATAATTCAATGAACTAATACTTTAATATAAATGCAAATTTTGTTGATTTAAAAGCCTAAATACCAAAAAAAAAAAAAAAATCTTGAGAAATGCTCTACATGTAATTTCATACTCTCTCGCATGAGATCATTGTTTTTATATTTATATTGAATTGATTTTCTTTACTCGTTAATGATAGCCGGAAGCTTCTCAAGAGAATACCAATGAAGGCTATCAATCACTACTATAAAGAAGCAAAATTGTGCTGATGCACTTTACCAAAATGGGAGTCAGACAATCTCAAGATTCTGTCATTTTTGAAGATCTTGCTTCTGATGTTGCACTTACGTTATATTTAGACAATTTGGGTGTGTTATGATAGGCACAGTGTGCCTTGTAATCAAACTCTTCAGTTTGTAACGTATTTCCCTTATTACCAAAAAAAGAAAGTCTTCAATTTAAAGGCCAAGCGTGTAATTACAAGATCATTGCAGAAAGTGAGGAACTCATGACAGCTTATGACAAAACAATCTCATAATATTCTCATAAATATTCCCTCCCCCCCACCCCCCCCCAAAAAAAAAACAGAAGGAAACAAAGGCAGCCGAGGACCTAGTTGAAAACAAAGCCTAGATCATTTCATCTCCCCTAACACACAAAGGCAGAGACAAGAACGCTTTCAAATAAATATTGTTGTTCAGATTAGATAACAGAGGGATGAGCAGAGAATAAAGCACACTGCACGACCCTTAATTCCAAAGGTTGCACATTGCACTGGAGATTATCTATACTGAAACTAGTACTGATCTAGAACCTAACCAGACATCATCTACTTAGAATGCATTTTGATGAGCTTATTTCCATTGGCTTATTTTACAAAATCAAGTGTGTAAGAAAAACAACAGTGCCTAAAAGAAATGAGACTTTAAAAAACATAAATAAACTAACTAAAATAAGTAGAAACCATAAACTCAACAAGTAGACACTAAATGTTATAAGCACGAGGTAATCAGCAAAACATTATATATCAATCACCTGAATCTTGAAGTCAATCGATTCCATAAAGCAAATGAGATCAAGTTAGTAGAAAAATGAATCATCATATTTATTGTTGCCAACCCATGTTTGTCAATTGTCAAAAAATATATGTATATATATATATGGAGGAAAAAGGAAAGAAAAGATCAAAGAAGTGATAACCTGAGAAAGGTCATCCTCACCAATGAACAATATCACAACAGCTGAAACCAGCAATCCTACACAACTCTCCTGACCCAAAAGGAATGATGGGATAAGAAAAGAAAAGGAGAATGAATAAACATACATCGCATCGGCCATTTTCCAGAATATTACAACTATTGATATAAAATACAGCACTGTATACCAAACATTGGACCGGAGTGCATTGTTGAGGGGTTTAATAATAACACTGGATTTGCTATGTCAATCTCTTTCACCTCAAAACAAAACAGAGTATTAATCACTTTTCCAACTCTCCAATTGAGGGAATTGGCTCAATCTCATCGATAGCCGCCACCATAAGGCTGCTGAGGCACATAACCACCTGTGCCCATCATGGGGTTGTAACCACCAGAAATGTTTGATCCAGGAGGTAATCCAGTTGGTGCTTGCATATGGACTCCTTGCCCCATACCCATATTCATATTCATGCCCATGTTCATCCCCATTCTCATACCCATGGGTTGTTGATTCATGCCTCCGTAAGCCCCCATGCCCATGCCTGCACCAGGCCCACCACCCATACCCATATTCATACCCATACCCATGCCCACACCCATACCAGAACCCATCATAGGGGTTGGTGGAGCTCTGAGAGCACTTGCACCAGCACGGCCTATCCCAGAACCAGATCCCATAGCTTTACCCATGTTGATCGTAGATGTTACAGGAGTTGCAGCAGGTTTTTCCATCCTCTTCTCCTTCCGATTAATGGCATCAAAATCAATTCCAATATCCGCCAATGGATTTATTTTAGCTGCATATGAAAATAAAATAAAAAATCATCCCAAAATCTCTCATATATAGTAGATATTCAATCATCAATTGTAAGGAAACCATAATCATAATATTAAGATTTTAGAGCATAGAGCACTTACGTCCGGATATATTTAAATTGACTAGCCCTCTGCTTAGTGTATCGGTCCAAACAGTTGACTTGGTCTCAAACTTGTCCTTGGATGGTTGAGGAACTGTTGAAAGTGATCCAGATGAAGATGGAAGATTTTGCTGTAAATTCATGTGGTTGTTTGGTCCCGATTGAGGAAGCATATTACCCAGGAAATCATTATTTTGTTGTACAGCAGGTCCGGTGGTAGTTTGATAAGTGGCATGTGTAGCTAGTGGAGCTGCAGAACCCTGTAGTGCAAGGAAGTTCCCGCCGTTGAACTGTGAAGCAGGTCCAGTTGGTGCTTGAGAAGCCATATGTGAAGTGATGGGAGGTGCAGATCCTCCCTGTTGAGGATAAAAGTTTCCACCATTAAGCTGTGGAGTTGGTCCAGCTGGAGTTTGAAAAGGCATGTGTGAAGTGATGGGAGCTGTAGATCCTCCCTGCGGGAGGAAGCTTCCAGTGTTGAGCTGTGCAGTAGGTCCAGCTTGAACCGGAGGAGCCATAGGTCCTTGCTGTGGATGAAAACTGCCATAAACATTAGCAGTTGGCTGTGCAGGTTGACCAGCTGGAGCTGAAAAAGCTGGCTGTGAAGTAAAAGCAGGTGAAGGAGCTGGCTGTGAAGTGAACGCAGGTGAAGGAGCTGGCTGTGAAGTGAATGCAGGTGAAGGTCCAGAAGGTGGGAGGATGTCTGCCAGAATATCAGTGTTCTCCTGTGGACTTGACAGCTCCTGAGGCAAATACTGTGGGTTTGTTTGAGGTTGAATAGTGGAGACGCTGGGTCCAGAGTAAGTAAGCCCCCCAAACGTGTCCCCAAAGTCAAAATTTGAGACTGTATCAGCCTTTGGCACACCAGGTTGGAGCGGTTCAACACTCTGGTTCATGGTAGGCTGGAAGGAAGCAGAAGTCTGCTGTTGAGACGAGACACCATCAGTGGAAGGAATAGCTTTGAAAGGAGAGTCGCCAAATGGATCTTCAAAAGGCTGCACCAAGGGTAAACAGTTTCAATCCATTGGGATAACAAGTGCAAATTTCTATGATTTTTTTTTTTTTGGGGGGGGGGGGGGGGGGGGGGGGGGAGAGTAGGAAAAGAAATATCATGTCTACAATTTCAAATCCCAAATAATATCACAAAATATATTAGAATGTTTCTTTCTTAATATTACATGATAATACTATGACCATGGCAAACAATAATAATTCTATATAGAAAAAAAATGGGACATGTAATTAGTAAATAGCCAGCTCTTTACTAACTAAAAGTCCAGTTTCAAGATACGGTGTACTTCATTGAGGATGAGCACATTAAATTACGGACTACTTCATTAGAAACAAGCCTACCACTGAAAGGCTACGCCAGATTAGCACACTGTATCACCGTAGTTTCATAAATAAGCCCATTAAATTCATTAAGGATGAAGATGAAAGGCATATCAATCTACCATTAGTTAACTCAAGAAAAATAGTATTATAAAACTTTTTTGCATTTAACACATGATGCCTACCTGATTTACAACATTAGCAACTGATGGTGCCGCCACAAAAGTGGAAGATGGAGCAGAGTTTGTATGAATATCAGCCTCAGAGGCTGTGGTAACAGATGTAGTTGGCACAATGGCTAATGAATCTGACAGAGAGCCAAGTAAGTCCATCTCAGCATTGTTTGAGGTAGCTGGAGCAGCTGAAAAAAGGGACAAATACAGTAATGAGTTTCCACCTGTGTAGCTGGTTTTCTGCAAGAGCAACCAAACAAATTTGGGTCCTATCTCCTCAGACACCATTATTATTTATAATTATATCAAACTCCAAACAGTAGCAAGTCACAGTACAAATCATATAGAGGTATGCCGTACGCCACTCTAATCTCTTTTTCTTAATTTTAAGCATGGTGGCTGGTGGGGGTGACTAACTCCTTATTACACTTAAATAATTAGGTCACCTGCTTCACATCATGTTAATTAACAGTAATTTCAGCTCTCATGAAAGTAGCAAAAAAAGTTGTTCTTGGAAAATTGATAGGAGCTCGGTTAGGGTTAGGGTGACCTTGATGTTTCAAGTGGGTTCTTGGATTAGGGAAGGCTAAGGTTGGGGTGTTTGAGCTCTTTAGAGTTTCAGTTATGTCTTATGGTTAACAAGGTTTTGATGTTGCAAGATGGTTCTTGGGTTAGAGATGTGTAGGGAGTCACCACCTCCATTGGAAATGAAAAAATTAGAGATAGATTTTAGAGAGAAATAGAGAACAAGAAGAAAACAATTCATCCATCTTCATATATGACTAGTACAGGAGTACATGGTTACAATGCCCTATTTATACACTTATGCCTCATTCACATTGGCTATTACATGCTTCATTCCTATTAGCTCATGCCAAACTAACTCATTAGGCATGTGCTTGAATGAATTTCCACGTGTTCAATGTGTTAAATGTGCACTTGTGGAACTCCTAACTATTTAGAGATGTGCTAAATCAATTACAATGTGTTACAACTCCAATCAAGTCCATGCATGCAAGGGAACACAAACACAGGAGAAAGCAGTCCAAGTTGCAGCCCCTCCAATACACCATTAATGCTACTAAAATCATAAAAAATCAACGCAATCAAATGCATGTAGAAGCTTTCTCAAATTAATCGATTGAGGTTTCAGGTTTTGAAAGCTTGATTTTCTTGCTAAATAATCACTGACTCTAGCCGTCTACAGACTTCACATGTGCACCGCCCACAAGCCCAATGATATTTTTAGTTTTGTAGTCAGCCTAATTATACACATGCACAACCACATCCAGACATGACAGGAGTTGCTGAAGAGTACAGCTCAAGTATTTTTCATCTCAAGCAACATGTTCACTTTTCTGTGAAGCAAGGATGGGTAGGCCTGCTTTGCTCACACTCAGTGCCAGCAGCTAGGCATAGCACAAGGCAAGTGATTCAGTTTTTGGATGGCAATACTAAGCTGCTAGAATTACTAAATGACAAAGCTTGTTTTGGTACATCTGCAAGTAATGATGCGTCTGATTTCATTTTGTCATTCCCTCATCTTTTAGCATAGCTTCTGCTCCTTCCTGTTCTAGCACTCATCCATTCTTCTCTCTTGGCAAATAACTCACATGTCCAAGGGGATTCAAACCCCTGATCTCACCCAACAGCAGAGTCTTTCTTTACCATAATTTTTATTCAAACCCCCGATCTCAAAGAGAAAGAATAGGCATAATTTTTGCTCAAATAGACACTTGTGATATTATCAATTTGAAACGACATTTTACACCTAATCATTTCAAATCCACATATTAATAAAGCTCAAATCCTACATAAATTGCATCGACAGAAAAATAATAAAATAAATAAATTTCTCGTTTTCCTCATCTTTTCGCATAGCTTCTGCTCCTTCCTGTTCTAGCACTCATCCATTCTTTATTATTTGAAAATTATTCACACACCCAAGGGGATTCAAACCCCCTCAGAGGAAGTATAGACCTAATTTTTGCTCAAATGAACACTTGTGATATTATCAAGCCATTTAAACTAAAAACTGAAATCCAAATCCTTCTCTTTAAGATCACATTGCGACAGTTTAGGGAGCAATTCAGACTGGAACAGAAAAAGAACATATTTATATTGCTTTGTCTACCTGAAATTGAACCTCGAGGGTCAAATTCATCAAAAGCCTCAACTTCCTGGTTTTGTGGAGATGCTGAAGCACCATGAGCAGTGGTTGCTTGGCTTGGAATATTGCTTACTGGTGAAGAATCTCTGGGAGCAGATGCCGCTGGAGTTTCTCCACCCCTGACATCAAGAAGACATCAGAATTGAATCAACTAGTACGTAATAGTCGAGGCAATAAAATGGTGCATTTTAATGCTGCAACATCTATACCTTTCACTGTGAACTGGGCTTCGGGACTCGCTCACAGCTTCTTCATAACTTGGAGGAGCACCAATATTCTGTTCAGAAAATTTCCGATCGAGCTTCCTGCCAAAAGAATTTAAAGTAGTAATACAATGAATGTTGCTTGGTCGGACAGTTGACAAGGTTGAGCTAAAAAACCCACTAACACCAACAAGTTGCCCATCCAACCACAAAGAATTTACCTTCCCTCCTGAGATTGGTCATCAGCTCTGGCACCGCTGCCTCTGTAGGGGAAGAAATAAAAATAAAAAAAAGAAAGTAAATTTTCTAAATCAAGGATGTCATGAAGGCATCATATGCATGCTTACATTGCAAAGGGAAAATAAAATTTGTAAACCATCATTGCATTATAGTAATTCCATTTAACACAAACCACATAATCAAGGATCCAGGATAGTTCCATTTTATGAATTGAAGTAAGTTTGTTTTATTTTGGCGTTGCTGGATACTAAATATATTCTACGAGCCTGTGCCAGATTGTACTTCTTCAGCCTAACTTTCTCTGACATGAGGAAACCTCATCCATACCAGCAAAATCAACATGCATTTCTGTGATATAGTTGCTTCTTCAAAACTAAAATGACCAACAAAAAAAAAAAAAAAAAAAAAAAAAAACCCAACAATAGAAACTGCAATATCCTTTTTATCAAACTAATTATAAATATCTACACCAATAGACACATACCGAGAAGAATATTGACCATCATCATCAAAAGCACGGTCTTTGTCTCTGTCGGAGCTCCTACTTCTTGAGCCATATTGGTAATCATCAACACTTCGACTTCTTCCACGGTAATCATCATCCCTGTAACCATCTCTGCTACTGCGTTCATCATAATCTCTTCCATAACGATCTCCATCACGACTATTTGAGTCCCCATATCTGCCATACCGATCATCATCCCTGTAGCCCATTTCCCTTTCTTTCCCATAACCATAACCATTCCTATCTTCATCCCTGCTTCCATAGCGGCCTTCATAACGATCATCCTCATATCTGTCACCATATGAACCGGGCCTATACATTCCACCAGTTGATGAGGCGGTACGGAACCTGTTATCATTAATGATAAACTCCCATTAAGGCAAGTAAAAAAAAAAAAAAAAAAAACCACTAGTGAAGCTCTAAACCTAGTGGATCATAAGTTTTTCCCTTCATTCTTATATCCAGACAAATTTTCAAACATAGAATATCAGATATAGCCATGCCTGGGTGCAAGGGAGGGAAAGAGGGGGGGAAAGGAGCTAAATATTTTCATAAGACAGTATACAAGAATTGCCAAGAAAGCTTTAAAAAAATAAGATGAGTAACATGAGAATAATGTTCTGCTTGTTTTGCCGTAGAATATTTACAGGAAAATATTTTCACATTTTACGGTGTTTGTTTTACAGTAAAATAATTAGTCAACTGTAAAATATTTTCAGTCAATGAAAAAACCAAAGGCAAAAATCTGTAAAATGTTTTATGCTTGAAAAAACGGTAAATCATTTTACACTTTCTTCTCCACTCTCACTCTCGACACTTTCTCAACTTCTCACCCTCTCACTTTCTCAGCTCCTCTCCCACAACCCAGCCAGTCACTCACCCATTACTCATCACCCTCCATCTCGTGGTTCTTCTCTCCCAATCCACCTCTCAACCACAAGGCCACAACCCTCTCATTTCCCTGGCCCATCTCCCTCACCCATCTTGGACAACCCATCTTGCACCGATGCCCACCCACTGATCGACACCACCCACCATCATTGGCACTACCAAGCTTCATCACTGTCTCTTCTTTGCACAAACCCCCTCTTCTATTCTCTCTAGCACCGTCCCTTGGGTCTGATTGACAAGCGGTGATCTTGGGCATTTGGTGGCTACTCCAATCTTGCCTCTGCTTAGATGTTCAGATTAGGTTCTTTATTCATGGGTTTTTTTTTTTTTTTTTTTGGGGGGGGGGCGGGGGGTGGGGGGGGGTGGGGGTGTTTCTGATTTGGGTTCGTGGAGGGTTTTTTTGGCTTTCTGATCTGGATTTTTGGTTGTTGGTGGTTGGTGGCTGTTTTTTCAATGGTTGGTGGGGTTTAGCGGCTGGTTGTGTTTTGGTGGCTGTTTTTTCCTTCCCAATGCGGAGTTTTGGGTGGTGGTGGTTTGTGCAACTATGCTTGCTTTTGGTGGGTTTTGAGAACTATGAAAAAAATTTTCGTTTTACAATGAAACAAACATTGGAAAATGATTTCCACTGTATTTTCAAGTATGCAATCAAACACAGTAAAATGAAAATGTTTTACATCTGCAAATATTTTACTTCGAAACAAACGGAGCGTAACATGAAAAATCCACTTGGAGAAATCTTCATGAGTGGCACTTGGAGAAATCTAAAGGAAAAAGTGCACAGACTCATCCAAAATGGATCAGTAACTGTGACAATCTTAGCTCAGTTATCTATTAGAGAGTAACATGAGAATACCACTCTTAGAATCCAATCGCAGAAAGATAAATGAAAAGTAGACAGATCCATCTGATGTGTTACGTGACAGAACAAGAACAAATATGGACTCCTTATAAGACTACTTATAAACAACGTACCTTTCAAACTGCACTGAAAATTTAAGGAACAATAATTTTTTTTTTTTTTGATAAGTGAGATAGAGATATATAAGGAGATTTAGGGCAGTTCCCTGAATTGAAACATGATTGGGGAAAACATGTAAAACCTTGAGGCTGCCCCATAAAATCAAATATTGGCCGGGTGAAATAGAGAACTCGCACACGTCAACGAAATTATGTTAAGCGAGAACCCATTGGAACGGCCTAAACCCAGAATACGTAAGTATTAAGTAGTTAAAAAAAAAAATCGAAAATGATGTACAAGACCTTTCTTATATAGCATTACTATATGCAGAGTATATATATATATGAAATGAGAGAAAGGAATTGAGATTTCTATGTGCCCGCAACGGAACACAAGCGCCATCACACTGCGGCTGCCCTGCTCTCTCAAAGGCATCTAACAATATATCATAAAGACTTCACAAAATTTGAAGAGTTGTAACTTAATAGAAAGCTTTAAAAAATAACTTCTAGAAAATTTACTTGCCTGATAATAAAATAAAATAAAAAATGAGGTAACTGTTGTTTTTCTTTTGGGATGGTGTGATTTCAACATGAAAATGGAAACTAAAGATTTGGGTCAAAACTCTAAAACAGCAGGAAATTGAAAGAGAATAATAATAATAAGATAAGGATAACATCTATACCCTATAAGTTTAAATAGACTACTAAATCAGTTCCTTAACTATCAAAACTTGCAATTTACACACTTGAGTATTACAACAATATCAATGTGACCCTTCTGTTAGAATCTTGCCGTTAACCCACACAAACACGTTGGACAGAAAGAGATATAAATGGTATTGTCTTGAGGCAAGTTAACATTGAAAATGTAACAGAACATAATGGAAGGAGCAGATTGACAACATTGTAATAGTCAAGAGTGTAACTTGTAACTTTTGAAAGGTGCGGGACCGATTTAGAAGTGACCCCAAACTTAGAGAGTATAGAGTTCATTTTAGCCTAAATATAACTTCAAGCTGTGACATCATGGTAGCACATGACTAATTCTAAAATGACATGGTGAACAGTAAACCAGTGATACAAGAATGGAAACATTTTAGCCAACTCTTTCTGAGAAGTAAGAACAAACTTACTTGTCCCTATTAGCAGCTGCCTTCTGTCTAACTTCAATTATCTTTTCTTTATCATTCACTAGGACCACAAGACTCTGAGATTTCTTCCTGACATTGCTTCCCTGGTCCCTTCCACTGGAATCAATATACTGAAAATCGGACAAAGTCTGCCACACAGAAATATAAACTTATCATTAACACAATAACACACTGCATACATCCCAAGTTGAACAGGAAATCGTCTAACAATAAATCAAACTATGGACAATCAAATAGCACTGACGAACTGGGAATTACTTGTATTTGATATGCGTGTTCCCTGATCTCATCTATGACACGCTCAGACCCATGGCCTACTAGGTACTCCAAAACAGTCAAAGCCTGAAGCTCAACACAATTATAATTTTAGTTACAACATCACAATGTAATGTGGGAATGAAAAGCAGCAGATGCTAAACAAATAAAGTACCAAATACTAATCAAAATCCAAGTCCAGCATGAAATTGAGGAATGGACATCAAGGAGTGATTCCCCAGAGATAATTTTGTCAGACTCCAATACCATAACCATTTAGTAAAGATAGAGAAGACAGACTGTGTAGAAATCACATGGAAGTTGGAAAGAAAACCAAATACGTAGCATCCACAAGTTAACTTAAAAAAAAAAATTCATAAAAATTGCAAACCTTATAGACATGCCGCCAGTTCTTGCCAGTATCATTAATCCGCTTCCAGATTACTGCCATGATCATCTGGTATTCGTGACTGATATTTAAAGCAAACACCTTTACTTTAGAAAGAAATAAAGAGCGAGAGAAATAGGAAATAAGAAAAGGAACTACATTGGAACAAGATACGCAAGTGAATTAAAATAAATGGATGGTTGAAACTTACTAGTTTCTGGTTGCCATTGCAATATCTGCAAGAAGTGATCCATGAGGACCCCAGGGCTCATTGCTAGTAGCATCAAGAACCTTAAAAGGAAAAATAAAAGAAATTTTAATTCACTCAGCTTGCATATTAAGTCACATGGTATTGCATTTCAAGATCATCTATACTCCATCTAGTTGACAAGGAGCAATAGCCTAATACAGAAGAGTGATAATCACCAGACAAAGATCTTTCAATGATAAACATAGGGACAATACATGGGCAATTATTGTTCGATCTCACCACCATTGCCCCCAGACATTGACGGGGACAAATCAATCAAAGTTTTGAAAACCCAAATAAGCACAAAAATTAAAGGAAATCTTTTTACCTTCTGTTCAATTCCAGGGACTTTAAGCACTTTCTTATTCACCTCTCTTTTACTGTAAGAAAAGCAGTAAAAAATTGTCTTAGGCAATTGTTGTCATATAATAATAGAGAAACAAGATATAATGAATGAACAAACAAGAGTAAACTCCGAAAACTGACTCTGTAATTCAAGAGAAACTATCCAAAGAATAATCTTTTCTCACCAATATTGCCAACAATGAATCAAGAAAACAGAACACTCAAATAGCAATGAGATTACCATGATAAGAAACTACATAATAAGAATCACAGTTAAGACTTACAGATCCCTAACGGTTTGATCAAAGACCTTCTTCATTGTAGCTGTTGTTCAAATAAATCAATGCTCTATGGCAGCAGCGTAAGTTGCAGAGTCAAATTTAAATGAATCTCGTTTCAAATATTCTTCATGCACTGCATATAAGGAAAACTTAATCAAAAAGACTTCAATGATAACAATAAAGCTTAACAATTGAAAAAAACCAATACCCAATAAGACATCCAATATATACATATGTAAGTTACACGCACACCCAGATGGGATTTGAACCCTGGACATTTTAAGACTTCAAGATAACAATGAAGCTTAACAATTGAAAAAAACCAATACCCGACGAAGCTGGAGAACACCAAGACGTATCAGTTGAGGTACGAGGCTCGACATTTGAGCTAAAACTCATAGGCAATATCAAGAGTTTTTACCCTCTTCTGACTAATTGCAATACTTTCAAATCTTAGAACCCCGCTTCACTCGACTTTTCAAAAGCTTGGATTAATCATAATTACTAGCTAGATACACTAAAAAGGTCTTACCCAGTACACAAAGCTCCCATTTTCATGGGGTCTAGGCAGCCTTAGGGTGATTTCATTTCAATTACTAGCTAAAGAAAATGACAGATTAATTTATAACTAGTCCAAAAATAAAAGTAATAAAGACAAGTCCAACCACGTGAAATCAAATTTTTTACACATAAGGAAAACGAAAAAAATAAAAAACACAATACAGAATATTCACAGTAATATTTCGCCGGCTTTGACTACTTCCAATCCAGCAATCAACAATTCAAATAACATCGAAAATTAAATAAAATAAATAAATAAAAATAATAAAAACTCAATCTACCTCACAGTATTTGATTCTTCAGCCAAAAAAAAAAAATTAAAATTTTAAAAATCAACAAATCGTAGAGATAAGCACAAAAAAACCTGTTGTACAACAATGAGCGTGGTTTGTTCCTGACAATGTAATGAAATCAAAATTCAATTATAAATCTCGTAAAAACGAAACAGAATTTCGATTTCAGCCAAAAATTTCTCAATTCAAAATCTCGTAAAATTTTTTAAAAAATAAAAAAATATAAAAATTTGCAGTGTGGCTGATCCAAATATTTATATATATACAAGAAAATGTTTGTTTGTTTTTTAAATGTGATAAAAATAAAAAAATAAAAGCAAAAAGAAGAAGAAGAAAAGAAATGAAGAAAGAGAGAGGAAGAGAAATCAGATCTGAAATCAGATCGAGATGGAAATGAAGGAACGTACCTGATGTTTCTGATCCAATGAATGGATCTGTGAGAGAGAGAGAGAGAGAGAGAAGCTTTGCTTTCTTTCAATGTATTATTGTTATGACAGACAGAGAGAGAGAATATTGGGAGCGGAAAGAGCGAAGGAGAGGAGAGGAGAGGAGAGGAGAGGTGTGACCTCACGAAGGAGAGAACCCAAAAATGAGAAAATCTGTGTTTTTGAAAGGAAATGCAAATTTTTGTTGAGTTGTAATTTGGTTGTGTAGAAATTTTTAGAGACGGTGTGTGTGTTTGAGGAGAAAGATAGAAAGAGAAAAGACGACGCGAGATAAAGACAGCGCAACATACACGCAGAGAATTATGGGTTGGCTTTTTTTTTTTTCTTTTTTCTTTTTTCTACCTTTGTTTTTTTTTTTTTTGGTTAGTTATTTCTTTTTTATTTTTTGGTTAGTCATTTCTAACTTGAAGAGGGTTGAGGATAATGTGGAGTTCGATTCACAATTTCACATACATTAAAAAATATCGAGTATCAACCATTAGCATTGAGTTTGCTAAAAATATCTAAAATGCTATTTTAGCACACCAAACAACAAAAATATTTACTCCATTTAGTGTTCCATTTGGGGGCAAAAAATTTTTACTTTGCTGCAATAATATGCTTGTAGTGGTAAATCATTATAGCAATGTTACTTTTTCTATATTAAATTTCTTCTCTCTCGCTCTCTCTCATGCCTCTCTCCTTAAATGCAGTCTCTCTCTCATGCCATTCTCTTTAGCATTCGGGGGTTTATTGGTGGTGGTGGGTTTTGGCATGGGTAGTGGTGTTGGCTTGTGGGTTGCGTTGCAAGTTTTAGCATGGATTTTTATCTTCTCCTTGTATTATGGGTTGCGCCATTGTCGTGGTCTTGGGTTGCAGTATGATGGTGTTGAGATGGGATATAGGGTAAATTGTGAAATAGTGTGATAACAAACATAGTATTTTGGTGTCCTAAAATAGCTTTTTTTTTTGGCACCCAAATATTAGGGTTACCATTATCACCAAGCTATCCACTTAAAACCGTATAACCGTACTTGTTGTTATTAAAGATAAGTTACATAACTGTGTGTGTATATATATATATATATATTCAAATGTAAATTATATTTCGTCCTTTCATAATTGAACCATGTCCCTTTAATTATTTGTAATAAGTACTTTGTTTCCTAATGGTTTGAAATTTTTGTTAAACACTTAAATAATTTATTTTTATGTTGAAATTTATAGAAGTCCTAACAGTAACTACAAAAATTCTTAATTGGAAAACTACTTAGTTTTTAAATTTATGAAAAATTATTCTATAATAAAATGTATGAGAAATATTACAATTGCACCAAAATTAAGGAGGTTATGAAATCAACCATAGATTTAATTAATCTATATCAAAGATAAAGTATTGAATCAAAGAATTTATAGAAAAATATATTGCAAACTTTTAAAAGTCCATACTTTTCCATATCTTTGTTATAATATAATTTTTATGTGGTAGGTTTTGAAAAAGAAATGAGTTCCTCTAAATTCTATTAAGTGCTTGTTTGATATCAGTTTTTATTTGGCCTTTTGCTTCTTACATTTTACTAAAGTATACTTGTACTTTGAAAAGTAATCTTTTAAAAATTACACATAAATGAAAAGGCTGTGGCAAATGGTTCCTAAGTTTATTAAATTTATGTACAATGGGGAACTATAACTATTGTGAGTGCAAGTGAAGGCATCATAAGTAAGTTTCTTATTACTATAATTTAGCATCAAGGATTAACATTATGTCAATATCCCTTTGCAACAGTGATGAATGAGCTTACTAGATCAAGTCAATAGGAAGTCCCTTGGTTTATACCTTTTGTGGATGATATAGTTTTAATGGATGAAACTAAAAGTAGAGTTAATGTCAAGTTAGAAATTTGATGTGATGTTTTAGAATCTCAATACTTTCAATTAGGTATGATTGAAACAAAATACATGGAATGTAAGTTTAGGGTCCATTAGGATACAGCTGAGAATTGAAAATTGAAAACTAAAAACACTGTAGTAAAATAATTTTTAAATGTGTGAATAGTACCGTAAAACCCATTTTTAATAAAAAAAGTTGCTAAAAAGTGAAATTTGTGGGTCCTGTGAATAGTGCATATGACCCACTGATGTGTTGAAAAGTCAAATATTACGGCTACTGTTCATAAACAGTGCATGAACAGTAGTCGTAACAGTTAAATCTTGTCTCCTAAAACGCATGTAAAAAAAAAAAAAAGTAAAACGCTAGAAACGCAGACGTGGGTAGAAATAATTTCTACCCAAACGCACACTTAGTAAAAGTGGAAACAAACATGAAATGACTTTTTATCCCTCAACTAAATAGAACCCTAAGATGATTTGGTCATATTAAGGGGAGAGCGATTAATGCACCAATGAAAAAATGTAAGTTGATGGAACAATAATAAAACAAGTTTGGCAACAAACTTGGTTATAGCCTAACGCTACAACTCTACTGTATTTTTTTAGGATATGAATGTTGACAAATCCACTATTTAATTACATTTTCTTTTTATAATCCTTCATGCTTACAAAATTTCTAGCAAATAGAAGATCAATAGCTATATCATCAATCAAATATTTAAATTTCAAGTTTTTGTAGTCTAAAACTATGCATAAAAAATAATTTTATGGATCACATAGTAAATAACATTTGATTACCACGAAATTTGACATGTGTGTTAAAAGCATAAAAAAATATGTAATTTAATGGTTAAATTTTCAAATTATGTATTTATGCTAAATTTTCAGTGAAAGTTGTGGAATTAAGCTATAACGAAGTTTGTAGGTAAACTTTGTCTAAATAGAAAAAAGGTAGGGGATGACAAAAAATAACATTTGCAAAAATTGTAAAAAAGTACATGTTAATTAAAAAAGTAATCGAGAGTATTAATTCATGATAAAATATAATGTTAGAGAAGAATACATGTTACCAATCTTAACTTATCTTTTAGCATATAAAAAAACTACTTTATCTTTATCTATGTCAACACCTTACTTTACTATATGCCATAAATCAAATATTTTATTTTTACATAATTACATACGACCCATTAAAATAATATAAAAAACTTAACATTTTCTTTTTATAAGGACTTTCAATCTATGGAACCATCAGATACTTTACCCATACTTTCAATCTTTTAGCATATAACTTCTTTTTTCTCTCTTCCTCTCTAAATAAATAGATTAAATAATAGTAGCAACATGTTACAATAGTTTGCTATTAGAGCACTCACAGCAGTGGTGCTATATAGGTATAATGCTATAATTTTAGCTTAAAATCACAAAAAACACCACGCAGCAGTGGAGCTAAATCTAAAAGATTTAGCTCCACCGCTACAGTACACATGTAAACATACATGTGTACTGTAGCACACAGGTAAAAAAAAAAAATATTTTTTTATTGCATTTCTCTCTCATCTCTCATTAAATATTCTTTTCCCATTCTCTATCTCTCCGGCTTCTCTCTTTCTTCTTCTTCCTCAATTTTTTTCTCTCCAGCAAGCCGGCCACTCCCTCATCTCCCTCATCCCTCAACTCGCCGGCCACTTCCTCAGCTCGCCGGCCACTCCTCATCGCCGATCTGTTCCACCATCCAAGCTCGCCGCCCCTCCTCATCGCCGATCGCCGATCTGTTCCACCATCCAAGCTCGCCGCCCCTCCTCATCGCCGATCTGTTCCACCATCCAAGCTCGCCGCCCCTCCTCATCGCTGATCTGTGCCGACCCACCCCAAGTCCCATCGCCCAATCCGTGCCCCATCGCCCAACCAAGCTCGCTGATCTGTGATTAAGTTTTTTTTTTTTTTTTTTTTTGGCTGTGGACTGGTGGTGGTGGATGATTGTGCTGTGCTGTGTTGGTGATCGGAGTGCTTGCTCGTGGTGGGTTTTTTTTTTTTTTTTTTTTTTTTTTTTTTTTTTTTTTTTTTTTTTCTGCTGTGGACTGCCGGTGGTGGTGGTGGTGGTGGGGGTGGTGGTGGTGGTTGTGACTGTGGCTGTGGCTGTGGCTGATGGTAGAATGGGTTGTGGGTGGTGCTGATGATATTTTTTGGGAGTGTGATATATTATTTTATTAGAGTAGTTTTATTATTTTATTGTAATGTTTATATTATTTTATTGTGTTAGAAGCTAAAATAGATCCACTGCTGCAGCACGTATGTAGGTATAATAGATAAAGTGATTTTTGGTGTAGCTAAATAGCTAAAATTTTGCCCCCACTGCTGTGAATGCTCTTAATAGCGTGTATAGATTAGCAACTAGTTTGATTATACTTTTTTTTTTTTTTTGAGAAGAAGTTTGATTATAATTTGTGAAGAATAGAACCAACATAATTTTTTTAATAAAGAGATTGAACCAACGCACAAACTTATAAAGAATCAAAAGGTTGGCGTTTATTCATAAAAGAATAAAGGAGGTTGGGTTTTTTTTTTTTTTTTTTTTAATAATTGTTATTATTTTAATTAGTATTTATGGTGGGTGGGACTGACTTTTTCTTTCTTTCCATTTCTATTGCGTTGCTTTTTCTACTTTTTTGGAGAGGATGCAATAATAATGCTGGAAAAAGGGGGGAGCCGGAATGCTGGATTTGGTAAAATATCACCCACGTCGTTACCAAAACTTTTACCTACTTTTTACTACCCTTTGTTTTCTTTTTTGTAGGCCATAAAGCCAATGGGGAAATGACTTTATTGCCTAAGCCGCCACCACCACAAACACCAAATTTGTAACCCACCACCATCAATCGCAAATCATCAACGACGCTCATAAAAACTCACCTAGTTGATTCGCTTTGTCGCTGATCCAATAATAAGGTCGATCCCCTAATTAACGACCCTACAATGCCTAGCAACCCACTCTCTTTCATCTCAGCAATTTTGAGAGAGAGAGAGAGAGAGAGAAGATAGTATAGCGACAGCTATTAGTAGCAAATCATTGAAGCATTTTTTGTAAATTTATTTTACATTTGGCACATTGGATGGAGTTTGTTTTATGTTATTTGGTTTGTTAAAATAGTATTTTGGGTGTTTTAGCACACTATGGGCATTTGTAAAGTTTCTTCTTTTCTTTTTCTTTTTCTTTTTCTTTTGGGGGAGTGGGGAAATCTTCTCTCTTTTCATTTTAGGTCTTGATTATCCATCATTCATCAGTCTATACATTTAATTTACGCTCAATTTTTTTTTTCTTTCTAATTAATGGAAAATATATTTACTTTTTTCAATATTTTCAATTTGCATTTGGTTGTGAGATTTAAGATCTAGAGATTTTTTTTTATATAAGATTTAGAGGATTAAAAAAAATGATTTTTTTTTTTTCCGTTATATAAATTTCAGCCATACATTATTGTTTTGGGTTATTAAAGACAATAGAGAGAATTAGTTCTAGCAAATATAACTTATATAACAGGATTGAAATAACATTCTATGATCAATTTAAATTCATGTATTAATATTTTTTTGAATTAAATGACAAATTCAATAATTACAAATTTTGTAACCTTTGATAATTCATTTAATCCGTTTAAATTATAGCACCAAATACCATGAACCTCAAGTTAAATAATATCTTATTTATTTGATATATACATCTTTTTTGTACTCCCACGGAAACTTATTGCGTACTCTCTGAGAAACTTTTTGCAATCCCACATCGAAGACAACTCCTCCCACTTGCTGCCTTATAAGCTTAAAGTTGAAGAAGTAGTGTACCATCAGTTACTTGCTTATAAGGCAGCAAGTGGAAGGAGTTGTCTTACTACTCCTTCGGATGAGATATTATTACTCCCAAAAAATTGAATAATTTTTCAACTAGAGATGATTCATATATATATATATATATATTTTTTTTTTTTTGAGTAAAAGATGATTCATATATTGGATCCAATAGATTAGTGTATTAACTCAATCCAAAATCAAACCCCATCTTTGAGTGAATCTAACACTAATTATTAGAATTCAGTCACGCTTGATGATTTTACCTAATCCAAGCTACGTGTAATTCCAGTTTTTAGGAATCAAATATCTCAACTAGCTTGGACTACCACCACAGCTTTAGTTATTTTCTTCCTTATGAGCAAAATAACAGGGTTTGCAGTGGAATTCAATTTAGAGCTCATTATGTTCGTACGATTTCACTTCTATTCATGTCATCTGTTTTTTTTTTTTTTTTTTTTTTTTTTTTTTTTTGGGTTGGAAAACCAGATATTATACTTTATTAACTCAATGTCAAATGCATTAAATCTTTTTTTTTTTTTTTTTGAGAAGGACATCTTCATGAAGCTGATCTGATGTTATTCACAGGACTTTTATTTTTATTTTTTGAGAAGGACATCTTCATGTTGTGGTCATTCAAATATAAATGTGGTAACTTTTTCTTCTTCTTTTTCCGGGTAAGTCTGTTTTGAAAGCAAGAAAAAGAAAAAATATGTCAAAATGGGTTTTTGATTAAACTTCAACATGATGTACCTTGTATCATTGGTCCATTCAATGGCTTTTGTTGAGAACCAACACACACCTTGGACAAGAGGGTTCCACGGGGGAGTCACATGGAGACAGGGGTCATGCTCCCATAATTTTGCAAAACCTTTGAATATATTATACTTGTATATACAAAAATTGTAGATAGGCATATGGTACCAATCAAATTTAAAATTACGTATATACTCATCTACAAATAAATATATTTTTCTAAAGAGTTAGATTTCAAGTTATAACTATAATTTTGTCAACGTTATACTCCTTAAAAAAACTTTTCATTTGAATGTGTTTTTTGAGAAATCCATTGTTGAATTACATTGTTTTCTTATACTTGACATGCTTGTAAAATATTAAAATTATCAAAGATCCATAACTATCTCTTCTATAAAATGTAAAAATTTCAAGTGTTTTAACCTTTGAAACTGTACACAAAAATGACTTAATGGATTGGATATTAAATAAGATGCAATTCATTATCATGAAATTTTGACGTACATTTTAAAAATAAAGAGAACATGTAATTCAATGGTAGTATTTTCAAAATGTATATCCATAAATTTTTTTTTTTCAAAGAGTTTCAACCTAAAATGTCCGTTTTTTATGATAACTTTTTATCATTAGACCAAGACACCAAATTGTTATACCACATAATGTTAACAACGTATTGCATTAGGTAAAACTTAATCCTTCCATTTTATATATACATACACACATACATATATACATACACACATACATATATATATATATATAAATTAATAAGAGAATATAAGATTACTTTCTTTCATTTAAAAAACATCACAAATCTTTAGTGATATGTCATATATACTAACTGTAGGGTCCAAATTTGGTAGGCCAAAGCCCAAAATTGTTGGATTGTGAGCCCAATGAACGTAGAACAATGAATTTGTAGAGAGTGGGTGAAAAAGCTAGGCTAGTTATGGACTTAGCAACGATTCACTTTAGCAAATCAGAATAAATTGAAGTGAAAACACTTGAAGAATGAATAATACTCCAATCCGAAGAGGCTTATTATTCATGGAAAGGTGAATACAATTCTCTCTCTTTTTCCCCTCCAATTTTTCTGCCCCCCTTCATTTAGAGGCCTATTTCATTTATATATTTTTCTTCTTCCTCATCTTCATTGTACACTTGTTCTTCATTTAAGCATTCACTTGAGTACATGTCACATCAGATGTCTGCTTTAGTTTGCCGTGAGTGGTAGTAGTTGAGGTTGCACTGTTCAGGGGTCTTCTCCACATAAATGCGGCTAAGAAAGTTGTTGCAGTGCATTAAATGCGGTGGTAGCAGCTTTTCCTTTTAGATATTTCTCTGTTCTTATCATCTCTAGGTATGCTCAGAGTTTGTCCTTATCATGGAGATAGTTAGGAAGGTCACCCAAGCCTTTGGTATATTTGCTTGATCAAGTTCTCTTGTGATCCGAGGAGAGGGACCTCTTTGGACCAATAGGGTTGTTTTCGGACTTCTCCTCTCATTCATTTCCAAGTGCATTTCCCCCACATGGACTCATTCCTAATCCCTTTTTTTCTCTTCGGACACATAGTGATATTCGAATTGGGCCCCAAGCCCAATACATGACGTTGGGCTTTTACAGCCACACTAACCATTTAAATTGATTGGCATTCTTTGAATAGAAAATTGCACTAATCTCCCTTAAGGTATTATTATCATTGAAATTACATTGTTTTTAAATCATTCACAAACCTCACATTGCTTTTCAATTAACTACACTAAACTCCCCTTGCAACTTAAAATTGATTCACTAACGGATATTTATAAAATTATAATAAAAATATTATATTTTCACTTTTACCCAACCTTTGTGAAATCACATTTTATCCTCTTACTTAAAAAAAAAAAAAAAAAAAAAAAATTGCCATTTGAGAGAGAGAATAAAAAAAGTATAAAAGAGAGAAGAATTATATGAATTTTTGATAGGTAGAAGAATTATATGAATAATTAAAATATATGCCAATATGGTTTAAATAAAACTCAAAACACCCCGTGCACTCTTAGTGTAATAGTTACCCTACAAGTAAGGGCCAAGGTTTAGATCTCGAAGAAGAAACTTTATACTCATATACATTTAAATTAAGCCAAATGAGAAATCTACTACATTGTTTTGAACTTATCTGGAATTTTAGTGGCCTAAAGAGCTCAACTTATAACAGGATGAACATCCAAATTTTTAAACACAAGGCAAAATTAAAATGAGCAATTAATACTTAAAAGGTTCAATGTAAAATTAATTTAGTCAAATCATTGGTTGGTTAGGGGGTGACCTATCAATCATTGGTGGTCCCTCCCTTGAACTGGTCACGAAGCTCTCGTCTGAGTTGTTAGGTTTTAAAATTCCTTCTCTAGTTGGGGATTTTGGTTCAATGTTATATAGTTGCACGTACTCTATTTACGTCCTGCTTTGAATTCAATCCAAAATGTATGTTTTGTTTTGAACCCATTGGATATTAAATAAGATGCCATTCATTATCATGAAATTTTGACGTACATTTTAAAAATAAAGAGAACATGTAATTCAATGGTAGTATTTTCAAAATGTATATCCATTAATTTTATTTTTATTTTTTAAAAGTTTCAACCTATGATGTCCGCTTCTGATAATAACTCTTTATCATTAGACCAGGACACCAAATTGTTATACCACATAACGTTGACAACGTATTGCATTAGGTAAAACTTAATCCTTCCATTTTATATATACATACACACATACATATATATATATATATATATATAAATTAATAAGAGAATATAAGATTACTTTCTTTCATTTAAAAAACATCACAAATCTTTAGTGATATGTCATATATACTAACCATTTAAATTGATTGACATTCTTTGAAGGGAAAATTGCACTAATCTCCCTTAAGGTATTATTATTATTGAATTACACTGTTTTTAAATCATTCACAAACCTCACATTGCTTTTCAATTAACTACACTAAACTCCCCTTGCAACTTAAAATTGATTCACTAACGGATATTTATAAAATTATAATAAAAATATTATATTTCCACTTTTACTCAACCTTTGTGAAATCACATTTTATCCTTTCACTTAAAAAAAATTGCCATTTGAGAGAGAAAATAAAAAAAGGTATAAAAGAGAGAAGAATTATATGAATTTTTCATAGGTAGAAGAATTATATGAATAATTAAAATATATGCTAATATGGTTTAAATAAAACTCAAAACACCCCTGCGCACTCTTAGTGTAATGGTTACCCTACAAGTAAGGGCCAAGGTTTAGATCTCGAAGAAGAAACTTTATACCCATATACACTTAAATTAAGCCAAATGAGAAATCTACTACATCGTTTTGAACTTATTTGGAATTTTAGTGGCCCAAAGAGCTCAACTTATAAAAGGATGAACATCCAAATTTTTAAACACGAGGCAATTAAAATGAGTGATACTTAAAAGGTTCAATGTATAATTAATTTAGTCAAATCTTTGGTTATTTAGGGGGTGACCTATCAATCATTGGTGGTCCCTCCCTTGAATTAGTCACAAAGCTCTCATCCGAGTTGTTAGGTTTTAAAATTCCTTCTCTAGTTGGGGATTTTGGTTCAATGTTATACAGTCGCACGTACTCTATTCACATCTTCCTTTGAACTCAATCCAAAATGTATGTTTTGTTTTGAACCCGTTGGATATTAAATAAGATGCCATTCATTATCATGAAATTTTGACGGATGTTTTAAAAATAAAGAGAACATGTAATTCAATGGTAGTATTTTCAAAATGTATATCCATTAAATTTTTTTTTTTAAAGAGTTTCAACCTATAGCATCCGCTTTTGATGATAACTTTTTATTATTAGACTAAGACACCAATTTGTTATACCACATAACATTGACAACATATTGCATTAGGTAAAACTTAATCCTTCCATTTTATATATACATACACGCATACATACATATATATATATATATATATATATAAATTAAGATTATTTATTAAGATTATTAATATATAAATTAGTAAGAGAATATAAGATTATTTTCTTTCATTTAAAAAACATCACAAATCTTTAGTGATATGTCATATATACTAACCATTTAAATTGATTGGCATTCTTTGAAGGGAAAATTGCACTAATCTCCCTTAAGGTATTATTATCATTGAAATTACACTGTTTTTAAATCATTCACAAACCTCACATTGCTTTTCAATTAACTACACTAAACTCCCCTAGCAACTTAAAATTGATTCACTAACGGATATTTATAAAATTATAATAAAAATATTATATTTCCACTTTTACTCAACCTTTGTGAAATCAAATTTTATCCTCACTTTAAAAAAAAAAAAAAAATTGCCATTTGAGAGAGAAAATAAAAAAAGTATAAAAGAGAGAAGAATTATATGAATTTTTGATAGGTAGAAGAATTATATGAATAATTAAAATATATGCCAATATGGTTTAAATAAAACTCAAAACATCCCTGTGCACTCTTAGTGTAATTGTTACCCTACAAGTAAGGGCCAAGGTTTAGATCTCGAAAAAGAAACTTTATACTCATATACACTTAAATTAAGCCAAATGAGAAATCTACTACATTGTTATGAACTTATTTGGAATTTTAGTGGCCCAAAGAGCTCGACTTATAAAAGGATGAACATCCAAATTTTTAAACACAAGGCAAAATTAAAATGAACAATACTTAAAAGGTTCAATGTAAAATTAATTTAGTCAAATCGTTGGTTGGTTAGGGGGTGACCTATCAATCATTGGTGATCCCTCCCTTAAAGTGGTCACGAAGCTCTTGTCTGAGTTGTTAGGTTTTAAAATTCCTTCTCTAGTTGGGGATTTTGGTTCAATGTTATACAGTCGCACGTACTCTATTCATGTCCTACTTTGAACTCAATCCAAAATGTATGTTTTGTTTTGAACCCATTGGATATTAAATAAGATGCCATTCATTATCATGAAATTTTGACGTATGTTTTAAAAATAAAGAGAACATGTAATTCAATGGTAGTATTTTCCAAATGTATATCCATTAAATTTTTTTTAAAAGAGTTTCAATCTATGACGTCCGCTTCTGATGATAACTCTTTATCATTAGATCAAGACACCAAATTATTATACCACATAACGTTGACAACGTATTGTATTAGGTAAAACTTAATCCTTCCATTTTATATATACATACATACATACATACATACATACATATATATATATATATATATTAATAAGAGAATATAAGATTACTTTCTTTCATTTAAAAAGCATCACAAATCTTTAGTGATATGTCACATATACTAACCATTTAAATTGATTGGCATTCTTTGAAGGGAAAATTGCACTAATCTCCCTTAAGGTATTATTATTATTGAATTACACTATTTTTAAATCATTCACAAACCTCACATTGCTTTTCAATTAACTACACTAAACTCTCCTTGCAACTTAAAATTGATTCACTAACGGATATTTATAAAATTATAATAAAAATATTATATTTCCACTTTTACCCAACCTTTGTGAAATCACATTTTATCCTCTCACTTAAAAAAAAAAAATTGCCATTTGAGAGAGAGAATAAAAAAAGTATAAATGAGAGAAGAATTATATGAATTTTTCATAGGTAGAAGAATTATATGAATAATTAAAATATATGCTAATATGATTTAAATATAACTCAAAACACCCCTGCGCACTCTTAACGTAATGTTTACCCTACAAGTAAGGGCTAAGGTTTAGATCTCGAAAAAGAAACTTTATACCCATATACACTTAAATTAAGCCAAATGAGAAATCTACTACATCGTTTTGAACTTATTTGGAATTTTAGTGGCCCAAAGAGCTCAACTTATAAAAGGATGAACATCCAAACTTTTAAACATGAGGCAAAATTAAAATGACTGATACTTAAAAGGTTCATTGTATAATTAATTTAGTCAAATCATTAGTTGGTTAGGGGGTGACCTATCAATCATTGGTGGTCCCTCCCTTGAACTGGTCACAAAGCTCTCATCTGAGTTGTTAGGTTTTAAAATTCCTTCTCTAGTTGGAGATTTTGGTTCAATGGTGTACAGTCGCACGTACTCTATTCACATCTTGCTTTGAACTCAATCCAAAATGTATGTTTTGTTTTGAACCCAATCCAATTAGAAGGGTATCCACAACTGCTATTGAACAAAAGCAAGGAGTGAAGTCCATTGCTTCAGAATGGGGTGGCCTAGAGGCCCTAGACTTTATTATACTTATTTCATTTTTAATAAGTATTATTATGCTTATTTTTATTTCATTAAAATGCACACTATTAACAAACTCTCAAATATTTTGAGACAAGAGAACACGTCCAATCTTGTAACTTAGACATTAATCATCCTGATCCAGAGACAGCTTGTCCATCAGATTTGCAAAGTGATTCATTTTATGATTTATACAATTCCGTCAAGAGTGACCATGATAGAGTTCCAAGACTACCAGAATATTAAAACAAAATCAAGGGAGCAAGGTACACTATATGCAAAGAGACCTTCGCTGAGTTTTCAACTAGGGTTTCCCTGACCTTTGTCTCTATAGAAAGCCTCTAAACATTCCTTGGCTCTGTGAACCTTCGACTGAAGATAAAAGCTCCCATTCTTCGCATTCCTCTCAAACAAAGCATCATATTTCTGCAGCAGATTATCTTTTTCACAACATATTCATAATGTAAAATGAAAAGAGCAGAAAAGAGGGGATACCGACCTTCAAAATCTCCTCCCAAGCAGTTTGGTCAGAGACCCCAAGAATCTGCCTAGCTTCTTGCTCTGTCATCGCTTTGCTTGCTTTGCGGACTGTGTTGTTTAATGTTTCTTGGGCAACACCAGTTTTTGAGGCGTCTGCAATATAACACATACAATGTAATCAGGGCATGCCTAAACATCTTAAATCATTATAATAGGTGTTTAACAGTAGGGAAAGCACTACAAAAGTTGCTCCCATGTTTGGGAACTTTGTAGACAGAACTGATAAATTTAGAAGGTTGGCTCTATATCAACATGCAAACACACCCTAGAAATCAGCTTCTTGTTATGGCATGAAGGGAGTGATGCAGGACAGAAGCATGAATGGGCTATGATACCAATTTTGATGTAGGATCTCTAAGAATTCAGCAATAAATTGGATTTCTTGATGAAATCTTGAAGGGTTCTTGAATAGGGTTAGATGTTTAAGGGACTAGGTAGGTTTAGGTATTAAAAAAAAGATTGAACCTTGAATATGTTTGGTGGCTGTTTGGTGATAAAACAATGAATAAAATGAAAAGTACAGGCAGATACAAAAGAAGCAATCACACCTTAGGTGTAAAGACAACCACATCCTCAAAGCTCAAATTAAGCTACTGAAAATTTATTAATATCAATCTCACTCTCTCTCCTCTATTGAATACATAGACTCTTTTATAGGCTATTGCCAGTACTACTACTAGAACTCCTAAATAACCTTTTTCCTAGAAAGACTAGAAAATAAATAAAAAGTACTAACCAAATAGAAAAAAAATACTTAAAACACACTAATCCTCATCTGCCTTTGGTATAGGCCAAGGACAGCCCAAACCCACATCAATTGCACTTTTGATAGGTAGATAGTGGAGGATGGCGGGAGGTGGGGTTCGAACATTAGACATAGAGCACTACAAAGAATGCTATTACCCTTGGGCTATCACTTGAACCTCAAATTACCAAATTGCCCTTATTCTGGTAGAACTTAATTAAAACTGAACCAGCAAGTTTATAAAATAAAAAACTTAATACTAAGACTCAATAAACACTAAAGCAATTTCTGGAGGGTGCCAAGAAAGCCCCGCATCAAAACAAGACCACAAATCTTGAATTTTATTTTTATAATTCCACAGTCCCAATTGGGGAGGGGAGATTTGAACCTTGGACATCTTTGTTGGAGACACTAGGAGGTCCCACTTCAGCTACAAGACTCTGGACAACCACCAATCTTGAATCTTGTGGTATTTAATCTTTTTCCCTAGTCTTTACTGTCTACATCAAGGGAAATGCATTGCCTCGCGTCATTGTTACATAACACAAACTGATAGACAAAAATAATGGAAAAATAAAAATAGACCTTGACACACAGGATTTATGTGGAAAATCCTCTCTCCCTAATGGGAAGGAGGGAACTACACATAGTTGGGGTGCTTCACTATGAAGAATGATTATAGTGTGGGATTTTTTAAATAAAATTAATTTATTTACAACTAATTGGAGAAATTTATTGAAAAGAGAAAAAAGGCAATGCGTTACATACATAGAACATAAGTTACTATGATCTATCAGTCTAAGAGAAGTAAGCCCAAGGCTAGAATCCAATCAAACAAATAGCTCAACACCGGAAATTTCCCTATCCTCAAATGTACAACAATTTTGTTCATGCCACAAAGTCCACATCAAACATTAAGGGACCAAATTCCAGATATCTGAAAATTGCTTCTCTAGCCAATTCTGCCATCCAAACAAAAGGACTGGGACTGTTTCTGGTAGCACCCAGTGAAACCCAAAGGAACGAAAGACAAAACTCCACAACGCGATGACACCCTAGTAGAGTGTATCCTCTCTTAATAAGACCATCTCTAACTCCCAATCATTAAAGTCTCTTACAAACCTGACATCCTGGCTCCTCTGTTCACCGTCATTCTGTTTTCCCAACAAGGAACCAACTGAGGCATCTCAAACTAATAAACAATCATACAGGTCAGGAAAAGCCATCCTCAACAGTTGGTTTCCAGTTACCACACCGCCTATCATGCAATTCAAACACTGCTGCCCTCCCCTACATCAAAGGGAGTATACTGTAAGAACCCATCCCACCCCATATAAATACTTTTCCATAAGTCACAACCATGAGTTGCCTGAGAATTTTTCAAGCACCAACCACTGCAATCTCCACAGCAACTACACGCCTCCATAACCACACTTCCTCCAACCCGAAGCACCATAACCATTTACCCATCAGAGCTTGGTTAAAGGTGACCAACTCCCTATCTCTCTAACCACCTTTCACTGACCAATTAAGAATGGGAAAAGTAATATTCATTTTATTCACATATTTGAGAGCACTCTTCTAAAATAGGTTTCAGGACTGGTTCTACAAAATATCAATATGATATGATTTCTTCAAAGGCTCTGTTGGGCTCGTCGGGATGTTATTCCTAATTTGAGAAGATTACACGTATAACAATTTATACTTTCCCCCTTTTTTTGAGAGCTAATCAAACATTTACCGAGGAAAAAAAGAAGAAGAGTAACTCCCCATGTACACAAGCAGTACACTAGGGAGGCTACAAAGATCATCATAATTCACATGAATCTAAAAACTCCACCAGAGAGGAGAATGAGTGACTACTTAAGCAGCCATACAAGCATACAGAGAATGAAGTAAGAATAGTTTCAACTCTAAAGACGGCTCAACCCCTTCAAAGATGCACTTGTTTTTTTTTTGATAAGTTTCAAAGACGCACTTGTTATACAAAACAGAATTTTCTTGAATTTCATTATAAAATAAATAAACAAACTGACCTTGAAAATAATAACAGCTTTGCTAAAACGCACAGAAGCACAGTTACTTCATGGAAATATCAAACATTTAAATAGTTTTCATGATGTTTTTTTTTTTTTTGATAAGTAACGAAAATTTTATTAAAAAACGAAAAACAGTCAACCTGAGTACATTGGGAATGTAATATGGGAGCACAAATCAATAACCAAGATTACAACAATCAAGTAAAACAGGAAGGGAAGAACAAGAAAAATGACAAAAGACCACACTCCAATCAAAGAGAGTGTTAAAAAAAAGACTTAATCTCTAACATAGAGCGTTCACATCCCTCAAAACTTCTAGCATTTCTTTCGCACCAAATACACCATAACAAGCAATAAGGCACAATTCTCCACAACTCTATGTTTCTATGTTGTCCAAACATACCCTGCCAAGACTCAAACAACTCAATAACCTTGTGAGGCATAACGCAATAAATTCCAAACAAACAAAACACCAATGACCACAACTCACAAGCAATGGGGCAATGAAGAAGAAGATGATCCACTGATTCCCTACAATTCTTACACATATAGCACCAATCAAGAACTAGCACACGTCGTTTGCGAAGGTTATCTATTGTTAAAATCTTACCTAAGGAAGCAAACCATGAAAAGAAAGCTACCCTTGGAGGAACCTTCGATTGCCATATCATTCTCCAAAGGAAGGATATGAGGGTAGGAGGGTAGAAAGAAAGATAGAATCCTCTAACCTCAAAACCTCTACTCCTTGCTGGCTTCCAACAAACCCAATCCGGACCCAATCCCCATACCATCGAAGAGTAGACCATATCCATAAAGAGATCAAAGGATTTTTGTTCCCAATCTTGTGGAGGACGACGAAATTTAGCATCCCAATGAATCCTCCCACCAGACCAATACATAACCTCCACTACTGGAGAATCCTTTGTCCTACTAATACAATAAAGTTCCAGAAAAGCCTCTTGGAGAGTACGATCTCCACACCACACATGCTTCCAAAACTTCACTCTAGTACCATTCCCCACATCAAACAGAAGGAGTTTAGAAAAATTCATCCAACCACTTCTAATATGTCTCCACAAGCTAACACCATAAGCACTGGTCACTTTTTTCATGCACCAACCACCCCAATCATTCCCAAAGTTCACCTCAATAACCCTCCTCTATAGAACATCGGTCTCCATGCCATACCTCCATAACCATTTTCCTAACAAGGCAGAATTAAAACCCCTCCATCGTCTAATACCCAACCCTCCAACCTGCAGCAAACTTGAGCCCAATTGACTAAGTGTAGTTTAGATTCACCACTAATATCACTCCACAGAAAGTCTCGTTGTAACTTCTCCATACAATTTGCCACCTTCCTAGGTAAAGGCAGAAGGAAAAGAAAGTATGTAGGTAAGGAGGAAAGAGTATAACAGTTACCTTACCCCCCTTAGATAGATACAATCTCTTCCACCCTGCTAATCTCCTTTCCATCTTCTCCAAAATAGGATTCCAAATTGACAACTCCTTAAATTTAGCACCTAATGCTAGCCCCAAATATCTCAATGGAAGAGAGGATTGCCTACAACCCAACATTCTCACCAAAACATCCATATTGTGCACCACACCAATAGGAACCAACTCAAATTTCCCCAAGTTAATCCTTAAACCTGAGACCTCCTCAAATCTAGCCAGAATTGCTCTCAAACTAGCTATTTGCGTAGGATCAGCATCATAAAAAATAAGAGTGTCATCAGCAAATAAAAGATGAGACACCATCACTGAGTTACCAGCCGTATTACCTACAGAGAAGCTTGAGAACTGACTAGTAGTAGTAGCTACATCCAACATACGACTCAAAGCCTCCATAACAATATCAAATAACAACAGAGACAAGGGGTCCCCTTGCCGAATCCCCCTAGAACTACCAAAGAAATTAGGACTACCATTGAGAAAAATAGAGAATTTAACAGTTGAGATGCAACACGTTATCCATTTTCTCCATTTCTCTGAAAAACCATAGCGTTGAAGCATATACATTAAAAAACCCCAACTCACATGGTCATATGCCTTCTCCACATCCAACTTACACAACACCCCTGGAACACCTGACTTCAATCTACTATCAATATATTCTGAAGCAATTAAAAAAGAGTCCAATATCTGTTTACCTTTCACAAATGCATTCTGAGAATCTGAAATAAGCCCATAAGCCACCCTTCGAAGACGATTGGCCAACACCTTAGAAATAATCTTATAAATCCCACCAACTAAGCTAATAGGCCGAAAATCCTTGATCTCCACGGCATCCACCTTTTGGGAAATAAGAGCAAGGAAAGAAGCATTAAGGCTCTTCTCAAACACAACCTGAGTATGAAAGTTTTGAAACACTACCATAATTTCAGCCTCAAAATACACCAACAAAACTAAAAGAACGCCATAGAAAAGCCATCCGGGCCAAGAGCCTTATCACCCTTAAAATCACTAATCACCCCAAACACCTCTTCCTCTTCAAATGGCCTATCTAGCCAAAGTGCATCTTCCTCCGAGATACAAGAGAACTCCACATCATCTAGTAAAGGTCTATGAGCCACACTTTCAACATATAGCTGTCTATAAAAAAAAAGATATACAACCTGCTATAGCCTCCGGATCTGAAGACAATTCTTCATTCACCATAAGCCTATCAATGGAGTTAAATCTCCTATGAGAGTTAGCTATACGATGAAAGAATTTGGTATTCCTGTCGCCTTCTCTAATACAAAGGACTCTAGACTTTTGCCTCCAACAGATTTCCTCCATCAAAGTAACTTTTTCTAATTCACCTCGAACTCTCTCCAAATCCAGCCTTTCCTTCTCCAATAAAGCTCAACTATCCTCAATCATCTCTAAATCACTAGTTTTCATGATGTGATACTTCTTAGATACTCTAATATATATATATATATATATGAAATACACCTTCAACATTAGGTTATCACCTTTCACTATAAATAAGAAAATAATTGTAGATTAAACATAGGAGGGGATTATATACATTTATATAGACAAATACAATTCATGAGCCATATATGGTTGAAGCTGGGACCTTACCCTTCACCCCTTGTTGTATAGGAGAAAGAAGAAGGAGATGCCATTTGGTCCAAAAACACTAATATTTAAGTCGACAATGTTGTGTAATAAATGCAACATACTTAACAATTTGAAAAAAACAATAGTTTAAACATATCTATTTCTTAAGTACAATATGCCTCCCATATTATAAACTAGTTTTCTAAATATTATTATATCGGTGTATCCATGTTCTTAACATAGCGGTGTTCTGTATCTACATACACACTTTGTTGCAATTTCCCAAGAGATCATTTCTTCCAATGGATATTTTAATTAAAAATTTGCTTATTCAAGCTTTTCCTGCCTATGAATTGTGAATAAGATTTTTTCCTAATCCATGACCCAAAAAAAAAAAAAAAGATTATTATAATCATTTTTATATAACATTGAAATCCCTACCCATGAACAAATATGATCACATGAGCTAGAACTCCAAACAAAAGAACAACTGGCAACAGCTTGTTAGAAATAATGATTACAGCAAGAATAATAACAATATTATGCCCCCCACTGGGGGGGGGGGGGGGGATGTAGATAGCAATTCCAAGGATAAAGTTACTACAACGAAAAAAGCTTACTTGCAAGTGCTTGACGGTATGCCTGAACAAAAGCCTTTGCTAACATGCCAGAGCCCACCACAATCAAGTTAATAATAACCCTTCCAGCCTGTGCAAATGGACAAATGAACAAGCCAATGTAATAGAAAAGTTGATGATTCAGGCTTTGCAAACAAGAAAGATGACAATCTCTCTCTCTCTCTCTCACACGCGCGCACACACACACACAGAGACAAATATAATTATGTAAATGAGTTTGTAAATTGTTTCACCCAAGAATTTTCCATTTTTTATTTATATGAGTTACATTAAAATAGTGGAATAAGGGGCATGGCCCAAATGTATACAAGAGAAACACCTAAGATTCAAAAGACCCAAGAACTCAAAGAAGTTTGAATAGAATGTCAACTAGTGGCTGCCATCCAATCATAAATAAGAACAAAAGTTTCAGCCTCAATACCAATAACTCCCCTAAAACCTGGTGCATTCCTTTCTCTCCTAATACAACTCATTAACATAGGAGAATTGTATTTCAAATATCACCACTATGCCATCTACAAAAATGTCTCTTCCAACATGCCAATAGTTCAACCACTGTTCCTGGAATAACCCACCTAACCTCAAACAAACAGAACGCTAGAGTCCACGTTTAATTAGCATGCCACAATGAAAAAAATAAATGAACCACTATCTTCCCATTTGATTTATATATGCAACATCGACCTACAATTACTATACCATGCTTTATCAACTTAGTTCTTATTCCCCATTCTTTAACTCATTATTATAGCCCCCCCCCCCCCCCCCCCCCCCTTTTTCTTTTTAATTATGTTCAAATTCTAAGGCATTCTTAAAACCTAGGCTATCTACACTAGCACAAAAGTTTATAAAAACACATATGTAACAAAACTTTATCCACGTGGGATTGGTGGCAGAAATCATTTCTGACCATTTAGTTCTATCAAGGGGAATCCATTTTGTTGAACAAAGACCATCATGTCTCTTAAAAGCTTGAACCAAAGTTATTTTGGTTTTCTCTTCTCCCTATAGCCCATCAATTTTGATGATGTTGGTCCATCTAACTACCACAGTCATTCATTTTGGTTACATAAGAATAAACCACTCTCTTTCCCATCTTGTTCTCAATTATTGCCATCGGCCCATCACCATTGCTGCCACCGCAACCACCAACACCACCAACCACAAGAAAGTACACACACGCTCACGCACACACACAAAATATATATTCAAGTAACATCTATTATCACTTTTGGTCAATGTAACAGTAACACCATCAAATTTCTTTTTATTGATCAAATATTTCGACAAATCCACCCGTTGCATTATTCACTTTCCCCATATTTGTCAAATCTCAAGATGATCAGAAACCAAGAACCGTCTCAACTATATAATTTTAGCTTTTTTTTTTATTTTTATTTTTTAAATGTGCCAGAAACACAAATTATGGATTGGACAAAAATGAAATCTGATTGATGTAAAATTTGATATGCATGATAAACTTAATAATTCTAAGCTAAATCTATTATGAACATTGACGTGCATAGTAGCAGTAATCGAAAGCCTTTTAACACGAAGAGACACAATAGCAATTCTAAAATGTCCTAAGCTACGACGCTGTTTGGTTGCCGAGAAAACACAACAGAAAATGAAGAAGAATGAGAAGAAATGAGCATACCATAGTTGGAAAAGGTATGGAATCGATCGCTGTATCGACGATGAGCTTTGGTTGAAGAAATTAGGGTTTCGTTATTGAATTGAGAATCTCGTTGTTGTTGTTCGCGATCAACCAAGATTTTGCGCCAAGTGGAAGAGGAGGAGCAATTTTTTATAACGTAGGGTTTTGGGAAGAGAGATGGAGAGAGAGACTGTTCAGGCAGGGAAATGAAAATTTGTGAGAGAAATTCGAAAATTTGAGGGGGAAGCTAAACTCATCTAAGTGGTTACCTAGACGGATGCAACGTGTGCTATCTGGTTGACACGTGTCATAGGTCACATCAGTATTAACTATGCTACGACCTCCGTCCCACTTTTTTTGTCCTATTTGAAAAGTCAAACTTTTTAAGGGAACATCATTTATTATCTTGTCTACCTTTTAAAAATGTATAAGTTTCCAAAAAAACCCTTAAAAAAATTTATTAAAAAATTGAATTAGTAAATTAATAGGGGTATAATAGGAACATTAGTAAATTAATAACTTTTATTTTTAGAAACATGACAATATTTTGGAACATCTCAAAATGAAATAAAAAACAAAAAAAGTGGGACGGAGTATATCATAATTTCCCTTTTATTTTATTTTATTTTATTTTTTGGATAAATTTGTTTTGAAGATAGAGATGGATAGATGTTTTAATTTGTAGATATTTTAAGTAGAGTTGAAAATATATTTTTATTAAGTTGTCTTTAAGTTTTTTTTCGTGTTAAACATAAAGTTTAAGGAAGTATTTTTGAGCCACATAAAAGTTCAGTCCAAACAGGAAAAACATTTAAAATAATAGTATAGATTAGAAGAAGCTAAATCACAATTACCACGTCTACAATTTAGTCTGATTACCTCAACTGGTAAAGTCTCTAATGATTAAATAAGAGATTTGAAATTCAATCCCTACTAAACCAAAAACCAATTGACATCTTGGTCTGATGATAAAGAGCTATCATCAGAAATAGATGCCTTAGGTTGAAATTCTCTCTCCAAAAAAAAAAACTTTACACTGTCTAGATGTAATCATGTAATTAAGGAAATGGAAGAGAAATGAAAAGAGAAGGTGAAGGTAAAGAGAAAAGAAAGGGAAGGGAAATGAAGTGTGTGTATTTTTACATTTATGTCTTTATCTACTTTGACAATTTTTTTCACTTTTTTATGAAATAATTTTATGGATATATTTGAGTTTTTTTTTTTTTTTTTTTTTTTTCCTTTTCAAATTTTATGTTTGGTTATACAATTGATCATTATATTTATTTAATTTGAAATTAATTATAAAAAAAGAAAAGAAAAAAAAAAAAAACATCATTCTTTAACCAATCGTTAATATACGATCATCATTTTTAACATTTTTTTTTATAGATTGGCTGAAAAGTATGTATTCCATTGACCATTAATATGAATATATACACAAGGTAATGTACAATAGCATATGAAAGAATAAATTGCTTTCTATCAATATAGCTAAGTCACTACCCTGTAGTCTAATAGTTGTGCACATGATATTAGGAACCTAGCATTTATGGTGACCAATATTGTGAATCTTGTAAAATATTTTAGGCTTTATTGGGTGATCTTTCCACAACATATACACACAACAAGTTAATAACACAAATTTTAAGATTATTTTACATAATAATATACAATAACATATATACATCCTGTAAAAGCATATTCTAATACACTAAGATTCATCCACATTGTCATAAAACAAACCATAAGTTAAATTTCTTTACAATATATATACATTCCTTCAAGAGCATATTGTAATAATACATTTAGATTAATCTACAATGTCACAAAAGAACCATAAGTTTAGTGTCTTTTTACTATCAATATCTAAAATGGACTTACAACACTTACCTCCAAAGGAACCTTAACCGACTATATACATTCAAAATGTCTCATTTAGTTAAGTCTCTATCAAAATATTCATCCAATATATTGTATATTCCAGCACTATCCATACAAAAAATACAATTCATCAAATGTTATGTCTTACCAACCATTATATTGAAGTCAAGCAACTGTTGGATCATACATCATACAAAACAGTAATTCTCTGCGTCATTCAACTAAATACTTTGCAAAGAGCTCATATAACTTGTCATAATGGTAAATACTTTTTTGCCTCTTGATTTTTTCTATTAAAACAACACAAGCATTAAAAAGACATTATATATATGCGTATATATATATATATGTATGTATGTTGAATGTATATGTGCTTATAATTTTTTCTTCAACATGTTTGATATCGTCTAAAAAAAAAATTGTTCCTGCCGAATTTTTTGAAATTAATTTTTTGTATTTTTTCAAAAATAAGAAACTCAAAAATACCAATTTTTGTCTTCTTTTGACATCTAACAGTGTGTTTTTAATTTTTAACGGGAAGTGATGGAAGGATTATGTGTCCGTTTGAGAACAGGTTATTTAGTTGAAACTGAAAACTTTTTGCTGAAAGTAGTGTAAATAAATGTAAAAGTTAGCCGAATAGTATAGTGGAATCTATGAATAGTATCAAAAGTGCAGTGAGAATTATAAATAGTAACAAAAATAAGTTGAAATTGTAAATAAGCTAAAATTTCCAACTTGTCCCAAATGACACTATATTGACCAATTAGTTAACTTTTTTTCTTTTTCTCTTTCTCTATTTTTCAAGAAATGAATAATACAAATACAAATAAAACTAAAGGATTGAAATTGAAAGATACTACATAACTGAATTTAATTTTGGACAAAATTAGAAAACGTAATTTGTAAATTAACCAAAAAATAGAAAAATAAAAACTTATCCCAATATCTAAGCCAAAAAAAAGTCCTAGCCTCCTCGAATTTAAAATTATTAATTTTGCTCATAAAAAAAAAAAAAAAAAAAAATTTGTTCTTGGGCAACAAGTTGGCAATTGCTTAAACGGTTAAACCCAAAAAAAAGAAAAAAGAAAAAAGAAAAGTTGGGTTATAAGCGCGCCAATCCCTAATACGTTGGGAACGAAAAGACAATCTGATCACCGATTGATTTGAGGCTATCGAAATGGTATGTTCAATCTCACATTCTTCAACCCCCTTTTTGATGATTATTATTATTTTTTGGTTAAAAGCTTTAAATTGGGGATGCCTTTGTTTGATTCTTTCTCAATGTTTTTTTGTTTTTGTTTTTGTTTTGTTTTGAAACTATTTGATATAAGATTTGAACCATAGGAACATACATTAAACATATGTATATGGTACTTCTTTGAATTGAATGGTGTTGTTGTCTGTGCAGTTGATGGATTCAAGCCAAGCAGAGCACAGCCTTCTCAGCTCTGTGACTGCCTCAGAAAGAACTCTGTATGTCCTCTCTCTCTCTCTCTCTCTCTGTTTTCTTCGTTGTTGCATGAAAAAAGTATTGGAATTAGAATCTGAAAAATGAATAGTGTGAGAGAGAATGGTTCACGGAGGAAAGCCCTTGATGGCTACATCTTCGCTATACTAATTATGGGATTTTTATAAAATTTTCATACCCACTGCGCTCCCACTTTTGTGGGGCCTAGAAGAGGTCATGGTAAGTAACCATACCGTCAACTTGTCCCTTTTGGTAGAAAGCAATTGCTGTCGCACCCAGGCTCTACCCCTAAATGTGGAATGTTTATAAGAGGCTAAACCCTAGACTAATCATACATTTTACCATGGTTACAAGACTTGCTTTACAAGTATAAATGTATAATACTTTGCTTGCACACCAAGTAGAAGTAGGATGGGGCCTTAATTTGGATTGGGCTTGTTATCTTTAACAACATAAATTTTATGTAAAAAAAAAAAAGGTTTTTAACCCCTTTTTTTTTGGTTTAGGAATCCATATGTCACTGGTACATCTGTAGTTGCTATCAAATACAAGGATGGAATTCTTATGGCTGCTGACATGGGAGGTTAGATACTAAATCAGTTCATAACTGATTGCAATTTCATATATTCATTTTATGTTTCTTCTATTTATGACTTGATTGATATTGTTCTTGGACCCCTTTGGCTGCTGAGAAATTTAAGAAAATGAATAAAAGAAAAGAAAAAAAAAAAAGAAGAACAAGAATATAGTTTTGGTTTTGGTTTTATATTCACAAAGGCAAATTTGCTATTTATCTTCTATTTTTGACATGGTTAATGCATATTCTACTAGTGTTTTTCTCTACGATATTCTTTAATTTCAAATGCTTGGACACATTCAGTCCGTGGCACTTGCAAAATGCGTGAAACATGTCAAATCAAAGAATGAATGCTAGCCAAAGATGGTTACATTTTGCTTAGTGGCTGATATCTCACTTTCCTTCACTGGGAATTAAAAAAAAAAAAAGATTTCCATTAATTGCTTCTCTTGGAAGATAAGTTTTCTGCTAATTTTTAAGCGTCCCTCTTGTATAATCATGGTGTACTTGGAGACGTGCCCCTTTTGGTCTTTTTTTAATGAAGTTATGTTACTTGAATTTATTAAGTCTTTGATTTCCCTGTTCGACCATGGTTTTTTTTTTTTTTTTAAACCTTGTGGCTGACCATTCCATATTGGTGGATTTTTTTATTTTGTGCTTTCTTTCTGGTTTTGTAAATACTATCATCTATGGTATGCGTAGTGTGCAACAGATAACTTCAAAGGAGTGGGAATGTAGCACACACTCCAAAGTTTCAGCAATTCATTTGGGAGTCAGGGTTAGGGTGGTTGTACATTGTGTTTGCTGATTTGAGGGCAATTAATTCTTCTGCCTTAGATCCCAGATATGCACATGGCAATTTTTTTCTGTCTGAATCATATGGCAATTTGTTTGCTTATTAGAGTAGTGACTAGATGTGTTCTATCACCCATGGTTACCATCATCTACCGTCAACTCTTTTCTTCCTGTTTTGGTTTTTCTATACCGCCTGAGGTGCATCTTTATTTGTGAGATATATTGTATTTCACCTGACCTGGAATTGCTATTAACTTGTTCCAGAACTTCTGATTTGGATGTCATGACTCATTAGAAACATTTTAGGATATGCACTTTTTCGTGCTCATTTACAACAACGAGATACTTTTCTATTGGTTTTTCATTATCATGTATGGATTAATTGGCAGGTTCTTATGGATATACTCTGCGATACAAGAGTGTTGAGCGATTGAAGCCAGTTGGAAAACATTCTCTTCTTGGTGCAAATGGAGAAATTAGTGATTTTCAGGAGATTCTACGTTATCTTGATGAGCTAATGTAAGCAGGTTGTTTTAAGAGGAAAAAAAGTACTTGGAAAGTAGCAAAAGCTGGAACATCACAATTTTTGTCCCTTCCTTGTTTTCTTTTCTGGGTATTTGTGTTTGCTTGTATTGTTTTCTACTTCTTGCTAAGTGATTGTTGGTATCGGGGATTATTTTTGCAGTCTATATGACAACATGTGGGATGACGGAAACTCTTTAGGTCCTAAAGAGGTGCACAGCTATTTAACCCGAGTGATGTATAATAGGCGTAACAAGTTCAATCCACTATGGAATTCACTTATACTTGGTGGAGTGAAAAATGGACACAAATACCTTGGCATGGTAAACCTCAACTGTTCCTTTTATTTGTCGCAGAACTGTAAGCAATTTGCATTTAAGGATATTAATCAATCTATAATTTGTGATTCTTATCCAGGTCAGCATGATAGGCGTAAATTTTGAGGACAACCATGTGGCCACTGGATTTGGGAATCACCTTGCAAGGCCAATTCTTCGTGATGAGTGGCATGATAACTTGAGCTTTGAGGATGGTGTTAAGTTGCTGGAGAAATGCATGCGTGTACTCCTTTATCGTGATACTACTGCTGTCAACAAGCTTCAGGTTTAGTTCCTCATTATTGTTCACTTAATGGTTTCTGTTACATACCAAAACTCTTAGTATATAAGTAATGGGCTATGCAACGATATAGCCTTTGAAATACTCAATCTTTTTCTAGTTGTTTGACCTGTCAGCGAAGCGAATATTGTAGTTTCTCTGATTTCCACAACTTCTCTGCATGCTTTGTTTTTTCTTTCTTATTCTTCTTCTTCTCTCTCTTTTTGGTTTATGCTCATCAAATTTTTGATCATTTTGTGTCCACTTTTTTGGGTGAAATTTGTATATATTCCACACAATTTTGAATCATTTAGTTTTATTATTCTTTGAAATTGTGACTTTAACTTTGTTATTTTCTTCCTATCATTTCTATTTGTTAATTCATAAAATTGGATATCTTTGTGATTATTTTTTCTTGGAATTTTGGGTGATTTTTAAATCCTGTCTCAAATACCCTCCCTGCCAATGAGCTCTAGATCACATGGTACTTCCTTCTGCCATAAGAATGACTGAAGGGAAAGGTCATAGGTTCAAAACCCAATGGAGTGCTTGTGTAACTTACGAATAAATAAAAAATATAACCTTTCTCTCCTTTTCTTGTTGTGTTTGTGTGTATGCATGTGTGCCTTCATGCATGTGGGCAATCATGAGAATTTCGCCAACCCTAAAAAAGAGGTGCAGGGGTGGGGGGTGGGGCACGGGGAGGTGTTTACTGAATGTTCTAAAGTGACCCCAATATGGTTCAAAACGTCCAAATTGGATTTTCAAATAGATGGTCAATAATGAGGGTCGACATTGGAATCCTCAATTCCTCCAGCCTTTCCAGGATTTGAGATTCTTTATCTTAACCTGCCTTCCTTTTCTGGTCCTGATAGAGCAGTGTAGATGCCAGTAAAGAAATGGAGTATTTAAGGTTTGATTGCACTATGACGCCCTTAGGAATTATACAGGAATTTGCACCCTTGGAAGAGCATCTGAAGGGCCAAGGTCCATGGAAGGTGGTTTTCTTCAGGTGGACTAAGCTCTTGGAAAAATCCCAACTGTTGACAACCTTTCTAAGAGGTATAAATTGATAGTTGATTGGTGATGTATGTGCAAGCATAGTGGGGAATTTATTGATCACCTGCTTCTTCATTGCTGTATGGCATCGGATATATGATCTTGTGTCCTCGCTCTGTTTGAGCTAAGTCATGTGATGCCCAAATCTGTAGTTGAGCTGCTGCAATTTTGGCAAGGCTAGTTTCAGCGGAATCAGCACTATAGAGCAGCTAAGATGCAGCAAGCTTTGCCCTTATGCATCATGTGGAATCTATGGCTTGAGAAGAACAAGTGGGTCTTTGATGGAGGAACATCCTTATGTACTCAGAGCATATTTTGCAGGCTTTGTTTGATTGGATGCTTGCCTTAGGCGGTGTCCTTCCCATGTCTTTTGTTGATTTTTTTTAACTCCCTTTATTTTTTATTTGTATTCTTTGAAGTTGTACACATCATTTTATGTATCTTCCCACTTCCTTTTCTAATAAAACTTTTACTTATCAAAAAACGAGATGGTCAGTAATAATATCATTGTCCTATTATCATCCAAGGCTGGCCATTTGAAGCAGGCATTCCTATCTGCAGGCATTCCTATCTGCGTTATTATTTCATTCATTGTTTGATTGGATGTGTGTCTTAGGCAGTGTCCCTTCCATGCCTTTTGTTGATGTTTTTTACTCCCTTTATATGTGATTTGTATTCTTTGAAGAGGGTATGTACACATTGTTTTATGTGTCATTCCCTTTTCCTTTTCTAATCAAACTTGTACTTATGAAAGATGGTTAATAATAATTAATTTTCTTATTATTATCCAAGGCTGGTGACTTGAAGTAGGCTTGTCCCTATTAGCTTTATAATTTCTCATTTTTCTACAAAAAGGATTTTCATTGCTAAGACACAAAATAACAATTGTTGAAAGGGAACAATATCATGAGTGCAAGTTTTAAGCAGCTGAGAAGTTAAGAATGGAAAAGAAAAAACAATAAACTTCTAGGAATCACACGTCAGTTTATAAACCTCTTGTAGTAAAAGTTGTAATACCCCTAATATATCTCGTTTTATTTGCTGAATGTTTTCAAGCATTTCCATATCTTATATTTGAATTTGACATGATTATAAGCTAGTGCACAAGCAGGCGCATATATGTACCCAACATAATGTGCTTTGTGGAGGTGGCCTGAATATGAATCAGATCAGTTTGTTTCTGTTTATCAAAAAAAAAAAAAAAAGATCAGTTTGTTTCTTATAATTGCTGTACTTCAATTCCCTCTTTATTTTTTATTTTGATTTTTTATAATTTCATTCTAGATGGAAGCCTGGTTTTCTAGTTTTCCATAAATAATCAATTAATATGCCTGAAATTTTGATTTCACAGATAGCTAAAATCACTGAAGAAGGTGTAACCATATCTCAGCCATACTCACTGAAGACTTTCTGGGGTTACTCTGCTTTCCAGAATCCAACAGTAGGTGCTGAAGGGTCATGGTAATTGACCATGACCAAGTAGGAGTATAATTGAGATGCGACACATGTTTATGTTTGCTCAAACTATGAACTTGTAAGGGTGTTGGTATTTTTTGTTTCAGGCTTGATATGGTTGACTGGTTGGGCAGTGACAACAATGGAGTAATCAAATAAATTTGAACTATACATGCCAATCACTGTTTGGTTTCCTCTATTTTTGGTTGTTATAACATCCCCTATTAGCTCTTTGCCTTTAGGAGAGTTCTTTTTTGCATGTTACCAATATTTAAATGATGGGTGTACTTTAAGTAAATAGAGCCTGTGCAAGGTGTACCTATAGATGCAACTTGTTTAAGCGGAATCAGGTTAGGGATCAGATCAAGTCGAACTTGGCCTAACGTTTGAATCAAAACTCTCAGCTCTTAAGTCAACCCTGCCTATCTGTGCTTGGTCTCAAATTGGCATGTCAAGCTGGGGCAACTTAGTTGTTGTGGATCAAGTTCATGTGTTTGTATATGCTTGTATGAATGCAAGGATGTGCCTGTCTGTGTGGCTTAGAGTTTCAGGTTGGGTCCAACTTCTCAGATGACCTCTTTGATGATCATCAGGTAAGGGTAAACTCCTACCATCATACAGGAGTTTGCTTTAAAGAGTAATTAATTGCATCTGTCATCTTTCTGTGAAACACTGAATGGCTCATTGGTAGTCAATTCCAGGCCTAATTTTCCTTCTTTTTGGGCCTCTATGAGTGATGACTCAAAAAGTATATTCATCTAGGTTTTATATTCTGCAGTGTATTTAAAAGCCATTGGAGGGTGTTGTCTTGTTCACAAAATATGTCCAATCCTCTGAAATGATAGAAGGGCCACATTCTAACTTCGTGTAATGTGAGAAGTGGAATTAAGATGGAACATGCGAACAGTTTTAATTTGAGCAAGCTCATGCCTTTATATTCAGGTACCTTGAGATTTATTGGGCTGTCTCTTCATCCCATTTGTTCAACCATGCTGGCTCTCCCATATAGAACTTTTAGAGCTCGAGTTATATTCAGTAGCAACTATTAAGATAGAATTTCTAGGTTAAGTTTCATCTTTTTCATTGATAATTCAATAGTTACAACAATAGGCTCGAGAGATTTGAACACTAGGGACGTTTCTATTGAGTTGAGTTACAAGACTCTTTGACAAAATCTATATCATCCTTGAGCATTACTTTCTCAAGATATTGTGAACTATCATGACATGTAAGTGAGATTTAAAACCATTAAAAGGATGATTTTTGACTTGAAGAAATGTGTTATGTAATGGGCCAACAACATAGGCTCATAGCAGAGATGACAGGCCTCCTATTTTATTCAGCACTAGTCTTCGGATCAATGGATCATATTGGTTCTTTTCATGCTAGATGGTTTAGATGTTAAGCCTTTGATTCGAACTTACAGGCCTATGTAAACTACTAAACTATAACAACAAAGTGACCTTGGTTCTTGATAGGCTTTAAAGTAGTACGGCCTCTAATCTAATTTAATTTTTTAGATGTCTCTTTTCTCACAAAAAAAAAAAAAAAAAATACTGCCTCTTATTCAATTAAACAGCATAAGTTAATGTAATTTTTTTGTCCATGCATATCATTTTCACTTTTAATTGAATTAATACCTGATTCTCAAAAACAGAAGAAGAAGATCAATACCTAAAAATTTCACCGTTAGGAATTTTTCGTTTTCACTTAGTGGGCACGCCAAGTTTTTTTAGAATCTATTTATTATTTAATCTATATCTTTTATGTTTTTTTTAATCTAATTAAAAAGATCTGAAATGGTGAATATTTTAAAGAAAAAGTAGTTTTTAATCTCTAAAATTCTTGATATTTTGTAAAATGGAGGATACAATGTAATCTAGTAAAATCCACATCGAAAGGAAATTTATTCAATAGTATAGCTTGAAGTTAATCCCACTATTATTATTATTATTATTATTATTATTATTATTATTATTATTCTAATTGCAAGATTTTGGGCATGGTGCATGGTTCATTTTTGCTTATTAGGCATATTAAATTTTTATTTATTATTTAATTCACAAGTTTATGTTTTTATTTAACTCAACTAGTTAACACTCATAGTATTTAATACAAGAAAATAATAATATAAAATCCTCATTTAAAGAAAACTTGAACGTAACCGTTGTTGTTATTATACCTAGAAGTATGCACTAGCAGTATTATTAGAGTTACTAGTATTATGCCTGTGTGATGCACACCTTAATAGAAAAGTATATGTAAATTAAACAATTTAATATAAAAGTATATGTAAATTAAACATAACATAAATACAAACCCTTGTAGGAGAGAATACAAAATTTGATAATTCTTAAATAATAAATAGATAAAGTGTAAGTATTTATAATGGTTTATATAATGGATTTCATGGATTTAAAATTGCCTTTATGACTCATAAGCAAAATCTTTATAAAAAAAAAAAAAAACCACACACACACACAGAAACAAAGAAGAGAAATACATACTTACAATAGTGTGGATGGTAGTTTTGATAAAAAATATTGCTATGGATTTCACAAATATCAAATTGCTTAAGTAATAAGAAAAAACAAAACAAAACAAAAAGAGAGTTAGATTTCTAATCAACGGAGAAATTATGACAGAATGATAATTATTGATAATGGGGGAGAGTACTGGTTAGAATAATAAGCAGTGTTTCTACTTTCTATCAAAAATTAAAAACCAAAAAAAAAAAAGAAAAAAGAAAGAAAGAAAGAAGAAGCTGTAAAAAGAAGAAGAAGCAACCGTGGTAGGAATATATATAAATACACTAAAAAAATTCTCTACATATATATATATTAGAAATCCTAACTTAATTAGGATTCAAAAGTCTTCAACTAATAGATAATCTCAACACAAAAAAAAAAAAAAAAAAAAAAAAAAAAAATCATAATAATTTTATCTAATAGATAATCTCAAATAATAATAATCATAAAAATTTTTCAAGTCACGTAAATGACACCTATAATCCTAACTTGATAATTTTAGAGGGGCCTAGTCGTGAATGTTTCTCTCTAATTGGTTTGTTTCTATAGGAAAAAGACTTGAGTTATCAAAAAAACAAAAAATCGGGTACTAAATTTATGTTTTTATTTTTATTTTTTATTTTTATAAATAAATAAATGAATTTATGGGGTTACCAAGTAGACTTGGATGTGTACGTATATTCCAATGCGTACGTAACTCCTTCTATTCACATAAAAAGGAAAAGAAAAAAAAAAAAAAAAGGAACCATGTATGAAGAGTAAAAAATCACAATAAAGATTGGTTTTCTCTCAATAATCAAATAGATATAAGTTATAACTCTCCAACTAATGCACATGTCTAACTCTTCCTAACTATGCATGTTGGTTTTTTTTTTAATTTTTTATAATAATTTTATAACTTTAAAATTTGGTGAGATAGCATTAGCATGTATATTAAAAATTTTGTTATTTTTATCTAAAAATTAATGATAAAGCAATAGTTAATAAGAACAAATAAGAAGTTGTTTTTATCTATAAATTTGTGGAATTGTGAAGCTGAAATCTAAATCTTAAAAATAAGTGGCATGTGAAGAGGAAATCCAAAGAAAAAAAAAAAGTAATCATGTGTGAAGAGGAAAAAAAAAGTAAAAAATAAATTAATAATAAAAAGATTAGAATTTGTATTGTAATCAAATTAATATTTTTACCATCTTAGAAATTATAGGAGAAGATGATAAGACTAAAAAAATTATATCTATTTTTAAAAAAAATCTAAAAAAAATTATGCAATTTGGTGAAGCCACTTGGCACAACCACAACTTCTAAGCCCAACTTTTATTATATAGTATATGATATGATATGATGATTGCGGCATGATAGGCCTTGGCATGAATATGGACAACAGACATGTATGGGTGAGACTATGAAACGAACCTAATATGATATGATGGCGGCTATATTGTACTCCAAATTTGTGTAAAATAAACCTATCCATTGAATATTGTACTCCAAAGTTGCATTTATCTTTGTAATTGTAAATCTTATCCATTGAATAATTGATTTTTGGCTTTATTTGCCGTGTTGTAGGCTTGTAGCTATTAGGAGAAACATGTGCACCTTGCAATGAATGCTTTTAACATTGACGGTGAACTAAAAATTGAACTATCTCCAATTCGTCCATAGAGTCATCCAAGATTGGAAGGGTCGTCCAAGATCAGAAGGGTCGTCTAAGACTGGAAAGGTCGTCCATCATCCAAGACCGGAAGGGTTGTCCAGCTCACAAAGTGACCTGGACGATCTCCCAACACTTAGGAAATTTCTAGAAATGGATTTACCTACGTAAGTTTGAGATTCGGACCACGTCGTATTATTTTGTAATGCAAACTGGTGTGCTATCGCAAGCAACCAAAAATAAAATCTATACTCCTAAAAATATATGTAGTAGTGCGAGTAAAAATCGTTCCCACGGAGAGTATCTAGCCTAATTTTATGGTACATGTACAAGGAGGGGGGGGGTTTGAGTATAATGAGAATAATTTTAAGAAAAACAACTAAGGAACAATTCAAATTAAAGTATCGAAATCAATTAAAAGAACAAACCTTGGTCCAAGTCAACATCCACCATCGGAATTTTACAATTGATCATCAATGCAAGTATATATCAATTCACACTTTGAATATTCATCGTTGGAACTATTTTCCTATCTCTCCTTAGTCGTAGTTAATTAGAAAACAAGCGATCTAATTAACCCTAACTACTAAACAACCCAAGACAAGCGCTAAATGTTTAATCTAGTAGCAGCCTTAAGAACTAGAGAGATCGATGACGCTAAACAACACTAACACAAGTGGTTGCATTTAATTTGGTTGAGCGTTCTTCCTAAGATCCAATAATTTCTGACGCAGCAAATCATTAAATCTTGGTTACTTCACAAATTAGAGAGATCAAACAATTACAGATTTAATATCTAACCTAGCAGTAGATTGCAACGAATAATAAACTAGTAGGCCTCTTAGTAATTAAATGAGAGAATCATGAAAATAGGCACAGAAGAACATCTGATATTCAAAACATAAATTGAACAATAAAAACAAATTAGATCTCATAATTTTAGCCACACAGGGCCATGACAGAAAACTCAAAGGAGAAAATTAGAGAAGAGGGGAGAGAGAGGCGTGTATGAAGTCTGATTTCTCCTCCCCCTTTTACACGTTAATTCTCCCTTTCCTAAGCCTACAAAATCTCTTAAAAATATTCTCAATAATAATATCCAAATCTGACTAATTAAGGAAAAATATTAAAAATAAAACAAAGTCCTAATATAACTAGGAAAGTGGTGTTTTTCAGCTGGAAATTTCGTGCACCAGATCTGGAAACTTCCAAAAATAAACCGCATTAGGTTCGCATATTAGAATTGCAAGTTAAGGAATGTTCTAGAACGTCAACAGTGCAGGTGCAGCAACTTCAAGCCCGATTTCGACCTTGATGCGGCCCGTATCTCTGAAAACTCAATGAAAATTGTAGAGCTTTGTCTTGGAGTTCCATAGCATCTTGAATCATCTCAATTGGAGCTCGGATGAGAGAGTTATGCCTAGACTACAAAGCGATGTCAAAGCTGTCTAGAATCACCCAATTAACTACGTTTTGCACTTAATGCCTCCATTTGCATCCTAAATCAAAATATAAGAATAATGAGTACATTTAGGCACCAAATAAACATTTAGGCACCAAATAAGTATAAAAGACTAAACATTAATGGAGAAAAAATATGACATTTTGCATTCTCATCATGAACAAAATCCTTATTTATCGCAATAACTTCTTAATAAGTACTTAACTTCCAATGACAGTTATAGAAGATAAGATTGAACATTCTAACTTCTATAACAGTTGTGGAAATTAAGTCTGAACCTTTTAACTTCCTCAAATATTGGGGAAGTTATTAAACAAGTAACCTCCAAAGCTCTCTATATAAGGACTCGTCCACATCAAATCGAAGTAAGTTTCCACTACTTCTAAAGTTGGAATTCTTGAGTTCTAGAGGGAAAACTAACTTAAGCATCGGAGGGTTCTTGGCCAGTTCACCTCGGTCACTTTGATCTTGTGTTTCTTTCTTTTCAAGCCTTCCAAACAACCATTAGACCATTGAAGCCTGAAGCATTCAACCTACTGATTTTCTGTGCATCATTAGTTGGCACCGTCTGTGGGAAGTTAAATTTGTATTTTACAATTTATCTTTCTTAGAAAAAAGGCTGTATGGTCCAGGTAAGGTCAATGGCCATTAGTCTAGGCCATTTAGAGAGTGTGAACGCTTCCAACCACCCTAATGCTCACTAGTCAGCACCTGTCATGTAATCGCCTTCCATCCCACAAATGCAGTCCGTGGCAGCCGCCATGGCATTAGAATCAAAAACTGACTCGAGAGATCAACCAAAGGAGGCAACGTCATGAACGGTGTGCGGAAGGGCAAGCTTAGAGTCAAGAAGTTAGAGAAGGAGAAGATGTTATTCCCCTTTTATAGCTTCTATCAATAGTCATCCCCTGCCTTCCAAGTTCAAGATGTCTTCCTTGGATTCGTATGATGGAACGCACGACCCATGTGATCACATTGCAACCTTCAAGACCACAATGCATCTTCAAGGAGTTCCTAATGAGATAATGTGTAGGGCCTTCCCAACTACCCTTAAGGGGCTAGCATGAGTGTGGATCAGTAAAATACTTTCGAATACTGTTGGTTCTTTCGAGTTGACTAAGTTGTTTGTCAACAACTTTATTGGAGGACAAAGGCATAAACACTCTGTGTCCAGCCTGTTGATTATAAAACAAGGAGAAAATGAGAGTTTGCGGTCCTTCATCACTTGCTTCAACAAGAAAGTCTTGATGGTAGACGAGATGGATGACAAGTTGCTGTTGGTAGCCTTCCACAATGGAGTTAGTTCAGATGTATTCATCCATAAGCTTTATGATCAAAAACCACAAACCATGGCTGAACTCGTCCATTTAGCCCAAAATTTCATAAATGCAGAGGATGCAATCATTGCCAAGAAGAGAAAGAGAGCAGAGTGAATGGAAGCTGATCTCCCATGCCATCCTGACCAAGGCCTTCGTCCAAAGAAGGCCCGGACGAGAGAGAAGAAAAACAACAAGAAGGCAGGTTTGTCTTCAAGAAGGAGTCAGCGCTGCACGCTTTTGAATGTTCCACTTGATCAAGTGCTTATGCAAATCAAGGATGACCCATCCTTGAAGTGGCCAAAGAAGATGAAGGGAGATACTAATAAGCACAATAAGAACAAGTATTGCCGCTTCCACAGGGACCGCAAGTATGACACGGACGAGTGCTATGACTTAAAGTAGCAGATATAGAATCTTATCAAGCAGGGAAAGTTGAGGAATTATCTTGGACGAGATCATAAAGACGAGAAGTTGAAAGGAAAGGTAGAAGAACCATCACGACCCCCACTTGGAGAAATAAGAGTTATTGTAGGAGGAACTTCAGAAGGGCAATCTTCCAAGTCAAGAAAGACATACCTGAAGGTGGTGCAGAACGTCCAACTCTCTGGACGACCACTAAGGACGAGAGGGGCGAATGAGGAGAATGAAAAGCAACTTTGTCTTAACCTCGATCTAATAGATGAGGTAAGGATGGATGCATAGCAGAGGATAGCAAGATATAAAAATCTTATGGCTAGACAATATGATGCAATGGTGAAACCTAGGTGTTTCAACATTAGGGACCTCATCCTAAAAAAGGTCTTTTTGGTAACCAGAAACCTGGCTCATGGAAACTGGGGCCTAATTGGGAAGGACTCTACAAGGTTATCAATTGCAAAAGACAAGGATCATACTACTTAGAAGCCCTGGATGAACGGAAGCTAGAGCACCCTTGGAATGTTGAACATTTAAGAAGATATTATCAGTGAAGGATCAGCTTGGACAAGCATCATCATGGACGAGCAACATCATGGACGAAGTTGGAGTTATGTGTTGCTTCCCTCATTTTTATTCATGTTTATTGCTAGTACTACATGTTTTTAATATTTTAATTCCCTAAAAAGTGCATTAGTTTCCAACTTTTGCACTGTCTATGAATGAATTTGTGATGGACGAAGTCATGGACTTAGTCTGTTTGTACATAAGTATTTTTAATTCCCTAAAGGCACTAGCTTCTAAGCATGTGCCATGCTTATGGATGATGTTTATGTTGTGTATATATAGTTTGGATTCCCAATGTATATAATGTTGTGTGAATTCCTAAATTCATGTTGTTTTCATTCAAACTAGTCCACAAGAAGGCTAAAAGCCCAAGACAAGTAAGATCTCTAGACGCAGGGATGTAACGTCTATAAGCTTTCCTTAAAATAAGGATAAAGTAAAGAAAAATAAACCTAAGGTATATTCGTCTAACCAATGGACGAGAAAAAACGTGCACGTAAAAGTATTCAAAGTCCATGGATGAATTTGACTAACCAAACAGTCCAATCTTTGGACGAGTAAATGCTAGCAACGTCTTGCCCAAAGACGAGTAAATGACCGTCCAGCCTATGGACGAGGGATAATGCAAGTAATAAGTCAAATCTATGGAAGAATAAAGCTAGCAAAAGAAATACCATTCATAGACGAGTTATACTTGTAAAATTTATTGAACATAAAATATTATTCTAACATGGACGAGCTAAATGCCTTCATGAGTGGACGGACCACACTTAAAAACCATAAAAAACAACATGGATGATGTAAACAAAGGAAATTTGTTCATATAGTTAAGATGAGATAAAATGTCTTATAAGTGGACGGGCCACACTTAAAACCATAAAAATAACATGGACGATGTAAATAAAGGAAAATTCATTCATACATAAAGCATATAACATGTTCAACACCAAATGAAGAATGAAAATGGAAGTAAATATTCATTCATAAAACATAAAAAGGGTAGACGATCATCATCCAAAAACCCTTAAATTGTGCATGCCAATGAAGGCAGTTGTATCTGTTATCATACATCCATACATTTGGACGAGAAGATTGTACTTAGATAAAACTTAAAATAAGCCCCCCAACCCCCCCCCCAAAAAAAAAAAAAAAAAAAAAAGGCACCATGAATAATATATAAAAACAAAGTTAAATTGAAGGTTACTTTGATAAACCACTGGGAGCATCCCCAGACTTTGGATCGTCCTTGGAAGGCTCAATAAAGGCATCGTCCATGATATTTACATTCTCAGAGCTCGTCTGAAGCAAAGAACTCTCAGCAGCAGTTGGAACCTTGAAGACATTAAAGTCCATCTTAGGATAGACTTCCTTAGCATTGGAGTGAAAGTCCTCGTAGCTAGCAGCATATTGCTCATCTAGATGCCTAGAGAACTCGTCAGACGTTTTGAAGGCTTCGATTGCTTTCTCTAAGGACGATGATAACTCTTGGCATTTTCCTTCAAGGTGACCAACATGAGTCTCTTTAAGCTCCTTAACTTGATTCCCCAGCTCCTTCTCTACTGCTTGAAGACAAGTAAGCTCCTCGCCAAGCGTGATCCTCTCTCCCTTTTTTAGACAAAACTCGTCCTCCAGCTCCTTGTTATTTTTGGCCAGAAGCTTAACATCGTCACTAAACTCCCTAGCCTGCTAGGAACGCAGCATAAAACTTTGCCATTGCCTAACATAATAATGGACGAGGAAAAGTTAGAAATTCTCTTTAAAAAAAAAAAAAATCAACAAAGAAAATGTAGGCCTTCGTCCAACTCCAAGATAGGAGGAGCCTCAACAAGAGTTGAAGGATGAGTCTTGTGAGGAGGTCTTCCAACAAAAGGATGAAGACCTTTAGTTTGGACGGCTGAAAAAGGAACTTTAGAAGAGACCAAGTTCACAACCAGTTCGTCCAGGTATGCCGTTGCATCTTTGGATTTTGGGGCCTTGTATGAGGGGATCTTAGAATAGGCCTTGTCAGTTCTGACCTTCTTCAGATGTTGACGACTAGGAAGGCTTCCAAGGTCCACATCTCTAGAGATACCCTTCCTCTTCCAAGCATGAGGTTGGACGGTAGGGCTCTGGACGACCAAAGGAACTGGTTTGTCCTAGAGGACTTAGAATTCCTCCTCTTTCTCAATCCCATTGGCAACATTCTTACCCTTGTTCTCCTTCATGGTGGCTAGCCCTATATTGGAGAAAGCATGAAGAATTAGACGACTAAAAAAAGAAAAAATAATAATTTGAAAGACAACTCTTACTTTGATGAGTAGTCTCCTTATGAATGAGATTCTCCTTAGTGGGCTCAAGACGATGCAGCGTTGCCAAATTATGGAAAAACCTATCATGATAACTACGAGCTCTTTCTATAGTCGTCTAAGTGTGGACGAGTAACAACTGCATGGATGAGAAGAATTGTTAGATGAGGGAAAGAGCAAATGAAAAGATGAAGTAAGCTTCAAAGAAAACATACCCTCAAAATGAAGACGACCTAGAGCACTGGTAAAAGGAGGGAAGGGAGTTCTATTTACATCAATTAGGTCCCCAGCCTAATTTCCAAAGACAAAGAAAAATTCCTTCTTCCATAACCTATCAGAAGAACTACAACCCCTAATCAACTATAGATGACATTTTCCTCCTTGTCTTGAGAAGGAGTCTTGGACTATTCAACCTTCTTTGATGAGCTAGCTCTAGAATTGGAAGTTGCCCTCCGCCTTATCTCTTCCTGGAAGACCTCCTAAGGAACTCCAGGAACCCCAGACGAATAATGCTCGTCTTGGGAACTAAAGCTACTACTACTACTCTCGGTGCTATTGCTACTACCATTGGACTTGTCCTGATACTCGTCTATCTCTCTCATAGTACTACCACTAGATGAAGACATGATAGGAAAAATACATAATTTTCTAAGGCAAACCTAAGGACAAAGAAAAAGAAGAAGTACCTAACGAAAGCCTAAGGATGAGGATGACCAAACGAGGCTCCTGGACGAGATGGCAGAGGAAAATATAAAAAATATGAGGGGCAAGAGAGAGATTGTACCTATTTATAGGCTCTAAGTCAATGGGTTGACGTGGACCAACCAGAAGCTAACACGTGGCAATCTCCTCAATAAATGAATCGACATAATAGGTTGACCAATGAGATCATGACACGTATCACAATTTGAGGCGTCGAAAACCGACCACAACAGTGACACCACGTGGCATGCCAATTAACCAATGAAACATCGACCCGTGCCAAAAATGAACAGTGAACAAGAATTTTGCTACAATGGCCAAGACGACTCGTGGATAAAGGGGGCAACTGATGGTGAACTAAAAATTTGACTATCTCTAATTCGTCCATAGAGTCGTCTAAGACCAGAAAGGTCATTCAAGACTAGAAGGGTCGTCCAAAACCAGAAGGGTCGTCCAGAAATGGATTTACCTACTTAAGTTTGAGATTCGGACCACATGGTATTATTTTGTAATGCGAACAAAATCCTTATTTATCGCCATAACTTCTTAATAAGTACTTAACTTCCAATGACAGTTATAGAAGATAAGATTGGACATTCTAACTTCTATAGCAGTTGTGAAAGTTAAGTCTGAACCTTCTAACTTCCACAAATATTGGGAAAGTTACTAAACAAATAACCACTCCAAAGCTCTCTATATAAGGACTCATCCACATCAAATCGAAGTAAGTTTCCACTACTCCTAAAGTTGGAATTCTTGAGTTCTAGAGGGAAAACTAACTTAAGCATCAGAGGGTTCTTAGCCAATTCACCCCGGTCACCTTTGATCTTGTGTTTCTTTCTTTTTAGGCTTTTCAAGCAACCATTAGCCCATTGAAGCCCAGAGCATTCAGCCTACTGATTTTTTGTGCATCATTAAACATATTATTCATATGGGGATAATTAGTTTTAGCTTTATTTCACATGCGTTGCCATTAAGAGAAACGTTTAATAAACATTGGAATATATTGTTAACATGTACCCCCTTTTTTTATATTTAACCAATGCCAAATCTCTTCTCACTAGTTTTTGAAGCCATTGACAAAGATCAGAGCAAGGTGATGAGTTTCATATGCCTCAATTATTGTTCAATTAGATTTGCAAAGACTATTTTGTTTTACAAAGCCTTAATGTGTTGGTGTATGTAGTCCTTTGTCTCCCACAAAGTAATTATATGGAAGAATTCTTTGAAATAGTTTCAAGGTGTTGTTTAGAAGATTTGAACTGCACTTATGGATCTCATAAGGCGTGGAAACTATAAAGTTATTTATTTTACTGAGAAACTACTAGACTAATTATTAGAATATTAATTAAATAATTAAATATATTATTTTCTAATAGTTTAAACTTTTAAAATAATTGGTAATTCATTATCAATCCCTTAAAATTGGGACTTGGGTTTGGTTCAGTGTCCAGTTGCATTTGACCCATAAAAATAATAACACGTCCAACAGTGGACATATGGCATCATTCGGATGGATCCAGTGCAATTGAACACTAGACCAAATTCTTACCCTTAAAATTGAGATATGTGATTTTTTTTCAATGCCGTGATCGGTGGTGCCATTTACTATTGTTTTTGGCCCAAAACAAGGAGAAGTTATAAGGTCCACATGGTGGACAAGTGATTTGGTCCACCATTTCACTAACAAATTTCTACTTGTTTAAAATTATTAGTTAGAAAATTTTTTTAAATAGAAATTACTTACTGACTTAGTAATTTTAAACAAGTGAAAGTTTTTTAGTGGAATGGTAGACAAATGACGTGGTCCACTAGAGAACTCTATAATTTCTCCAGAAAAAGAGTCAAGATTTTTTTTTTTCTTTTTCTTTAATGTGATGTTACAAAAAATACTCTTCCATTTGTTAAAGGTTCCCAATGAGCTGAGCTTGAACCCACTTCATGTTTCTTTCATAGAGACATAACATGCAATAAAAATATAGTAGTAATTAATTTTGAGTTCGACGAGGCTTCCCAAAATAATCCAAATATCAAGGAAAATAATACATCGTTTGAGCACGGCACTGAAGTTTGACGTGAATTTATTGCAAATCGTTGCAAGAAACACGCCATTTTTTTTTTGAAACACGCCATTATACTTTGATACACAAAGAAAACACAGGGTTTACAGACAAAAAACTTTATGAGGTTTGGTCCATTCACTACAGCATAAAAAGATTAATCTTTTTTTTTTTTTTTTGGTAGAAACAAAAAAAAAAAAAGATTAATCTTACTGCCTTAAAACAATTGAGTTGATAAGTTTTTTTTTTATTGGTTCTCATTTAGATTCACTACTAACAATCTAATATCATTTTTTTACTTAATAATAATAATAATAATAATAATAATAATAATTAGATTTTGTTAGGGTATGCGTTTAGAAAATACTTTAAGAAATTTTTTATGAGAATAAAAAATAATTGATTTTTTGACAGCTTTTTATATTTTTCATAAAAGAAAAGTTAACAGATACTGTAAGAGTATTGATTTAAGAACTATTTTGGAAAAAAAATTAATGAGATAAAAAAACAATTGATTTTTTTTTTTAACAATTTTTATATTTCTTATAATATAAAAGTGGTTTCAAAATCTTCATAAAATAATTTATTAACAAATGCTTTAAGATATTCGTTAACATGACCTTTCTCATAAAAGTGGAATTGAAAGTTTTCAAAAATGTTTTATTAACAAATATCTAAACCTATTCATTAACTGGACCATTATAATTTATCACCTTGTGATCTTTTCCTATGTCTCTACTCTCTAGACTTATCTAGCTAAAAATTGAAATGAACCTTAGAAAAGAAGCCACCCTACAAAAGAAGACAGAAGAGGCCACCTACCCAACACTTGGGCCTTGGGTTCCCTATTGGCTCTAGACACTATGTTAATTATTTTCTATTGGAAATAATAGAGAGATAATATCTGAATTTTCCCTGAAAATTACACAATTTGATTTTACCAAAAGAGCTGGCAAAGATGAGGCGTGGACCAAGTCATTGTCTTGAAACAAATTGTGCTGTCTACAGTATATACGATGTAGTTAGATAAATAGTTTTTGCATGTTGTCCCCAGGATACAGTAACCCAGCCATCTTTGCTGATTATCCTTATGAGTCTACACTGCTCTTAGAATATAAGCTTTCTATAGTATTTTTTTTTTCCCAGAAAATTTAGTAAAGGTAAAATATTTTTGTGAATAGTAATAAGTAATGGATGGTAACTGTTTAGAACAACAAAAATTGTTTTTTTTTGAAAGTCTATAGCTTTGTAATTCAAAAATAATGTGTGTATATCAATTTTTATTTCTTTCCATATATATATATATATATATAGCCGGACCTATAACTTGTCCTTAGCTAAAGAATCAAAAGGGTTTGATATCAATTAAATGGTCATAAAGTTATTGAAATTAATATATATATAATAAATAGTTTTCTTTTATATATATATATAATATAATATAATATAGACTAGATATCAAGACTCAAGAGGTTGTCTTTGCCAAACTTTTGTACGTTGAGAACAAAAAGAAAGGAGCATGATGCTATGAAATTAAATGTCCCATAAGGTGGCTGAAGATTAAATGCCAATCCGTTTAATACAATTTCAAAAGTTAGTAATTAACGTATCTGACATTAAGGGGGTAGTTAATTTCCTCAATTCACATAAATGAGTATTAAAATAAATATAATATTTTTTTTATAAGAATATCCAATAATCCCCCACTTATTTTTATAAAAAATAAATAGGTAAATATATATATATATATATAAGAAAATTTTTTCTAGATTAAGTAGAACATTATGCATAATGGGAGTGCCAATGGCTTGAACCCTCATTTAGTGTTTCAACAACATTGTTCCAAAGTTAATAGTGATCCAAGTCTTGAATTATAACTTCTTGTATGGATACAAAACATTACATCACACACATAATATTCTAGTACTCTACTACGAGCTTCTAAGCTAGCACATTACGGCCTTGTGCTTAATTTCAGCATCCATGAGCTATTTAGAGAACTAGCCCCATTCTCAAAGGAAGCAGCCTCACTTCCATGCTCACTTAGGTGTGGCTATCAAGGATGTTCTTGATTAAGAGTTTTTTTTTTTATTTTTTTATTTTTATTTTTTAATAATAAATAAGAACCCATCCTATATAACGTTACAAGATACATGCACGCACACCATAGGGAGGGACATGAGTATTAGTACTCATACATATATTTAGTGCATGTTAATCAAACTATTATATGATTAGTTTTTCCCTTTAAACCTAGTTCTTGGGATCTCCAATCCCTAGGTAAGGTATCCTCATAGATATTTTATTCTTCTTTGGGCTTAAGTCCCATCCCCTTTGATGCTATCCAGATCTTTTCTCTAGCTAGAGCTTTAGTTAATGGATCCGCAATATTATCATTTGTACTAATATAATCAACATTTATGGTACCATTGCTTATGTATGATCTCACAGTCCTGTGTTTTCTTATAATAGATCTGGATTTACCATTATAGTATTTATTGCGCACTCTACAAATAGTGGCAGTACTATCACAATGAATTAAGACAGGTGAAATAGGTTTCTCCCACATGGGAATTTTAGATAATAAATCTCGTAACCAACCCGCTTCTTCACTAGCTGAAAATAAGGCAATTAATTCTGGCTCCATGGTGGATTTAGCAATAATTTGTTGTTTTTTAGATTTCCAACTTGTTGCTCCACCACCTATTGTAAATACATAGTCAATGGTAGACAAAGAATCACCTGTTATGGTGTTCCAACTAGCATCACTCTATCCTTTAAGAACAGCAAGATATCTTTGATATAGCAAACCATAGTGTGCAGTTCTTTTTAAATATCTCATTAATTGAGTCATGGCATTCCAATGCTCAAAATCAGGTTTGGTAGTAAATCTTGCTAAATAATACTAGCATATTCCTTTTGATTGAAAATATCATTTTCATCTTTAGTAGGAAAAAGGTGCACACTAGAGTCAAAAGGAATACTTACAAGTTTACAATCAAAGTAATTATATTTTTACAAAATTTTTTCTATATAATGAGATTGATCTACATATGCCATTTGAAGTTCTAGAAATTTTCATGCCAAGAATCACATTAGCTTCTCTTAAGTCTTTCATATCAAAGTTATTCTTAAGAAGCACACCAGAGTCAAAAGGAATACTTGCAAGTTTACAATCAAAGTAATTATATTTTTTCAAAATTTTTTCTATATAATGAGATTGATCTACATATGCCATTTGAAGTTCTAGAAATTTTCATGCCAAGAATCACATTAGCTTCTCCTAAGTCTTTCATATCAAAGTTATTCTTAAGAAGCATTTTGGCAGCATTTATAATATCCATATTAGGACCAAAAACTAGAAGATCATCAACATATAAACAAATTATAACATGAGCATCATCAAAAGTTTTATAATATATATATTTGTTACTTTCATTTGTTTTAAAACAATTAGAAAGCAAACATTGATTAAATTTCTCATTCCACTGTCAAGGTGCTTGTTTTAAACCATATAAAGATTTTAATAATTTACATACCTTGTGCTCATTACCTGGCATTGTAAAACCTTTTGGTTGGTCCATGTAGATTTCTTCTTTTAAATCTTAATTTAGAAATGCCGTCTTTACATCCATTTGATGTATCATCAAATTATGAATAGCTGCTATAGCAATTAATAACCCAATAGCCGTAACTTTAGTAACAAGAGAAAAAGTATCGAAAAAATCAATATCTTCTTTTTGTTTAAAACCTTTAGCAAGCCTTGCTTTGAATTTTTCAATACATCCAATTGTTTTACAACCTGGAGGTAAATCTACAAGTTTCCAAATATTATTAGAGATAATAGAATCCATCTCATCATTGATGGCTTCTTTCCAAAAACCTGAATTAGGAGAAGATAAAGATTCTTCTAAAGAAGTATGGTCACCTTGTAAATTATACACATAATATTCAGGACGAAAAACCTTTTCAATTCTAGGTCTTTTACTCCTCCTAGGTTCAATCTCATATTCATTAACATCTTTTGACTTAGATGTTGAACATTCAAATTTCTCTTGTTGTTCAAAACCCCCACTATTTTTATATTTAAATGGAAATTTATTTTCATGAAAAATTGCATCTCTAGATTCAATTATTGTATTATTATCAATATAAAAAAATCTATAAGTTGTGCTATATAAAGAATAACCCAAAAATACACATGTTGAAGCCTTTACCCCAAGTTTAGGTCTTTTGGGATTAGGTAGCCTCACATATGCTAAGCAACCTCAAACTTTGAAGAAATTCAAATTTGGTTTATATTTTTTCCATAATTCAAAAGGAGTTAAAAAAGTCTTTTTATGAGGTACTCTATTCAAAACAAAACTTGCAGTTAAAACAGCTTCACCCCAAAAATATTTAGGAGCCCCAAAACTAACAAGCATAGCATTAGTTAAATTTATAAGAGTTTTATTTTTATGTTCAAGTTGGAGAATAAGGGGCAGTAGTCTCATGAACAACACTAAGAGATTGAATATAATTATTAAGACCAAGTGTATCATATTCTTTTCGTCTATCAGTTGTAAACCTTTTAGCCTTTTTATCAAAAGTATTCTCAACTTCTTTTAAGAAAATTGATAATTTTTCAAAAGCATCACTTTTGTTTTTCATAAGATAGACATATGAATATTTTGAAAAATCATCTATAAAGGTTATAAAATACCGATTACCTCCACGTATCAAATGTCCTTCAGATTCACAAATATCACTATGGATAAGCTCTAGTAATTCAGTATTTCTTTCAATTGATTTGTGAGACTTTCTAGTAATTTTAGTCATGCTACAAATTTCACATTTTTCAAGTTCATTTTCAAGTTTAGGAATTAAACCTAAACCACTCATATTTTTCATATATTTATTATTAATATGACATAATCTACCATGCCAAACATTCACACAAGAAAAAATATAAGCAAAACTTGAATTTTCATTCATCTCAACATTAAGTTTAAACATGTCATCACAAGCATAGCCTTTGCCAACAAACATGCCATTTTTAGAGAGTACATATTGATTAGCCTCAAAGACTTGTTTGAAACTAGCCTTGTACAACAAAAAACTAGAAACTAAATTCTTTCTAATATTAGGAACATGAAAGACATCTTTCAGAGTGACTTCTCTCCCAAAAGTTAATTTGAGAAGCACCTCTCCAATACCCACAACTTCAATGGTATGAGAATCACCAAGCATAATTTTCTTTTTCTCATCCAAGATGGTGTAGGTCTTGAACCAAGTTTTATCATAACAAACATGTCTGGTTGCCCCAGAATCAATCCACCACCCTCCTTAGCCTTCGAGAATATTAATCTCGGTAACCATAGCCACAAGAGGCTCTTCAATGACCTTGGCTTGAGCCATAGGCCCATGTTTTCGAAAATGACAATTTCTAGCTGAATGTCTAGGCATTCCACATACAAAACATTCATAGTTGCTATTATTAGGGTGGCTGCCATTATTTGGAGCATGCTTAGGACGGTGTGCTTGGTTCTTTCTTTGATTAGAGTGGGTCTTATGTTGAGGTTGATTTCCATTTGGCCTACGTTTGAAATTTCTTTTCTTAGGCCTTACATAGTCGTTATTTTTTGCATTGGCTTTTGGCATGTTTTCATTTGAAGAAATAAAATTAACCTTAGGACCATTTGCTCCATGGAGTTCAACAGCTTTGTCTTAGTTCCTTCCCTCTTCCTCCACTCTTAAACGGGTGATAATGGATTCAATAGAGAATTCCTTTTGCTTGTGTCTTAGGACTTTGGCAAACTTCGGAGAAAATGGGCTTTTGCCCTTTTTTTAAAAAAAATAATCCAGCATTTTGCCCCATTTTCCAAACTAATTAGGGAAATGCCCTTGTTTTGAAACTCGATTTTCTAAAAATTGAGTTTCAATTTAAAACTCGATTTTTGGACAATCAAGTTATAAAAAGCTAAAAATTAAAAAATTAAAAATTTTCTAGAACTCGAGCTCCATGAACTTGAGTTACATGCAAATTTTTTTATTTTTTATTTTAGTTTGATCACCTCATACCTATAGTTGCGTTCAGGGAGCCTTATAGTGGCGTTTTAAATGGAACTCGAGCTCCATGAACTCGAGTTCCATGCAAGTTTTTTTATTATTTATTTGTTTATTTATTTTTTTAAAGTTTGATTGCCCCATACCTATAGCTGCATTCAGGGAGCCCTATAGTGACGTTTTAAATGGAACTTAAGCTCCATGAACTCTAGTTCCATGCAAGTTTTTTTATTTTTTTTTATAAGTTTGATCGCCTCATACCTATAGCTGCGTTCAGGGAGCTCTATAGTGGCATTTTAAATGGAACTTGGGCTCCATGAACTTGAGTTCCATGATAGTTTTATTTATTTATTTATTTTTAAGTTTGATTGCCCATACCTATAGCTGCGTTCAGGGAACCCTATAGTGGCGTTTTTTTTTTTTAGTTTGATCGCCCCATACTCGATTTTCAACAAATCGAGTTTTACATTGAAACTCAATTTTGAGAAAATCGAGTTTCAAAACAGGGATATTTCCCTAATTAGTTTGGGAAAAGGGGCAAAATGTTGGATTTTTTGCGTGAAAGGGGCAAAGGCCAATTTTCTCCGGCAAACTCCTTCCAAGACTCAGGCAGCTTGTCAATGATGGCTGAAACTTGCATTTGTTCATCAACTTGAATGCCTTCAGATCGAACATCTTGTGAAATCATTTGGAGTTCATAGGATTGTTCCCCCGTGGACTTGCCTTCAACCATCTGAAACCTGAAAAATCGGCTACATGCATATTTCTTAGATCCAACTTCCTCTGTATCGTATTTTTGGTTCAATGCCTTCCATATCTTTTTGGCTGATTTGTAAGCTTGGTCATAATAATCATACAAATCATTAGAAAGACAATTAAGTAAATAATTTCTACAGTAAAGATGATCCTTATCCCATTTCTTAACATCTTTTTCATGTTGAGAAAGTTCTTCTTCAGTCAATTGTTCAGATTTCTTTTTCTTTGGTTTTTTCTCAATTAACACATAAGCCACATTCAAGAGAGTAAGATAAAATAAAGTCTTTTGTCTCCACCTCTTAAAATTAACACCACAGAAGCGGAATGATTTATTAAGATCACCTGCTCCAGAGGAATTAGACATAACATTACCATTTTCCAAGGATGATTTTGTGTTCTCCATATCGATTTGTCTAAATTGTTGGAAATAATGGAGAGATAATACCTGAATTTTCCTTGGAAATTACACAATTTGATTTTACCAAAAGAGGTGGCGGAGATGAGGCGTAGACCAAGTCACAATCTTGAGACAAATCGTGCCATCTACAGTATATCCGATATAGTTAGACAAATAGTTTCTGCACGTTGTCCCCAGGATACAACAACCCAACCACCTTTGCTGATTATCCTTGCGAGCCTACACTGCTCGTAGGATATAAGCCCTCTATAGAACTTTCTATTTCCCAGAAAATTTAGTAAAGGTAAAATATTTTTGTGAATAGTAATAAGCAATAGATGGTAAGTGTTTAGAACAATAAAAATTGTTTTTATTGAAAGTTTGTAGTTTTGTAATTCAAAAATAATGTTTGTATGTCAATTTTTATTTCTTTCCATATATATATAGCCGGACCTATAACTTGTCCTTAGCCAAAGAATCAAAAGTATTTGATATCAATTAATTGGTCATAAAGTTATTGAAATTAATATATATATATATATATATAATCAATGGCTTTCTTTATATACATATATATTTAATATAATATAATATAGACCGGATACCAAGACTCAAGAGGTTGTCTTTGCGAAACTTTTGTACGTTGAGAACAAAAAGAAAGGAGCATAATGCTCGGAAATTAAATGTCCCATAAGGTGGCTGAAGATTAAATGCCAATTCGTTTAATACAATTTCAAAAATTAGCAATTAACATATCTAACATTAAGGGGGTAATTGATTTCCTCAATTCACATAAATGAGTATTAAAATAAATATAATATTTTTTATAAGAATATCCAGCATTTTCTGATAACAATTCCTAACAAAAGTTGAGTGGGGTTGTATTCTGTATCTTAGATTAGGAACATTTCTTGGTGAAGTACAAACAAATATGCACATAATTAATGGGCCATTAATAATTGTGATGGAAGGGCCCCAAATCAGTTGCTCCACTTAATGAAAGGTTGTTGGAATACTGTTCAGATATATTGGTTGGGGTTTCAAATGCAATTGCGATTGATGATAGCAATATTTTTTGAAATATTTATGAATGAGTAATGTGGTTAGTTATTTGGTGAAACTTTACATCAAATAATAACATTGTTCTAAAAATAGGACTGAACCAGTCAATTCAAATTAGAATTGGTCTAGTAAAAAATAGGTCAAGAACCAGAAAAAATCAAAAACTAGGTCCTTTCTCGGTTTTTTGACTGTTTCAATTTTTAAAACTATAAATAATAATAATAAAAGTCCGCGATTAATTTAATATAATTAAGTCCAAACCTATAGGTAAGGGTTTTTTTTGGGTCAATTGATATTCTTATATATAAGGGTACTATTAATAGGCGCCTTAAAGCATTTGTTAATAGACTATTTTAAAAAAGTTTTGATACCACTTTCCTGAAAATGATAAAAAAGCTATCAAAAAAATCAATTGTTTTTTTTTTTTTTTTCTTTTCTCATATAAAGCTTCTAAAAATATTTCCTAAACCAATATTCTTAAGACATTTATTAACTTTTTCCATATTATATTAATCATTCAATTAAAGTCTCCGAAAGTGTTGTCTCCCCCAACAAACATGAATGGTAATATGTTTCTAAAAAAAAAAAAGAAAAAAAAGAATGGTAATATATATAAGCTGTTAAAAAATAGAAAAGGCAGATAATCTTTACATTTCAAGCTCTTTTTGTCCAAGCCTTATAGAAATCGGAACCATTATACTAATTAATAATAGAGGTAGCTATGATATCATCAAAATTACGTAGATTGTAATAAGATTAAGAATTAGATCAATTTTATTATACTGATTGGGATGGTTGCACATGAACTTTTTTGGGGAGGGTTTAATTTTCAATTTCTTTTTTAAGCTTCTAGTAAGATGGTGTTTTGATCATTTAAGTATTTGGATTTATTTGTAATTTAGTGCCAAATGTTTGGAAGTCAATAACCCAAACGGTGGTCAGCAGATGATGTTGGCTTTTAAGAAAAATCTAACTTCATAATTTAATATTTGATTTAAAAAAAAAAAAGAAGAATTTTAGTAACTTATTACAATTAAGATGCTTCTTCCTATAATCTTTGTCATCTTATGAGATTTTGCTTTCTTGTAGTTTGATCGGTAAATAATTTATCTATTATGGCATGAAATTTGGGAGTAGTGGCTGAATAATTTTTTTATCATATTAGTACCAAAATCATTCTAAATCTAAAAATTTTCAAATATTGGAAGCTGTACTTGGCTATTTATAGCATGTGAGTTATTTTATATTGTTGTTTTCAGGTTGTTTCAATAAAAAAATTTAATTAATTATAAAAGAATTCAAATATTTAACATTCATACTGTAGGGTCACGTTTTGGCGGTCCAAGCCCAACAAGTATGGGGCTGTGGGTTAGTGAGCCAAATACAATGAATTTGTAGAGAGTGGGTAAAAGAGTTAGACCCTAGTCAGTGTTACAATGGCTGAGATGGGTTTGTAAGACAGTCATGCAAGAAAAATAAATATAAGGTTCGGTTTTTGTGTTGTCCAAGGAGACTAGTGCTCTTATAGATTGAGGGAACAGATCACAAGTGCTATTCTCCCTAGTACAGTGTTCTTTTTCTTTAGTTTTTCGACCCCCAACTCATGGAGGGTCTCTTCCATTATATAGGTCCCTTCTGATGATCCTAACCTTCCACTTGTTGACCATCCAGGCTACCACTTGAGTACCTGTTCCATCAGACACTCTTTTTGGTCTTCTGTGAGTCACGGTGGCCAAGGAAACTTTGTTTAGAGGTCTTTTTCACATAAATGTGGTCATAAAAGTAACTGCAATACATTTAATGCGGTGGCAGTAGTTTTCCATTGGATACTTCTATGATGCATGTCCTTATTGCTGGATACCCCTGGAGGGCCATCTTGATAGTTGGCCTACGGATTTGAGCTGCGTTTATTATATCCGAGGAGGAGTTCCTCCTCGGATCACCTTCCATTTGTTCCTTACCGTTTAGACTTTGAAGTTGGTTTGCCTCACAATCATTCACCCCTTCTCGGACGTGCCCACGTCCTCGGATGTGGCCCCAGGCCCAATATCTAATTTCAGGCACTTACCCCTACAATAGCCTCTCAAAACTCCGGTTTTTCCCTCTCGTCCGGAGAAGAAACGGGGTTTTGATTTTCAGGTAACAAGACCATTTAGCCCTTTGGTTTACACGTGTGGGAGTGCCGTTTTATGCGCCCTATAATTGCTACTTACGCTTTGCGGTTTGTGAGGCATCATTAATTGCTCCAGGCGGTGTTATGTTTCCCCCATCCAACGGTGAGGCACTGATCTAATGGCTGACATTCTCCTTTGGGTTCCGAGCGGGATAACTCCCACCCAATTTTACCCCATATATAAGGTGTATGAAGGGCATTCCTTTCCTCATTTTACAAAAGCTTACAAACGTTCAAGAGCACTCTTCCTTTCAACAACTCACAATCTTTCAAGAACTCCGTGTCACTTATTCACTTTCCCGTAAGTTCTAATCTTTTACTGTTCCGCTAGGTTGCTTTCTTCTCGGCCAGTCCTCTCGGCCACCGATTCTGGGTTTTTTTTTTTCTCTTTGAAAAACTTCATCCATTCCATTTTATCTTAACCAAATGGGTAGATTTAAGATTCTAGTAGACTCTGAGGCTGGTATGGAAGGTTTTAGGGCCAAATACCATATTCCTTAAGGAGTAGCTCTGCAATATTGCGATCCAGACCAAATATATACAAATAGGAAGGTAGGGGAGGTTGTCATCCCTATGATTGCTTTCATAAAGGGGGGAATGACACTCCCCATGGGAAGGGTGACTCGCGATTACCTAATAGGCCATAGGTAGACTCCCCATCAGTACGCCCCTAACTTTTTTTGGATATTAGGTAGTATAGACGCTCTCAATGAGCACATGGGTTTGGGGCTCACGTGGCACGATGTGGTCCACTTGTATGAGTGCCACAAATTGTCTGGCGCCCTTCGAGGTAACAAAACCGTGCAGACGTTGTACAAGCATGCCACCCAAAGGGTTGGATGTTGCATAAGCATGCCCAAAGCGAACAAAACTTTTGATGGGCACTGCCCTTAAAAGCGCCTTTTTGTGGGTGGGAAGACCACACAAGAATGTTTGATCCACGGAGGCATGTTTTTTGTGCAACGTGTAGTAGTGGTACACTCATGCCTTGGGTTCAAGCTTATAAGGCATGGGTGGGGCGCTTCTTTCTTCGAAGTGGGACTTGGGCAAACTCGTGCCCATGTCGTTGATGAACAAAAATTGCGAGGACGTTGCACAAAAAGCATGCCTCCACGGAACAAACATTCTTGTGTGGTCTTCCCACCCACACATACTTAGTCTTCTTTCTTCTCACCCAAAAAAAAAAAAAAAAAAAAAAAAGTCTCACATGGGCTTAGGTTGTTCAAATTGTAGTTTTTAATATTTCTATATATCTCCTTGTGATTCATTCATTTCAGAAAGATAAGTTAGTAACTCGTTTAAAGAAATTAATTAGGATGGTCAGCGATTGAATGGTTCTAATTTTGTGTGGGTTGAGTTTTTTCGATATGGGTTGAGAGCGTTTGACAAACAATAATAGTAATAAATTATTTTAAAGTTGTTACTTTCGTTTGGTAACCATATTGATAGATAGTTTTTAGATGCCAAAATAAATATATAATCAATAAATGTGCTTTGCATTTTCAAACTTCAACCAAATTATTTTAATTAATGGTAAATATCTATTTAATTAAAAATATTTTTAATAATATTAATAGCATAAATAATAATAATAACATTTAATATATTATTATTATTATTATTATTATTAAAATTTTGTGAACATTTATAACGTGAAATTAGTAAAGTATAAACAAATTTGGGACATTTTATATGAAATTTGTGGCTTAAACGTAGATTCCCCCATGGGGAGAACTAGAGATATCATTGAGATAAGATTTCAATGATTATTTTAGTTGAGTTGTCACAACATATGATATTCATCGAGGGTAACTTATCTTCAATTATCTTTTCAATAGTTAAAAGAAAAAATTTGTTGAAAAAAAAAATAACAGACCAACAATACTATAGATATAACAAATTTCATAACTTATTAATGTGCTAAATTGTGATTAATTTAATATTATTTTTTATTATTAAAACAACTACTGACTTTAATTTTATGCAATTCAATCAAAATCTACTAAACTCAATAGTTAAAAAAAATATTATGAAAATGGGACACTTCTTCTTTTCATATTTTTAACCTAAAAAGGAAAGGAGCAAAATAAACTTTAAAATCTTAGGGTATGTTTGGTAACTATTTTTTCCTCTTATTTTTTGTTTCCAAAAACAATTTTATATTTTTGCGACTAAAAAACTTGTTTGGTAACCAAAAATGGACAGAAAACAAAAACTGTTCACAAAACTCAATTTGTAAAGGAAACTAAAAACATGCAAAATACTATTTTCAGTTTCTAATTTTCAGAAGTCAATGAAAACACGAATTTAATTTAATGAATTTGTCTCATTTTGAATTAGCATTAGAGTTCAAATCTTAGTAACAACATATTTTAGTATTTTCTATTTTTTTCTTCAAGAAACTATCTTTTTAATTTCAACTAACCAAACATGTTTTTGATTTCAAAAATACAAAAAAATTATTTTTTCTTTATATTCACCTAAACAAGTTTTTGAAAATAGAAAACAAAAACTGTTACCAAACATAACCTTACTTTTTGTTTTGTTTTGTTTTGTTTTTTTTTTTTTTTTTTTTTGGGTCTTTTCCTTGATGGAATATTTTTCATTTCTTGGGAGAAGGGTTCCTCCCATTCTTTGCTTCACAATGGCTTTTAGCAACAAAAAAGAAGAAGAATCTTTAGTTAGTTAAATTTAATGACTTTTTATATGTTTATTTGTATAAATATATATTTATATAGACTTAAGGTTAGTAATTTATTGATAAGTTCATCATATATCAAATTATTATTTGCAATTTATTGATAATACAAATAGTCAATTTTGTAGTAAACTTGTATAATTTTTAATAGTATAAGGTTAGTGAATCTAACTTATGCACGGACATATCCTAACAAGGTTGAAGACCCTAGTGGCCAGGGTTAGATCTAATGTTTGAGTGACCTCGATCACACTTTCCTAAGGGTTGGTTTGGATGAGGGTACAAGATAACCCCGGTTAAACCATAAAATAATTAAGCAAAACATTTGTGAAAAAGAAAAGGCATGCAATGCTTTACCCTAGCATTTTGGAAAATAGTCCTAATCTTCTACTATCCTATTGGAGATATGATATATCCTTCCAAAATATGTAAATACTAAATGTGTAATATCGGCTGGTCACTTTATGTTTGTTGGGCATTAAAATATCAGGTCTAAAATTTTTTTTGTTAGGGATGATTGAAATTCAAAAACCTCGCAACAACATGGAATTTCTTATGCTTACAAAAAAATGGATTACACTTATGCTTACATAAGAAGGCATGTTAGTATGAAATACCCATAGGTATGCATGGCTCGTCATTGACACGCACACTTAACATACAACATATCTTTTTCTATCACACATCATTTAAAAAAAAAAAAAAAAAAAAAACTCTCAAACTAGATATAACTTTGTTTATATAAACGATTTAGAATATGACATTTTTTTTCCTTGTTTAAAACTTAAATCCTTATATTTACTTTGATTTGAAGTCATCAGTTTTTACACTATTGAGTTATATTATCTTCAAGTAAATGTCTCATTATAATTTGAAAGAACTCTTCTTTTCCATAATCTTTCTTTTCTATAAACACTAGCTTTTGAGTACATAGTACCTCCCGCGTATAAGTTTCACCATATAAATTTGTCATTTCATAAATGATTGGTATTACAATCTAGGAAGTTAATTTCGTACTGTACTGGCCGGTATATACCGTATCGACCAGTACACTGGTACAAATCCCCCCTTGTTTCGTACTGAAAAAAATACTGACTGTACCGGCCTCGTACCGACCATACCGGCGAAATCTAGCTGTTTTGGCCAGTTAGTGGATACCGGACCAGTACCTTTTTTCACACCATACTAAACTTCTGTCTCTCTTTGCCTCCTCTTTATCACACCAGTGACGACGAAATAGCGAATGGTGGTGAGGAGAGGCATCGGTGATTCATGCACTGGAAATCGGTTTGAAGGGAAGAAAAAAATAGACTGGACTGATGTGCTAAAAGAGTTAGACCTGCTGTGAATCGTGTGATATTGAGAGAGAGAGAGAGAGAGAGAGAGAGAGAGAGATCTGTAACTAATGGGGAAGAAATGAAATAAAGAGTGAAGGGTGATGAAAAAATTAATTTGAAATAGGAAGAGGTAATGTGTGGTTGTAATGGGATAGCGTGTGAAGCTGATGTGTTGGAACTTGAAAATAGGATAGGTCTTGAAAATAGGAATGATGTTGGCAGGCAACTAGCTTCAGGCATGCTTGCCAACCTATGGATGTAGTTCTTTTTGGAAGATGTGGAGCATTAGATGATGGATAAGGGATGTAGTTCTTTTTGGTAATAGCAAAGTTGATATTTAATGTTAAAAAAAAAAAAAAAAAAAAAAAGGCTTCAGGCTGCAACAGTAAAAAAAATAAATGAAAGAATAAAATAAATGTGGGACAAGGGAAGAGAAAACCTAGAATAAGAAAAGTGTCGGGCTTTTTTCTCTTTTTTTTACAGGTACTCAATATCTATAATGGCAATGTGGCTCTAAATGTTAGTTTAGTAGACATGATTCTTGTTGTACTGACAATATCATTAACTGTTTTTCCTTTTTTATTATTTTTATTTTTTTATTTTGTGTGTGTGTATATATATAATATAAAATAGCGGTAAATCCAAAACGGTACACCGGTATTGACCGGTATCCAAAATATATCGTATCGATGGCCAAACCGGTATAGCCTTCGGTACGGTATTGATTTCCTTGATTACGATTTGAACTCGATACTCTAATATGATTTGTTTATTATGCTTTGCAAATTGATATCTCCTTTCAAAACTCTTCAAAATTGGTTTTTTGATCTAACATATTGTGATTATTGATTCATTTACTCTCATATGTTCATTAGAAACTTAAGTCACTCATATGAGCACACTTGGCTTTTTTTTTTTTTTGATAAAAGCATACTTGGCTATTATGAAAAAGTACATTGTAACTTAAAAAATTTTCACAAATCTTATTACCTTAGCCAAAAGGTATTTCTTAAACTGTAAGTTACATAACATAAAACTAATCATGCTGGCAAGTGGTCATAAGTCTTAAACAATACTTATTCGAACAAAAATATTTGAAGAATATATTAAATTATAGACTATATAGTGTTTATTCCTAAGGTGTTAAATCATTCAATTGTGTATAAGGCGTAAGGGTAGAGTAGTACCTCCCTCATATAAGTTTGACCATATAAATTTGTGTTAGTTATTTAGATCCCTGAAAACACAAATTATTTAACCTAATTTAAAGCCAAGTTGTTACTTAGGTCAATTAAGTAGATCTAGGTTAAATAATAATAAATCATATCATGCACAGCGAAAAAGAAAAGAACACAAGCGATATGATGATCTAAGAAAACCAATGAAATTGTCCAGTTTCAAGGTAAAAACCTAGGGAGGATTTAACCTTAACAATTCACAAGACAACAAATTCACTAAATAGAATGGAAGTGTTTACAATAGATTTAACCCTAAACCTAATGCTACCTTTTGTAGTACTTACTCACGTGACCACACGTAACTCCGAATCCACAGAATCTTCTATTTTGAATTTGTTGCACACAAACACTCTAGCTTGTGACTTTATGAACTCCACTCAAAAGTTTTGATCAGCAATACAAACTTTCCAATTTGTGACTTTGATAACTTCATTCAAAGATTTCTATCATCAATCGTAGTTGATTTGATGCAGTAACTCCTACAACACTGGATCTTGAGTTTTTTCAAAGAATGTTGCCGGTAGAAGATTTGAGAGAGCTATGGGTACAGAAACCCTAGATCTACAATTGGAGGCACAAGATGCACTCCTTTCTCTCTCTTAAAAAACATGCGTTAAGGTTTCCTTTAAATACTTGGAGAATTAGGTCAATCACTTAATGGGCTTAATAGGCAGATGGGCTTTAATTAAATTTTGCAGAAATGCATCTCGATCGGTTGAACCTGGCATGTTTTAAATTTCCTAAACCTGCTACTTCCTTGTTCTTGTATTTTGACTTGCAGTACCATAAACATTGTCTAATCATACTTATAGACTAAAGAATTTATATCTGGACAAATTTGTGCTCACAGTTTGCCAATTGTTCTAAACTTTTAGAGCCTAACAATCTCCCCCTTCGGCAAATCGTGACAAAACTTACACACATAATGAAATGATAAAATATAAGAACAACCCAATTACAAAAAAAATGCCAAAATACATCACAAATTCAAATCTAATACTTCTAACCCAAAAGTTAGAAGTATAATCATATCTATAGACTTAGGAATCTATATTTAGACAAGTTTGTGCTCACGGTTTGCCAATTGTTCTATACTTTTAGAACCTAACAATCTCCCCCATTAGCAATTCGTGACAAAACTTACACACATAATGAAATGCTCAAATATATCACAAATTCCAATCTAATACTTCTGACCCAAAATTTGCAAGAATAGGCAAAAGGTCTTGATCGGAATGTACCTGTCTTTCCTAAAACACTCAAAAGAGCACATTAACGCATGTGTGGAAATAAAGACAGATAAACAAAATGAATCACAATGATAACAAATATGTAAAATAACTCTCCCCCTGAGTTAGATACATAAAAAACTTTTATTTTCTCCCCATTTCAAAAACAATTTCATCTTCCCCTAAATAAAAATAGTTAAAAAACTTTTCAACATGATTCTTAAATTTCATCTATTTCTCCCCCCTTTTTGTCACGTATTGACAAAGACAACCCAATCAGAAGGTAGATAGAAAACATACATAACAGAGGATAAGAGAAAATAGAGAATCAAAGAACCCTAAAACATAAGCTCTATAGAAAATAGAGACAACTTCCCCTATGAAGAGCAATAACTTCCCTATAAACAGCATAGGTTTTAAAAACTGTTTTCTCCCCTTATAAAAATAGGAAAAAATAAACAAGTTTTGGGAAAAATAGTTTTTGGGAAAGATTTAGGAGGTGGGGAAAAATAAAGAAACATAAACCAAATTAAAAAAAAAAAAATGTTGAGGATACACATGAAAACGAATATTCTCTCTTTCAATATATGCAAACTTGACATTATGTGACCCATAAACAGATGCATGCAAACACTTTCAGGCACAATTAATTTAGACTATACAATATAGATCTCAATGATACAAAAATTCAGCATGCAATGTGTTTTCATGTGTCAAGGTGTTTTGAACTCAAATCAACCTCAAAAGAAGAGAAAATACTTGCACATTTATAATCCACCATAATTAAAAAAACAAATTTTCTGCAGTTCATATAACAAGGAAAATAGCATATACTAAAATGAACAGAACTAAAAAATTAGTCAATCAAATTTTAAATCAAGTTGAGTACCCAATTTATCAAAGTGTATACATATTGTGTGTAAAACCAATGAGAGATATTACTGCATAAATGCAAAATAGATAAAGAAAAGAATGGAATGCGTGTCCTATCTATATGTGTTATGCATGTGAAAACACATGAAAACACAAACAATTAAACTAAGTATCCCTTTCCACTATCTTTTCAACAACAAAAACCCAACCGAGTGATTTTAAGGTCACCGCTCCCAAGAATCCACTATTATCATAACAAGAGGTTATAAGTAAAGGAATCCCAGTACCTTATACCAACCTACAGTTGAACCCTTATCCCAATACCCAATTGGACTTATTTTGTAGTGACAATCGCTTCTTTTCAATGCACGGTTTCCAGTACGTGACTAACCAATTGCGTGGATCCTAGTACGTGACTTGATCACCAACTTGAGAAGAATGTTAGCTGTAAAGTTCTTCAGTTCATCCAAACGATGAAGATCATGAAGTTGTTTGGTCACAAAACCCTACGGTGTACAAACACAGCAGCTTCTTGAAGAACTAGGGCAAACTAGGTTTTCAATCACGCTCTTCTTTGCCCTTGTGAAATTTTCTCTTGTGCAACTTGTGTCATCTTTGACGGCCCTTAAAATAATTTTTATATATGTTTAGGGTTGTGAGAAAAGAAAGCCTAAACACATACTCACAGATTGGATGAAAAACAGTTCTGAAAAACTGAACTTCATAAACCTCAACAGATACCTATCTGTCAAGCAGCTATCGAGCCACGAGATTCAGACAGCTCTCTAAGCCTCGATAGATACTAGCTATCGAGCTAGCTGTTGAGCTTTAATGAGCAGCACTTTCACATTTGATTCTTGGACAGACTTGCATGACTTTAACACTTGAAACAAGGTTTCTTGAAACATCAAACACATCCTAGATCTATCTAATTATAAGTAAGTGCGTTTTGTCAGAAGATTAGCCAATTACACAAAATAGTAACATATGTTCCTAACATGTGAAACACATATGTCCTAACATAAATAACAGAGCTTTTTGGCTAGTGTATGTAGTTTCATAAACTTTGTATTGTGACTTGTGAGAACGTTTTAGATACACAATATTTTCCCATTTGAACGTAAATAGTATAAGCTTCTATCCATACAATAATTTCTCCAATTCAGTCAATCTCTTAAAGTCCTTTAGCACTTTGATTTTTTTGTTGAAATTTTGGTTTTCTATATTATTTTTTTATATGCTATCAAATAATTTTGTGTTGTATTTTGCTCTCTTTCTTATACTATTAAGTATTATTTTTCTTCGAAATTAAGAGTAAGGAGGAGAAGAAAAAAAAAATTAATGTAAAATTATATATAGGTAGTCTTTTTTTGGTTTACTAGGTCACATGTTTGGCATGCTCAAATATTTTATCGAATTAAAAAAAAAAATCATATAATTATAAAATATATAGGTTTTGTGTTGGTTAAAAAAAAAAAATCATTAAGGTAAATTGCATAACCGAGCTTTTATTCTTTGGTTGTTGGTATGAGATTGTGAACTGAGTATGTAGCATAATCTAGAAGTCTTTCCAAAATGCCCATGGTTTTATAATTATCTTTCCATTAAAATAAATAAATTCTATTATTTTCAAATCAATTTTTGCAAGAAAACTATTTCTTATTTCCATATTACTATTTATGATTTTGGACAAAGTTGTGGAAATTATAATTTTTAAAACCATTAAAAGGACGATTTACCACTTGAAAAAATGTCTTATTTAATGGGCCAACGCCATAGGGTCATAGCAGAGATGATCACACAGGCCTCCTTTTTTATTAAGCACTAGTATTCGGATCAATGGATCATATTGGTTCTTTTCATGCTGGATGATTTAGATGTTAAGCCTCTGATTCCAACTTCCACGCCAAGATTTTTTAGAATCTATTTATTATTTAATCTATATATTTTATGTTTTTTTAGTCTGATTAAAAAGATCTGGAATGGTGAATATTTTAAAGAAACAGTAGTTTCTAATCTAGCTCTAAAATTCTTGATATTTTGTAAAATGGAGGATATGAGGACACAATGAAATCTAGTAATATCCTCTAAAAAAAATTTATTCAATAGTATAACTTGAAGTTAATCCCAATATTTTCAATATATATATATATATATAAATCCAAACTCTCTGAAACTCTCACAATTTTCCACGTCAGCACAATATTTAAATAAAATTATTTTTATTTAGTCCAAATTTAACAAAGAGTGAAACTTTATCTCTCTAACAAGTCTACTTAAACTCAAACTCATCATTATCATTTATCTATATATATATATATAAAACTTTAGGATTAAAAAAAAAAAAAATCCTATTAGGACTCTCTCTTATATATATAAAGCAATGCGGCTTTGCCTTGGATGAGAGATCTCTTGGTAGTCTGAGTCCCACTCTCTCAGCCTCTCCACTGTTTGCTTGCGGAAAACATGAGGGAAAAAAAAAAAATATATATATATATATATATACACATATATATATAATATTGATTTGTCTACCTATGACAGCCATAAGGATTGTGCGAATAAAAAAGCTCAGGAAACAAGATAAGAAGAAGTTTCTTCACACTTCACTTGGTCTTTAAGTCAAATTTGTTTTCGTTAAGTCGGCATCAACTACAATGACAGCGGCAACAAAAAACTGAACTTGGAGCTCACCGATTGATGCACACCATGTTGTCTTCACCGATTGTAATGGGTTTCTCACTTTCTCTTTCTCTGATGAGTGGTAAAAATATTATAAAATAATAAATTTTTACCACACGTACATTGTCTGCCACACTTTGGTTTTGGTGTTTTTCTTTTTATCTTTTTCTCTCTCTCGAATATTGTGTTTGTAAAACTTTGTAATTTGTATGATGTTAGTAAAAAACAATCAACTATATTAAATATATTTACTCTAAAGATAGAACAATTGGTATCTAAACATTAAAATAGCTTGAATTTCTTATTAAAATAAAAAAAGCTTCAATTCAATCTTGGAGTTCGATTAATTCCTTTTGATTACGTTGTAAAACATATAAAGACAAAAGTTGTCATAAAAATAATTTTTTTTTTCATAATATTAATATGATTATTTATAATCTTTTTAGTATTATGAGGTTTGAATACTCACTTAAACTTATTTATGTGCCTTGGATAAATTTTTTATGAATATTATGAGTTTTTTTTTTTTGTTTTTTTTTTTAAATTATTTAATTATTAATTAAATAATTTATGACATCACTGGTTGGACCATTTGTTTGACCTCAGTCGCACCACATGAAAACCCTCTATGCCCTTTCTTTTGTTTCTACAAACTCTTTATCTTCTAGGTATGTAAATTTCTCTTCGTAGCTTTTCTCTCTTTTGTCTTTTATATTTTTACTTTTATAGGCTGTATGTTTGTTTGTGTTCTTTCTTTAATAGTTTGTGTTTGTGTATGTTTTTTAGTATTGAACTCATGCCAAATCTGTAAAAATGCATCCATTTGATGAAGGTTTCTTTGTTTTCCGTGACTTTAGTGCGTCATATTTAAATGATCGTGGTGGTGGGTTTTGTTCATATTAATTTCAGAGATTATTTCATTAGCTATTGTTCAAATTTATAATATAATTACATATTATAAATTTGTAATATGTAATTATATTTAAAATTTATTATTTATATATTTCTCTCTTATTCACTTAAAAAAAAAAAAAAAATCTTTTTGGTGATTGATTTTGTTATTATCTTTATCGAAGGCAAGTAATCAAAAATAAAAACATAAACTTCTTCTGAAGAGACTTTCTAATAAATCTTTATATCTCTATAGCTTGCATGCTACATATCTTCCATCATTAATGCCTTATGTTTAGGTATGTCATGCAACAAAATCACAATAATTGTTGAAAAAACAAATTGTTGTTTTAACAATGCAACAACAATTGTATAATTGAGGATACGAAGGACTAGAATCATAATTTTTATTAATTGATATTTTTTATTTAGCAATTGAATTTTTTATATTGAGGTTAGGAATTTTTGAGATTGGAATCCTAATTTGCAATCAAAGAATAAGAAACAATTAATTGTTTAAATATTCTTACAAAAATCAACGAAAGTTATGTTTGCAAAACATTCATTTACATCTTAGAAAAATATATTTGCTAAAAATTGTGCTCACTTAACGTTCATTCCCAAAAAAGTTACAATATTTGCAGTACTTAAAAGAGTTACAATATTTGCTAGATAGAACTTAATTTATTAAATAGGTTTAATTGCTACAATTTGTATATTATTAATGTTACCTCATGTTTCTAAGAATACTATGTGTAAGGACTCAATTTGTAAAGAACCCTTAACAATAAAACTTGTAGAGAAGTGGGTACATGGATTTGGCGTCACCGAAGTGAACAACGATTAATTTGGAATTTGCGATAAGTAATAGATGACAAGAAATTGATAAGAATCTCGTCAAATGAATTTGGTTAAGTATTTTTGTAGGGAATGATCATCACTTTGGCTATGTAACTAAAGTGCCTGTTGGTCCTCGGACTAGGCCGATGATCTATTTTTCTTAGAGTTTTCCCTCTCCCCTTTGTTTGGTGGGAGTCCTCTTGATTATATAGTATTGCTCTAGTTAATCTCAATCGTCCATCTGTTGGTTATTCGGTCATTCTAGATGAGAGTTTGTCCCATCATCTGTTTTTGTAGACTTTACGTTAGTTCTCAGCCGTCTTTGCAGGCTTTTCTATTAGTCGGAGTAATCGAGGCAACTGGGTTCGTTGGTCGCATCATCATTAAAGCGGTCAGAATGTTGGTGGGATATTTTCGATGGATGGAGGATATTTCCCTTTAGTGATGTCGGTGTGCTGAGGACAGGTCATCCTCGGTTTAGGCCTTGGATGTTGTGGACTCTTTCCCGTTGTCCTCGGCCTCAGCACTATCCTCGGCGCGGGCCTTGGGCCGCTCGTTGTGGGCCAGTGTGGTTAATGTAATAGGGCCCCACAATAGCCCCTCAAAATTCTACTGCACGTCCCCTTGGGCGGGGAGGAGGATTTTGATTATCTCGGCACGTTTTCTCGGCCTGTTGAGTTCTTTCTTATCGTCAGTGTTTATCACTACTTCGGTTGTTTTTGCAGCTTTCTTTTTGCGCAAAGTGTCGTCCGAGGATGGTTAGGCTTGGGTTGTTTATGCTATAGCATTCAATTTCTCATGTTTTTTGTCCCTGATGGGGCTCGTTCACTTGGTGCCTGAAAGGGAGTTGGCTTTGCCTTAGTTTTGAACTCGTGATCCGTATAGGAGCCTTGGTCTCGTTCAGCATTCGTGTTCTCATTTTTGAATCATCCCTAGTTTTCTCATTTTTGATCATCTGAAGTATCTGGTTTCACCTTGAGGCTTGGGTCCGAGGACCATGCAAGGCCTTGGTTCTATCCAGTACCTAATTTTCTCATTTTTGATCATCTGAAGTATCTGGTTTCACCTTGAGGCTTGGGTTCGAGGACCATGCAAGGCCTTGGTTCTGTCCAGTACCTAGTTTTCTCATTTTTGATCATCTGAAGTATCTGGTTTCACCTTGAGGCTTGGGTCCGAGGACCATGCAAGGCCTTGGTTCTGTCCAGTACCTAGTTTTCTCATTTTTGATCATCTGAAGTATCTGGTTTCACCTTGAGGCTTGGGTCCGAGGACCATGCAAGGCCTTGGTTCTGTCCAGTACCTAGTTTTCTCATTTTTGATCATCTGAAGTATCTGGTTTCACCTTGAGGCTTGGGTCCGAGGACCATGCAAGGCCTTGGTTCTGTCCAGTACCTAGTTTTCTCATTTTTGATCATCTGAAGTATCTGGTTTCACCTTGAGGCTTGGGTCCGAGGACCATACAAGGCCTGGGTTCTGTCCAGTACCTAGTTTTCTCATTTTTGATCATCTGAAGTATCTGGTTTCACCTTGAGGCTTGGGTCCGAGGACCATGCAAGGCCTTGGTTCTGTCCAGTACCTAGTTTTCTCATTTTTGATCATCTGAAGTATCTGGTTTCACCTTGAGGCTTGGGTCCGAGGACCATGCAAGGCCTTGGTTCTGTCCAGTACCTAGTTTTCTCATTTTTGATCATCTGAAGTATCTGGTTTCACCTTGAGGCTTGGGTCCGAGGACCATGCAAGGCCTGGGTTCTGTCCAGTACCTAGTTTTCTCATTTTTGATCATCTGAAGTATCTGGTTTCACCTTGAGGCTTGGGTCCGAGGACCATGCAAGGCCTTGGTTCTGTCTAGTACCTAGTTTTCTCATTTTTGATCATCTGAAGTATCTGGTTTCACCTTGAGGCTTGGGTCCGAGGACCATGCAAGGCCTTGGTTCTGTCCAGTACCTAGTTTTCTCATTTTTGATCATCTGAAGTATCTGGTTTCACCTTGAGGCTTGGGTCCGAGGACCATGCAAGGCCTTGGTTTTGTCCAGTACCTAGTTTTCTCATTTTTGATCATCTGAAGTATCTGGTTTCACCTTGAGGCTTGGGTTCGAGGACCATGCAAGGCCTTGGTTCTGTCTAGTACCTAGTTTTCTCATTTTATTCGTTTATTTTAGCCATTTATCCGTAGCCATTTGGTTCTTTATTGCTATAGTTTACAATAAGCCATAGATAATTACACTTTTCAAGCAGAAATAATAATAAATACAAGCTGGAGTTGGTGAAGGACAAGACCCTGCCGTGTTCTGCCTCTTCGTTTTGATGGGACTCTTCTGATTACGAGGCGTCTCTTGGGTTGTCCAGGTAACGTGTTCTGACGCTTCGGTGCCTGCTCATTTAATGAGGCGCCTCCTCATTAATGCTAGCCGTGGATCTACGAGGATCTAACGGCTGTTAGGCCCTTTGGAATTTGGGGCGTAATAATGGTCTCCGGAAATCTCTCCCTGTGATTTATTGTAGATTAGCCCTCATTAATGTTCCACCTTCTATAAAAGGCGCTCCTAGGGCACCCTTTCCCTTCACACCTGATAATCGTTCGTTCTAAACTTCTCCTAAAAACACACCGTCAAAAACTCCGCAAGACACAATCATCTGAGCCCCTTCGAATGAGTTGGCCCTGGGAAAGGGCACTCCTGAGGATGCACAGCCCCTATCAGGAGCCGAGGATGTCACTTCAACCCTTGGCGCCACACTGGGGTGGGTGTAGTGGTGATCCGAAGATTCTCCTTCTTTTCAACTTAACTAGAGACAGAGCCCTCCTTACCACCAGGAGGAGTATCCGGAGAGAACGTAATCTCCCTCCCTTGGGTATGGGTTCTTGACCCCCCAAGCCGGCTGCTTAGAGGGTGGGAGGGGAACCAGGCGGAACCTAAAAGCGGAACCGTCCTGTGCCTCGGCCTCTTCCGCCTTATAGGTTGCCTTCCTTTCTTCTAATCCTTCTTCTCTCTTCTCCTTCCTCTTCTCTTGCTTCACTTCTCTTCCATCTTCTGATCTTCAGCCAGCTTTGCTTTCTACTTATTTGTTCTTCATCTCTTCTTCCGTTTCTTTTTCTTTCTTTTCTTTTGCTCCTTAACCAGCTTTGCTTTCTATCCTTTGCTCCCCTGCCGGTTTTACCAAGCGTCTGCCTTTGTAGTTAGCTTTAGAACAAGCCTCCTGGGCTTTATTTGTAAAAGATGTAATTTTTCTTCAAGTATGAATAAAAGAAGTAGACCTGTTTTGTATTATTTATTTCTTTGTTTCTTTTTTATATTTTCGTTTCTGGTAGTTATATATCTTCGAATGAATGTTGCCACTACAAACCGTGTTGGTCTTGACCGATGATTTTTCATTTACACTAATCGTTGCACTTGCTAGCGCACAACTCCGCCCCACGGTGGGCGCCAATTGTAAGGACTCAATTTGTAAAGAACCCTTAATAATAAAACTTGTAGAGAAGTGGGTACATGGATTTGGCGTCACCGAAGTGAACAACGGTTAATTTGGTATTTGCGATAAGTAATAGATGACAAGAAATTAATAAGAATCTCGTCAAATGAATTTGGTTAAGTATTTTTGTAGGGAATGATCATCACTTTGGCTATGTAACTAAAGTGCCTGTTGGTCCTCGGACTAGGCCGAGGATCTATTTTTCTTAGAGTTTTCCCTCTCCCCTTTGTTTGGTGGGAGTCCTCTTGGTTATATAGTATTGCTCTAGTTAATCTCAGTCGTCCATCTGTTGGTTATTCGGTCATTCTAGATGAGAGTTTGTCCCATCATCTGTTTTTGTGGACTTTACGTTAGTTCTCAGCCGTCTTTGCAGGCTTTTCTATTAGTCGGAGTAATCGAGGCAACTGGGTTCGTTGGTCGCATCATCATTAAAGCGGTCAGAATGTTGGTGGGATATTTTCGATGGATGGAGGATATTTCCCTTTAGTGATGTCGGTGTGCTGAGGACAGGTCATCCTCGGTTTAGGCCTTGGATGTTGTGGGCTCTTTCCCGTTATCCTCGGCCTCAGCACTATCCTCGGCGCGGGCCTTGGGCCGCTCGTTGTGGGCCAGCGTGGTTAATGTAATAGGGCCCCACACTATGGATTTATGATATGATGATTGTTGTAAATAAACCGAAATCAAATAATATTTCATATACTCAATTGTTTTTTGTGCACCGCTCAGATCAGTGACTAGTTATTATTATTATTAGAGTTATTCTAATTGCAAGATTTTGGGCATAGTACATAGTTCATTTTTGGTTATTTGGCATATTAAATTTTTATTTATTATTTAATTCACAAGTTTATGATTTTATTTAACACAACTAGTTAGCAGTCATAGTATTTAAAACAAGAATATAATAATATAAAATCCTCATCAAATGTAAACTTGAACTTGAACCTAACCCTTGTTGTTATTATACCTAGAAGTATACACTAGCAGTATTATTAGAGTTATATGATGATTGCAGCATTATAGACCTTGGCATGAATATGGACAACAGACATGTATGGGGGAGACTAAGAAACGAACCTAATATGATATGATGGCGGCTATATTGTACTCCAAATTTGTGTAAAATAAACCTATCCATTGAATATTGTACTCCAAAGTTGCATTTATCTTTGTGATTGTAAATCTTATCCATTGAATAATTGATTTTTGGCTTTATTTGCCATGTTGTAGCTATTAGGAGAAACATGTACACCTTGCAATGGATGTTTTTAACATATTATTCGTATGGGGATAATTGGTTTTGGCTTTATTTCACATGCGTCGCCATTGAGAGAAACGTTTAATAAACATTGGAATATGTTGTTAACATGTACCCCCTTTTTATATTTGACCAATACCAAAATCTCTTCTCACTGGTTTTTGAAGCCATTGACAAAGATCAGAGCAAGGTGATGAGTTTCATATGCCTCAATTATTGTTCAATTAGATTTGCAAAGACTATTTTGTTTTACAAAGCCTTAATAGAGATCCTTAATGTGTTGGTGTGTGTAGTCCTTTGTCTCCCACAAAGTAATTATATGGAAGAATTCTTTGAAATAGTTTCAAGGTGTTGTTTGGAAGATTTGGACTGCACTCATGGATCTCATAAGGCATGGAAACTATAGGTCCATTTGGATAAAACTTATTTTGCTGAAATTGAAAACTGAAAATACTGTAGCAAAATAATTTTTAAATATGTGAATAGTACTATGAGACCCATTTTTAATAAAAAAATTGTTGAAAAGTGAAGTTTGTGGGACTCATGAACAGTGCACGGATGCACTGTTCACTGTTGAAAAGTCAAAACATGCAGCTTGGAAAAAAAAAAAAAAAAAAAAAAACATAAACGTGATCCGCAAACGCGGACCCAAACCCTACTTATAAATTTATTTATTTTGCTAAGAAACTACTAGACTAATTATTGGAATATTAATTAAATAATTAAATATATTATTTTTTAACAATTTAAAATTTTAAAACAATTGGTAATTTATTACCAATTCCTTAAAATTGGGACTTGGGTTTGGTTCAGTGTCCAGTTGCACTAAACCCATCAAAATGATAACACATATCCAACAGTGAACATATGGCATCATTCAGATGGATCCAATGCAACTGAACACTGGACCAAATCCTTATCCTTAAAATTGAGATATGTGATTTTTTTTTTCAATGCCATGGCCGGTGGTATCATTTACTATTGTTTTGGCCCAGAAAAAGAGTCAATAAATTTTTTTTCTTTTTCTTTAATGTCATGTTACAAAATATACTCTTCCATTTGTTAAAGGTTCCCAATGAGCTGAGCTTGAACCCACTTCATGTTTCTTTCACTTAGAGACATAACATGCAATAAAAATATAGTAGTAATTAATTTTGGGTTTGACTAGGCTTCCCAAAATAATCCAAATATCAAGGACAATAATATATCGTTTGAGCACGGCACTGAAGTTTGACGTGAATTTATTGCAAGTCGTTGCAAGAAACACGCTATTATACTTTGATACACAAAGAAAACACAGGGTTTACAGACAACAAACTTTAGGAGGTTTGGTCCATTCACTACAGCATAAAAAGATTAATCTTACTGCCTGAAAATAATTGAGTTGATAAGTTTTTTTTATTGGTTCTCATTTAGATTCACTACTAACAATCTAATATCATTTTTTTACTTAATAATAATAATTAGATTTTGTTAGGGTATGCGTTTAGAAAATACTTTAAGAAATTTTTTATGAGAATAAAAAATAATTGATTTTTTGACAGCTTCTTATATTTTTCATAAAAGAAAAGTTAACATATGCTGTAAAAGTATTGATTTAAGAACTATTTTTAAAAAAAAATTATGAGAAAAAAAACAATTGATTTTTTTAACAATTTTTATATTTCTTATAATGTAAAAGTAGTTTCAAAACCTTCATAAAATTATTTATTAACAAATGCTTCAAGATATCCGTTAACATGACCTTTCTCATAAATGTGGAATTGAAAGTTTTCTAAAATATTTTATTAACAAATATCTAAACCTATTCATTAACCGGACCATTATAATTTATCACCTTGTGATTTTTTCCTATGTCTCTACTCTCTAGACTTATTTAGCAAAAAATTGAAATGAACCTTAGAAAAGAAGCCACCCTACAAAAGAAGATAGAAGCACTTGGGGCTTGGGTTCCCTATTAGCTCCAGACACTTTGTTAATTATTTTCTTAATCATTTTTTGTTGGAAATAAAAAAGAGATAATACCTTAATTTTCCTTGAAAATTACAAAATTTAATTTTACCAAAAGAGGTGGTAGAAATGAGGCGTAGACCAAGTCATTGTCTTGAGACAAATTGTGCTGTCTATGGTATATCTGATGTAGTTAGACAAATAGTTTTTGCACGTTGTTCCCAGGATGCAACACCCTAGACACTTTTGTTGATTATCCTTGCGAGCCTACACTACTCGTAAGATATAAGCTCTCTAAAGTACTTCCTTTTTCCTAGAAAATTTAGTAAAGGTAAAATATTTTTGTGAATAGTAATAAGCAATAGATGGTAAGTGTTTAGAACAATAAATTTTTTTTTTTTTTTGAAAGTCTGTAGCTTTGTAATTCAAAAATAATGTGTGTGTATCAATTTTTCTTTCTTTCTATATATATATATATATATAGCCGGACCTATAACTTGTCCTTAGCCAAAAAATAAAAAGGGTTTGATATCAATTAAATGGTCATAAAGTTATTGAAAGTAATATATATAATCAATAGATTTCTTTATATATATATATATAATATAATATAATATAATATAATATAATATAATATAATATAGACCAGATATCAAGACTCAAGAGGTTGTCTTTGCCAAACTTTTGTACGTTGAGAACAAAAAGAAAGGAGCATAATGCCATGAAATTAAATGTCCCATAAGGTGGCTGAAGATTAAATGCCAATCCGTTTAATACAATTTCAAAATTTAGCAATTAACGTATTTGACATTAAGGGGGTAATTGATTTCCTCAATTCACATAAATGAGTATTAAAATAAATATAATATTTTTTATAAGAATATCCACCATTGTCTAATACCAATTCCTAACAAAAGTTGAGTGGGGTTGTATTTTGTAACTTAGATTAGGAACATTTCTTGGTGAATTACAAACAAATATGCACATAATTAATGGGCCATTAATAATTGTGATGGAAGGGCCCCAAATCAGTTGCTCCACTTAATGAAAGGTTGTGGAATATTGTTCAGATATATTGGTTGGGGTTTCAAATGCAATTGCGATTGCTGATAGCAATATTTTTTGAAATATTTATGAATGAGTAATGTGGTTAGTTATTTGGTGAAACTTTACATCAAATAATATTAGTTATTTGGTGAAACTTTACATCAAATAATAACATTGTTTTAAAAACAGGACTGAATCAGTCAATTCAACTTAGAATCAGCCAAAGGCCTTGTAGCTGAATTGGCACCTTCCTATGCACAAAGTACTTGGGGGTCTAGGGGGAAAGGGTTCGAGCTATTGAATTAGCAGCATGTTGTAATTATTTCTCAAAAAAAAAAAAAAAACTTAAAATCGGTCTAGTAAAAAACCGGTCAAGAACCAGAAAAAATCAAGAACTAGGTCCTTTCTCTGTTTTTTAACCGTTTCGGTTTTTAAAACTATAAATAATAATAATAATAACAGTCCATGATTAATTTAATATAATTAAGTCCAAACCTATAGGTAAGGGTTTTTTTGGTCAATTGATATTCTAATATATAAGGGTACTATTAACAGGTGTCTTAAAACATTTGTTAATGGACTATTTTAAAAAAGTTTTGATACAATTTTCATGAAAAATATAAAGAAGCTATCAAAAAAATCAACTATTTTTTTTTTTTTTCTTTTCTCATATAAAGCTTCTAAAAATATTTCCTAAACCAATGTTCTTAAAACATTTGTTAACTTTTTCCATATTATATTAATCATTCAATTAAAGTCTCTGAAAGTGTTGTCTCCCCCAACAAACATGAATGGTAATATGTTTCTATAAATTAAAAAAAAAAGAAAAAAAAGAATGGTAATATATATAAGCTGTTAACAAATAGAAAAGGCAGATAATCTTTACATTTCAAGCTCTTTTTGTCCAAGCCTTATAGAAATCGGAACCATTATACTAATTAATAATAGAGGTAGCTATGATATCATCAAAATTACGTAGATTGTAATAAGAACTAGATCAATTTTATTATACTGATTGGGATGGTTGCACACGAAATTGTGGGAATTTTTTTTTTTTTTTTTAAATGTGGCAATGGTATTTCGGCAATACCATTGCCACAATTGGGTTTTTTTTTTTTTTTTTTTTTTTTTAAATGAAGTGCACACAATTTTTACAATATTTTTACAACAAATTCTAAGTGTCAGGTTGTTACTTATTATTATTGTTGGATTAAAATAGTAATCTCAATGTTAAATTTAAATTTGAATTAATAATAACCAGTTACCTGTGATTTGTTGTGAAAATATTGTAAAAATATTGTGTACGTAACACGTTATATATTTTTCTTTAATTCTTCCGCATTCACTTTTTTTTTTCCCCTACCATTTTCGACAATACCATTGCCACAATTACTTTTTTTTTTTTTGGGCACCCACTCATTATTGCACTTCTCACACATCCGGGCAGCATAGGAAATTTGGGCAGATGAATTTCGGCAACACTGTTGCCGAAATTCATGATTTACTGTTCCTGACATTAGGCTTTTCTCTTTCCTCATTTTCCTCATTCTCTCTCCTACTTTTTGTTGAATTTTGGCAACACTGTTGCCGAAATTCAATCTCCCTCCTCATTTCCACAAATAACTTCAAACAGTACCTATAACGCAAATATATTTTAATTTTAGCAATATTTAGCTAAAAGACTCTCCAAACGGACCCTATATAGTGTTTATTTCTAAGGTGTTAAATCATTCAATTGTGTATAAGGCATAAGGGTAGAGTAGAACCTCCCTTGTATAAGTTTGACCATATAAATTTGTGTTTGTTATTTAGACCCCTGAAAACACAAATTGTTTAACCTAATTTAAAGCCAGGTTGTTACTTAGGTCAATTAACAAGATCTAGGTTAAATAATAATAAATCATATCATGCACAGCGAAAAAGCAAAGAACACAAGCGATATGATAATCTAGAAAAACCAATGAAACCGTCCAGTTTCAAGGTAAAAACCTAGGGAGGATTTAACCTTAACAATCCACAAGGCAACAAATTCACTAAATAGAATGGAAGTGTTTACAATAGATTTAACCCTAAATCTAATGATACCTCTTGTAGTACTTACTCACGTGACCACGCGCAGTTCTGAATTCACGAACTCTTCTATTTTGAATTTGTTGCATACAAACACTCCAATTTGTGACTTTAAGAACTCCACTCAAAGGTTTAGATTAGCAATACAAACTTTCCAATTTGTTACTTTGATATCTTCACTCAAAGATTTCTATCATGAACTATAGTTAATTTGATGCAGCAACTTTTACAACATTGGATCTTGAGTTTTTTCAAAGAATGTTACCGAAAGAAGATTTGAGAGAGCTATGGGTGTTGAAACCCTAGATCTACAATCGGAGGCACAAGATGCACTCCTTTCTCTCTCTTAAAAAACGTGTGTTAGGGTTTCCTTTAAATATTAGGAGAATTAGATCAATCACTTAATGGGCTTAATAGGTAGATGGGCTTTAATTAAATTCTGTAGAAACGCATCTTGATTGGTTGAATTTGGCATGTTTCGAATTTCCTGAGCCTGTTACTTCCTTGTTCTTGTATTCTGACTTGCAGCACTATGAGCATTGTCTAATCATACCTATAGACTTAGGAATCTATATCTAGACAAATTTGTGCTCACAGTTTGCCAATTACTCTAAACTTTTAAAACCTAACAGTCTCCCTCTTTGGCAAATCGTGACAAAACTTACACAGATAATGAAATGCTAAAATATAAGAACAACCCAATTACAAAAAAAAAAAAAAAAAAAATTCCCAAATACATCACAAATTCAAATCTAATACTTCTAACCTAAAAGTTAGAAGTACAATCATATCTACAGACTTAGGAATCTATATCTAGACAAGTTTGTGCTCACGGTCTGCCAATTGTTCTAAACTTTTAAAACTTAACAATCCCTCCCCTTTGACAATTTGTGACAAAACTTACACACATAATGAAATGCTCAAATATAAGAACAACTCAATTACAATAAAATACCCAAATACATCACAAATTCCAATCAAATACTTTTGACCCAAAATTTGCAAGAAGAGGCAGAAGGTCTTGATCAGAATGTACTTGTCTTTCCCGAAACACTCAAAAGAGCACATTAACGCATGTGTGGAAATAAAGACAAATAAACAAAATGAATCATAATGATAAAAAATATGTAAAATAACTCTTCCCCTGAGTTAGATACATAAAAAACTTTTAATTTCTCCCTCTTTCAAAAAAAATTTCATCTCCCCCTAAATACGTGGTTAAAAACCTTTTCAACATGATTCTTAAATTTCATCTATTTCTCCTCCCTTTTTGTCACGTATTGACAAAGACAACCTAATCAGAAGGTAGATAGAAAACATTCATAGCAGAGGACAAGAGAATATAGAGAATCAAAGAACCCTAAAACATAAGCTCTATAGAAAATAGAGACAACTCCCCCTTATGAAGAGCAATAACTCTCCCATAAACAACATAGGTTTTAAAAATAGTTTTCTCCCCCTATAAAAATAGGAAAAAAATAAAAAAGTTTTGGGAAAAATAGTTTTGGAAAAGATTTAGGAGGTGGGGAAAAATAAAGAAACACAAACCAAATTAAAAAAAAAAATGTTGAGGATACACATGAAAACAAATATTCTCCTTTTCAATATATGCAAACTTGACACTATGTGACCCATAAACAAATGCATGCAAACACTTCTAAGCACAATCAATTTAGACTATACAATATAGATCTCAATGATATAAAAATTCAGCATGCTTTGTGTTTTCATGTGTCAAGGTGTTTTGAACTCAAATCAACCTCAAAAGTAGAGAAAATACTTGCACATTTATAATCCACCATAATTAAAAAAACAAATTTTCTGCAGTTCACATAACAAGGAAAATAGCATATACTAAAATGAATAGAAATAAAAAATTAATCAATCAAATTTTAAATCAAGTTGAGTACCCAATTTATCAAAGTATATGCATGTTGTGTGTAAAACCAATGAGCGATATTACTGCAGAAATGCAAAATAGATAAAGAAAAGAATGGAATGCATGTCCTATCTATATGTGTTATGCATGTGAATCCTATCACAAATGATGCATGAAGAATGATTGGTTAAAAACCTAAAAATTGAAAAATTTTCAAAGTTCGATCAGTCAAAAGGAATCGAGCATCAATCGAAAAAATTTCCTTGGAAATTTTGATTGGTTGAACATTAATCAAGCATCGATCCAGTTAGGTAGAGAGTTTTGGCCTCAAAACTAATCATTTTCGATTAATCGAGGGCAATCTTTGATCGGTCAAAACATTGAAAACTTTTGAAAACTTTTAATACTAGATTTTTATGCAGAAAACCAACTTGAAAGTAGTTTTTATGAGATGTAATGCATACAAACAAGATCAAGAAAGTTTCAAAAACATAAAAGCACTCAAATCCTCACTTTAAAACCAGTCAAGAAGTTACAATCACATCATTAAAACTTCTAAAACTTGAAAATCTTATTTTTCTTCAAATTCTCACTAAGCATCAATTGAAAAAATTTCTTGGGAAATTTCGATCAGTCGAACATCAATTAGGCATCGATCGAGTCAGGTAGAGAGTTTTGGCCTAAAAATTGATAATTTTCGATCAATCAAGGGTAATCTTTGATTGGTTGAAACGATAAAAACTTTTAATCCTGGATTTTTATGTTGAAAACCAACTTGAAAGTAGTTTTTATGAGATGCAATGCTTATGAACAAGATCCAAAAAGTTTCAAAAACATAAAGGCACTCAAATCCTCACTTTAAAACCAATCAAGAAGTTACAATCACATCATTAAAACTTATAAAACTTGAAAATCTTATTTTTCTTCAAATTCTCACCCAAAACAAAAATTACATTCAAGGTTTTCAGACCCGAACCGTTCATTGAACCGTAAAAGGGAGAGGTTCAAGGGTTTTAAGGTCCAACCGAGGTCGAACCGGGGTCGAACCGTGATGACGTCATAATTAATTTAATAATTATTTTAAATATATATAAAAACATTAAATTAATAAAAAAAATATAAAAATTAACTAAAATAGTCTAATTCATTTAGAGAAGCTTATTTCTAAAAAATACATAAAACTTACAAAAATATAGTACACAACTACACATTGTTACACATTGTACATAAACTATACATTGTTTCTCATAACTACACTCTCTGTGCATAAACTGTATGTATAAACTATGTGCATAAAACATTGTTAATCCAAACATAAACTGTACAAACACTGTATGCATAAACTATGTGCATTAACAGTGTTTGTTAATCCAAAATACAACTACACATTGTTTCTCATAATACAACTACGTGTACAACCTTGTTTCTCATAATAATGTTTTCCAAGTTACAGTACACAAACACAACTAAACATTGTTTCTTACAAAAATACATAAAAACTTATTTCTAAAAAACAATAATAAAACTTCAAACTCCAAGTTACACACTGTGTCTTCAAACTTCAAACAATAAATCTAAACACATTTGTGCTTGCAAACAAAAATTGTAAAATATACTTATCAGAACTTTAACATCCAACACTCCAGATTTATTTGCTCATAAAACACTAATAATATCCAACTTTGAATCATTTTCAGTTGACCCAAATCAGTGTATTAGTAACGAATGCGAACTTTGAAACAGGACTACCACCGATATCAAGAACCAATTATAAAAATTTGAAACATTTGAAGTCAATTTTTTTAAGGTTATTCAACTTCTTTCTAGGATGATTACAGGATGAGCAGCACGGTTCACAATAAAAATTTAGCACATTGAATGTTTACAGGATGATCTGGTCTATAGCCAGCACCTACATTCAATGTGCTTGCCCAGTAAAGCAATAAGTTAAGAGCCCAATGAAATGATCAAGAAAAGTGGTCCTCAATTATAGTTCTAAAAAGAATTTAGTCTCAAGAGTGGGTTCTCAATAAAAGCCAAAACTTACCAAAGAACTTATTTCTACTGACATTCTAAGGCCGGAGACAGGTACTTATATCTCCATAATTAATTCACAATAAAGAGAACTAAAGTAAACTGTATGCTGCCACAACAAATACCTTTCTTTTTGTTGCATTAGTAGAGACACTAAACAGCTAATACATGCTAAGACATCCAACTCCAACCTAGACATGATCCATTTTCCTTCTCCAAAATCCATAAGGCTATAACCCTCCAAGACTTCACCTACATTCAATGTGCTTGCAAACTCTTAAGATTGAAGCATAAATATAAACACATTTGTGCTTGCAAACAAAAATTGTAAAATATACTTATCAGAACTTTAATATCCAACACTCCAGATTTATTTGCTCATAAAACACTAATAATATCCAACTTTGAATAATTTTCAATTGACCCAAATCAGTGTATTAGTAATGAGTGCAAACTTTGAAACAGGACTACCATCGATATCAAGAACCAATTATAAAACTTTGAAACATTTGAAGTCTTTATAAAAGTTCAAGACTTACCCTGAAAAGGCCAATATCAAGGAGATTCCATTTTTCATTACGAGGTCCGAAGCAAGGACAAAGAAGAGCTATAAATATATACCACCACTTCAGATCAACTTTTGAATCATTTTCAAAAGACCCAAATCAAGGTAAAAAAAAATAACTCATTATCATCATCCACAATCAACTTGCAAATATTAACAAAGAAAAAGCAGATTAGAGGTAATAAAGTACCAAACGACGGCGACGGCGACGGCGACGAGGCAGAGAGTGAGCTGCGACGGCGACGAGGGAGAGAGGCAGAGACGAGAGAGTGATTGAGAGAGTGAGGAAGAGATCTGGGCTGAGCTGCGACGACGACGAGGGAGAGAGGCAGAGACGAGAGAGTGATTGAGAGAGTGAGGAAGATATCTGGGCTGAGCTGCGACGGCGACAAGGGAGAGAGGCAGAGACGAGAGAGTGAGGAAGAGATCTGGGCTGAGCTGCGACGGCGAAGAGACGAGAGAGTGATTGGATCGAGAGAGTGAGGCAAAGACGAGAGAGTGAGGCGAGGGTTTCAGATTTAGAGTGATTTTTGTTTTTAGGTTTTGCTCTATTGCTCCAAACGACGCGTACAGGGGAGGGAAAAAATAAAAAAAGGGAGAAACGATGCAGTTTTAAGGCTTGAAAGAAGCCAACCGTTTGAACCGTGTGAACCGGTCACGGTTCACAGAACCGGACGGTCGGACCGCGGTCCGAACGGGTCCATGCTTTTTTCGCATGGAACGGTTCTTCACCTTAAACAGACCGTGAAAGTGAACGGTTCACGGATTTTCCGGTCGGACCATACGGTCCGGTCCGGGTTTAACAACCATGATTACATTTACATAAAAGATTGTATGCAATTAAAGAAAGCCATATTAGGCAACACACACAACCTCATGTACACAATTTAGCAAAGATTTGTGTAAGGTTGAATTTAATCAACCATTTTGTTGGTTTTATTCCATGCCAAATTTGCTTATAATTCAGCATTTAGAAACATTGTATTTAGGTGGGAATCATGTAAGGGTAGTGTGTGAGAAAGTGTGAAGAAATGCTCAAGTTTGTGTAAAGAAGTAGGGACTCATGACTGGAACTCGCGGGTGGCTTGCAACTGGCAAGCCGCCAGAAGATGGTCACGTGCCAAGCATGCAGAGAAGCTAAAGCACCACGCCAGCTGTTGCACTACAAGACAAAAAGTCCAGACTGACCATTCAGTTACCTTGCGGCTTGAACTTGCGGCTCAGTTAAGTCGCGAGGCCAAGCCGCCAGCCAACTCTGTTTTGAAAAAACTGACTCTTCTCATTCCAAATACACACCACTATATATAAACCCTCATACCCACGAAATGTAGTGAGCTTCCAGAGAAAATTTTGAGAGAGAAACCTTAGAGAAAAACATTGACTCATCCACAATCTTCACATAGAGACTCTTTCAATTCCTCTACTCTCACCCTCTCCATTATTACATCCTTGAGAGGTTCTAACCAAATCCTTTTTTTCACTATACCCACATCTATGAGAATGCTTTTTGGTGCTTTAGGAAGCAGTTAAAAAGGGACCAATTCATATTGGTTGATACTATGGGTTATAGCGGAATCCAGTAAGCTAGAAAAGACAAAAGTTCGGTGTAACCTCGTTGGAGTAAGAAACTTGGAGGGTTTAGGTACACTGGGTAAATTAGGCTTGGAGGGTCTATTGTTGTTCATGTATCCCAACTATATTTTCTAGTGGATTATTGACCGCTTGGAGGGTGGCAAAGAGGTTTTACGCCGAGGGCTTTGATTTCCTCTTCGATAACACATCGAGTGTTGTCCTTGTGTTTGCATCTCTCTTCCCTTTATCTTTGCCATTTAATTACTGCTGTGGTTGTGATTATTTATGGTTTAGATTGTTTATCAATTCTGTTTTAGCTTATATTCATGTTCCACACGTTTATTGTTTGATAATAAGCTTGAATTGGTAATTTGTAATTTGGTGTCTAAATGTTCAAGGGTGTTTTATACACATATTGAACATTCATTTGGTATCAGAGTGGGTACACTTGTTGTGGTTTAAATTCCTAAGTGTGATCCTTGACCCCTTGTGTTTATTTGCCATGGATTGTGCTTTGTATGCCTCTTTGTATGATTTGGTTGATGATTACGTGATTGTGAAAATGCCTCTATTAGGAATAATCCTCATGATTGTGATGCTTTGTTACATGAATCTTTAGATGTTGTTCATATTCCTAACATCAAACCCTTGAAGTAAAAAGCTAAGAAGTTTCAAAAGAATTTGGGCAAATTATTTTGTGAAAATGATGATTTAATTGCTAAGCTCAATGAATCTAACAAATTGGTTGAGAAATATAAGAAACTTGCTCAAAATTATTTTGAAAAGCTGAAAGAGTTTGAATATTTGAATATGGACTTGGATGCTAAACTTGTTTTGTCTAACAAACTTGTTGATGAGCTAAAATGTGAAAATGAATCTTTTAAGATGCATGCCAAGTGTTTGATTGCTGAACCTATTGATAAAAATGATGAAAATATTTGTTGTAATCATGTTGTGGTACCTGATTTTCTACCTATTGTGTGTTCTACCTCAAAGGACAAATCGGCGTACATTCCTTCACATAAAAGAAACAAAAAATGTGGAGAGAAAGGCTCTTAAGTCAAAGCCTCCATTTAGGTTTCAACCTAAGGTTTTGGATGGATTTAAGTTTGTTCCAACTTGCCACCATTGTGGTGTGATTGGTCATATAAGACTTCAATATTATAAGTTGAAGAGAGAGCAAAACCATGTTGCTAGATCCTTTCCCAAAAAGCCTAGTAGACCTAAACGCATTGTTTGTCACCATTGTGGTGCCTTTGATCATCTAAGACCTCAATGCTCTAAGTTTCATGCTTTTAAGAGAATCAAAAGGAAAGAGAAACTCAAGCTTCTTGGAAGTTGTTCTAAAAAGGGTAAACCGGATTTGAGTGAAAATAGCATGTTGTTAAAAAAAGTGTTTAATGCTCTTAACTCCTTGACTATGTGCATCTCCGGTTCTCATTCTTCCAACCCTCGTCTCACTTCTCTTGAGACACTCATTCCAAACAATCATACCGTTTGGATGAGGAAGGGTTCTTATGGTTGAGCTTTTGCTCTCTTGGTCCTTAATCTAATTCTTTCGATCTTTATAAGACCCTTCATGCATTAAATGTCATATATTCATGCATTTTGTGCATCTTACATTTATTTGTATGCATTGTTTTGTATTTGATCTTTTTTTTTTTTTTTTTTTTTTTTAGTTTTGTGTGAGTAAAAATCCAAACCCACATAAAAAGTGAAAATTTCAAAAAGTTTGAACGTGTATATTTGAACACATATCATATGTGAGTTTTTCCTTGTACCTTCGTACTTATGGCTTTGTGCATTTACGAGCTTAACTTATTCTTTATGCACTTATATCTTTGTGGGAAAAATCTTGACATCTTTGTGTGATTGTTGTAAATTGATCTTCAAGTTTGTCATGAATGATTAGTCAATAGTCATGTTGGTTTTGATACATGCATAGACTTGTGCCTATATTTATTCCCACTCTTTTATGTTTTTGCTTAAAAAGCTCAACCAATGTAAATCTCAAAATGAAAAGAGATAATGAGCTGTAAAAGCCGTCGCACATACTAGTATTTGGCTAGGAAAAAGGGAAAGCGACTTTTATGAAAAATGTATGATGCCCAAAGAGCCAAAGGCTTGTTCATCAATTTGAAATATCAAAAATTTTTGGCATCGATCACAAAAAGAGATGTAAAAATAAAAAATGATCAAATGTTATGAATTGTAAAGAAGCCAAATGAAAAGTTTTAAAGATATGTAATCATTTTTCGTGGGAGGTCATATATGTTCATTCCTATAATTGAGATAGACCACTTGACTTAGTACTAGTTGTGTATGACTTGATTGAATTGATCATTGAAGTTTCACTCTAGACTAAGGACTATTCCACATTTGATACACACACACAACACACATGCCTAATGTTCAATGAATTCCTTATTCATTTATTTGATTGTACTTGTTTAAATGTGATGTGTATGTGCTCAACCATATATGGATCAATCCAAAAAGATTTTTGATCATTTTATATGTTTTTGGAAGTGATTTTTATCACTCTTTGTGTTCATGTTTAGTGCAAACTTTCTTTTTCATTGTTTAAACATGTTTTGTGTTGAAAAACAAGTGTCAGAATTATTGGCTACCCATTCTATCTACTTGCGCAAGTAGCGAGCAAGCTGTGAGTTTTGGCTACTCATTTTGGCGACTTGCAAGTTGTGAGTCCCAGTCGCGAGTTTACACAGAATGGTTTCGTGACTCACTCGCGACTCAGCTCGTGACTTGCCAGTCGCAAAACGCCCACAATTAGCTTTTTAAAGAGCTTTTTCGTGGGAAACTTGTTCTAAACCTCTCCCATCCTCTCTAAAACCTCTCTTTTAATATTTTTACATCAAAACCCAACCAATTTGAATGATTTTTTATTCCATTAACATCTTTAAGGTAATTTTAAACTCTTTTCATTGATTTGGATTCTTGGATTATGTTTTGGTGAGTTTTGTGCTCTTGGTTGAGATTTTCATCATAGGGGTTAGAAAAACTTAATTTTTGTCAAATTTTTGTATGGGATTGGTTTCTTTTGATGATTTGCTTTGGATATTGGCCCCTTATGGCAAAAAGAACTTGCATTAAGGGTGGATTTCAAGATGTTCATGTATTGTTTTACATTGTTGTTCGTTGTGTGCATGCTAAGTGTTTGATAAACTGCCTCTTAGGCATTTTCTCGCTTGTTTGGACTCTGATGAGTACCAAAATTTGGGGTTTCTCATGTTTCCTCATTAGGAACATGTTTGGTTCATTAGTTGTGTATTTAACACACCTTGTCCCACATGTGCATTTTTCATGCATTGGTCATGCATTGCACATAGCCACCTCTTGCACACACCTTTGCTACCATTGTCATGCATTGGTCTATACCTTTTCTTTATCCTAGTATGTCATGTTTACCTTATACTTTGTAGCATTTTACTTTGTTTTAAGTTTGAGTTTCATTTTCTCATTCATCTCGCACCCCTCATGCATCATTATCATTGTTCATACCTTCATCTTTTACCCTATTTTCTCCTTGACCCTTTGTCTATTCCTGACAAAAAGGGGGAGAGTATACTTTAGAGAGTATATCGGAGTATTTTGTCATTTCTATATGACTTTTGTGCATATTCTTAAGGGGAGAAATTCTATTTCTCATGCACATTTGTAGGGTGAGAGATATTCCATAGGGGAATACCAAGGGGGAGAAGACATTGAGTTAATAAGAAAACTTTGTTTTGTTTGTTTCTCTTTATGTTTGTTTTCTTGTATTGCATCGTGTTTGTGTGTTGAACATGCATACATCCTTATGCTATTATGTTTCATTGAATGCATGTTTGGATGATCAATTGCTTTGCTATGTGATCATTGTAGTCATTTCTATATGATTGTTTTGGTGTATGATCAAGTTATTCACATGTTTCACATCTTGTTTACTTAATCGCAATTTACTTGTTACATTATATTTGCCCTTTTATTACTTGCTTTACCTTGAGGGTCTAATGTGTTTTGTGCAAGTGTTTCAGGTTACAAGTATCTATGTTCCAAGTGCATCACAGCTTCTCATCATTTTGAAGGGGAGAAACTTTAAGCACTTTTAGTTTATATTGTTTAAGTATTATATTCAATATTTTGTTTTGTAACCGTTTGCTTTTGTAAGCTTTTAGGTTTTTGTACTTATGCTTTGTAGCTTAAGTACTTGTTACTAAATGTTATGCATTTTCTTTAAGTACATTACTCTTGTGCCATTTGTTGGATTTTTATCCGTAATGCAATTACCTTGTGTTGTTGCATTAGTTGAGTGTTGGACATACAAATGATACTTTGCAAATGAGCTTATTAGCTTGCATGTCTGGATGTTCATTCCATGTGTAAATGAGCATTGTGATCACTATTTATAGTGATTGTTCGTTTTTGGTCAAGCCATGCTTTACTGCTTAAGTCCATTTTTGCTTGATCGCATTGTGCTTGCTCCATATACATTACAAGTTTTCTGCATACAATGATTTTATTGTGTTGTTGTGTTTTAGGAGATACTTGTACTTATGGTTCAAGAACTTCACAGATTCTAGAGTTAAGTGTGAGTGTGTTTTGCTCAACTGTTCCTAACTCATGTGTTAAGTCTAGAGTTTGTTGTAGGGTTTTGTCATGGAATAGCTAAAAGGGAAGATTGTAAGGTTGAATTTAATCAATCATTTTGTTAGCTTTATTCCGTGCCAAATTTGCTTGTAATTCAGCATTTAGAAACCCTGTATTTAGGTAGGAATCATGTAAGGGTAGTGTGTGAAAGAGTGTGAAGAAATGCTCAAGTTTGTGCAAAGATACAGGGACTCGTGACTGGAACTCGTGGGTGGCTCACGACTAGCAAGCCGCTAGAAGATGGTCATGTGCCAAGCATGCGGAGAAGCTGAAGCGTTATGCAAGTTGTTGCACTACAGGACAAAAAGTCCAGACTAGTCATTCAGTTACCTTGCGGCTTGAACTCACGGCTTAGTCAAGTCGCGAGGCCAAGCTGCCAGCCAGCTATGTTTTGGAAAAATTGACTCTTCGCATTCCAAACACACACCACTATATATAAACCCTTATACCCACGAAATGTAGTGAGTTTCTAGAGAGAATTTTGAGAGAAAAACCCTAGAGAAAAATAAGATTAAATCATCCACAATCTTCATATAGAGACTCTTTAAATTTCTCTACTCTCACCCTCTCCATTGTTACATCCTTGAGAGGTTTTTAACCAAATCATTTTTCTCACCATACCCACATCTATGAGAAAGCTTTTTGGTACTTTGGGAAGCAGTTAGGAAGAGATCAATTCATATTGGTTAATGCTATGGTTTATAACGGAATTCGGTAAGCTAGAAAAAACAAAGGTTCGGCGTAATCTCGTTGGAGCAAGAAGCTTGGAGGGCTTAGGTACACTTGTAGATTAGGCTTGGAGGGTTTATTGCTGCTCATGTATCTCAACTACATTTTCTAGTAGATTATTGACCGCTTGGAGGGCGGTAAAGAAGTTTTACGCCGAGGGTTTTGGTTTCTTCTTCGATAACACATCGAGTGTTGTTCTTGTGTTTGCATCTCTCTTCCCTTTATCTTTGCCATTTAATTACTGCTGTGGTTGTGATTATTTATGGTTTAAATTGTTTTGTCAATTCTGTTTTAGCTTATGTTCATGTTCCGCACGTTTATTGTTTGATAATAAGCTTGAATTGGTAATTTGTAATTTGGGGTCTAAACGTTCAAGAGTGTTTTATACACATATTGAACATTCAATTTGCATGTAGTGTTTGCAACTAGTAAGTGTACAAAACACAAAATAAGTGATAAGTAGATAGAATTTAAGCAAATTTTCTACATTCTCAATCAAAATGGTTTGAAAGTAACTATCACCTAAAAAGTTACATTTATAACTCCCAAATCTCCTAGTAAACATGCTTGCAGTCATTTTAAAACCATTTTGATTCTTTTTTATTTTTTTTTTCTCTTTTGATTTTTTAATTATTTTTCTTTTTCTTTTTGAGTACAATCAAAGATATCATGCATGAGCATATAGGAGATAGAAAAAATACCCATTGTAAAATATATACATATATATATATATAAATGGATGTTCATGATTGGCGAGTTACAATGATAAGATGGTTATTTATGCATTTCTCCTAGAATTTTTTAGTCCTTATAATAAAAAATGTGACATCAAAATCAAGATCGTTTGAATAAAGAGTAAATACAAACCACACAATTATGCATAAAGTAGCACAAACTAGTGAAGTGCAAAATAAAGCTTATCAAAGCTAAATAAGGTACACAATTATGAATGCAAAATTTCATTGGCCAACCTTAATTACATAGTAAATGGTGTGCAATACAAAAAAATAAAAAATCTTTTTATGATTTTATGTTATGACCAAAAATAAAAAAGCACACATTATGTTAAATGAACATAATGAAACAACAATGCATAACAATGCTCAACTAAGCTGTAGAGTACATACTCATACAAAATCGGAAATATTCATTTCCACTATCTTTTCAATAGGTGTGAAAAATACTGATTTAAAAAAAATATCAATGCTTGACTTAAAGACTCGAGGTTTTCAATGAATATTCATCTCATAAAATTAACCTACAAGTGAGTTTTAATAATAAGTAACAAGTGTGCATGTGCTAAAGCAGAAAATACAATGCATACATGACTTTTATATAAATGACATCACAATATGTATTTATCTAAAATAGTCATGCACTCAGTTATGCAACACACACTATTCAAGTATCTCCACAATGTCAAGCATGTTCTAAGTCAAGAGAGAGATATTATAATTCATGTAATCCTCAAGAAAAATAAAACATGACACAAAATAAAATATTTTTTCCTTTTTAAAAATTTTCAATGTTTTTGGATTTTTTTAAATAATCAAAACAAACGAAGAAAATAAAACAACCAAAAAGAGAGAGATTATAATTCATGTAATCCTCAAGAAAAATAAAACATGACAACAAATAACATATTTTTGTCTTTTTGAAAATTTTCAATTTTTTTGGATTTTTTTTAATAATCAAAACAACCTAAGAAAATAAAACAACCAAAAACAGAAAGGAAACATGTCCACAAATAATTGAAAGAATTAAATCAAGGATAAGTAAACAACATCACCTAAGAAAATCTTTTCTCACCCATATGGCACGAGTCTTAGGCTTTGTAGGTGAAGAACCATGAAAAATAGAGTGTATTTGAGGAAGGTTAATATTCTTCTGAGAGAAACAGAAATCCAGCAATTTCTTTTCACAAGCCAACAAGCTTAGAATTTTCAAAAGCATATGAAACAGTTTGTTTTTTGAACTTGTGGTAGGAGATATATCATCACATATTCTAGACTGAAATACAAAATGCTTAAATTTTAATTTATGACAATTAGGATGAATGTGAGAATAAACACCAAAAAAGTGACAAACATGAACAAATTTAGGAACATCAGTATTCCTATAAGCAGATCTTGTCATAGAGTTTGGTTCGTGCCTCAAGAAAGAACAATTTGGTCTAATGTGATCAACAACACCACAAAGGTGACAAGTAGGCACAAAAACAGAGTTTTGTCTGCATTTTACTAGGTTTAGACATAGGCTTAGAAATTTCAGCATCTACATTAGAATTTTTACCTTCGTCTAACCTAGCAACATAAACTTTTTTCTTTATGATTCCTCTTGAAAGGAAGAACATAAACTTTGTCACCTTTAGGCTTAAGAGGAACAAAAACAGATTTGCTATGAACAACAATAGGTTTGGTACAAGACAATTTTTTCAATTCAGCTTTAGACTCAGCTAACTCTTGTTCCAAAATTTTTATCTTTTTATCTTGAGAGGAAAATTGATTTCTCAAAAATTCATTCTTTTTATTGGATTCATCCAATCTCACAATCAATTCATCTTTTTCAAGATTAGCCAATTTTAACACTTCCTTGAATTTCTTAGCAATTTTCATTGATTTATATAATTTCTTACGAAGAGTTTCACAAGCATCAATAAAACAACAGAAGCATTAGTGTTCTTTTTATTCAAATCATCACAGCCAAAAGCAGTAAGACACTAAAAATTATCTATGATAGTAGGGATCAAGAATCTCACTCAGGTCGTTAATCCAATCAGAGTAAACTCGCTCTGATACCACTTGTTAGTTATTTAAATCCTTGAAAACACAAATTGTTTAACCTAATATAAAGTCAAGTTGTCACTTAGGTCAATTAAGAAAATTTAGGTTAAACAATAATAAATTATATCATGCACAATGAAAAAGTAAAGAACACAAGCGATACGATAACTTAGGAAAACCAATGAAACTATCTAATTTCAAGGAAAAAACCTGAGGAGGATTTGACCTAAACAATCCACTAGGCAACAAATTCACTAAATATAATGAAAGCGTTTACAATAGATTTAATCATAAATCTAATGCTACCTCTTGTAGTACTTACTCATATGACCATACGCAGCTTTGAATCCATAGACTCTTCTATTCTAAATTTGTTGCTTACAAACACTGCAGTTTGTGTTTGAGAGCTCCATTCAAAGGTTTAGATTAGCAACATTAACTTTCCAATCTGTGACTTTGAGATTTCCACTCAAAGATTTTAGATCATCAAATGTGGTTGATTTGATGCATTAACTTCTACAACATCAGATCTTGAGTTTTTTCAAAGAATATTGCCGGTAGAAGATTTGAGAGAGCTATGAGTATAAAAACCTAGATCTACAAGTGAAGGACAAGATGCACTCCTCTCTCTCTTAAAAAAATGTGCGTTAGAGCTTCCTTTAAATGTTAGGAGAATTAGGTTTGAAAACCTACTCACTTAATGGGTTTAATTGGCTGATGGGCTTTAATTAAATTCTGCAGAAACTCATCTCAATCGATTGAGCCTTCTTCTCGATTGGTCGAACTTGACATGTTTCGAATTTCCTAAACCTACAGCTTTCTTGTTTTTGAATTTTGACTTGCAACACCTTGAGTATTGTCTACTCATACCTGTAGACTTAAGAAACTATATTTAGACAAGTTTGCGCTCACAGTTTACCAATTGTTCTAAACTTTTAGAACCTAACAATTTTTCTTTTCATAAATGATTAATATGATGATTTGAACTTGATACTCGAATATGACTTGTTTATTATACTTTGCAAATCGATATCTCCTTTCAAAATTGGTTTTTTGATCTAACATATGGTGATTATTGATTCATTCATCCTCACATGTTCATTAGAAACATAAGTCACTCATATGAGCGTACTTGGCTTTTACGAAAAAAATACATTGTAACATAAAATTATTTTCACAAATATTATGACCTTAGCCAAAAGGCATTACCTAAATTGTAAGCTACTTAACATAAAACTACTCATACTTGCAAGAGGTCACTAGTCTTAGACAATACTTATTCGAACAAAAATATTTGAAGAATAAATTAAATTATATATTATATAGTGTTTATTTCAAATGTGTTATATAATTCAATTGTGAATAAGACATAAGAGTTGAGTATTTACTTATCATTATAAATTTAACATCAAATTAAGAAAATTTCTAAAGAGGGAGCAATCAATGGAAAAGAAAATCATAAGAAAGATTTTCTAGGAATGATGGTATTAAGTATCCTTATTTTCGGTGAGGTGCAAGCTATTGGCATTTACTCTACCTCGTTCCTTCCCTCTTCAATTCCAATATCGCCTTTTTCTCTCTCAATTCTTGCTTGTATTCATCACCAATTTCATGCTTGCTTTACAAGAGAACTTCAAAATTGTCGATTAAAACATGATATATCTAATAGGGAAGAATTTGGAATGTGTGCTCTATGGAGTTTTAATCAAAGCATGAAACATAAATCAAACACAAGGGACCCAGATCGTGAAATTGTTAAAAAGTGACAAAGTCATTGCAGCGAAAAAGAAAAAAATACATGCCTATCTTCGTGGTCTTTGTTTAGTAGAATGTTACGAAAGCAATTCCAAGATACGCTTATAGATTTGGTAAGTACTACCTCTCTCTCTTTGGACATGAATGCACACATGCATGAAAATATATGTATAAGTAAATGATACAGTACATTTTCTAGATCTAAGCCACCTAGATTAAACTCATCCCAAATATGGGCCTAGAATTAAACAATTATTCTCATAGATTATGACATTTTTATGTAATATTTCTCACTTAGTTTAATGAATTAGGAACTAAAGAAATATAAATCCATATGCAATATTGTAAACTGTAGTCGTTGAAGTTGTACTCAAAATTAGGCAAAGACAATATGAAGGTGCTAGGTAAGAAAACAAACTAGAATTCTTGAAGAGCAACAAGTCTCACCCCAAAAGAAAGAATATGTAAATCAAGAAAATAATATAAAAATATATGTATAAACCACCAATATGGCATACAGAGCTTTTTGGCTAGTGTATGTAGTTTCATAAACTCTGTATTGTGAGAACATTTTAGATACACAGTATTTTCCCATTTGAACGTAAATAGTATAAGCTTCTATCCATACAATAATTTGTCCAATTCAGTCAATCTCTTAAAGTCCTTTAGCACTTTGCTTTTTCTGTTGAAATTTGGGTTTTCTATATTATTTTTTTATATGCTATCAAACAATTTTGTGTTGTATTTTGCTCCCTTTCTTATACTGTAGGGTCCAAATTTGGTAGGCTAAGCCCAGGCTTTGCAGATTATGAGCCCAATGAACCTCGAACAATAAATTTGTAGAAAATGGGTGAAATAGTTGGGCTGGTTATGGATTTAGCAACGATTCATTTATGCAAGTCAGGATAAAACAATGTTCAAACTATTATCGAGTGGATCTCCCTTAAATCCGAAGAGGCTTAATATTTATAGACAAATGAATACAATTTTTCTCCCCCCCCCCCCCCACCCCCATTTTCAGAGACCTATTCCCTTTATATATCCTCCTTCTTCCTCATCTTCACCGTACACTTGTTCTTCATCTAAGCATTTACTTGAGTACATGTCACATCAGACGTTTGTTTTAGTCTACCGGGAGTGGTAGTAGCTGAGGTTGAACTGTTCAGGTGTCTTCTCCACATAAATGCAGTCAGGAAAGTTGCTGTAATGCATTAAATGCGGTGGTAGCAGTTTTTCCTTTAAGATATTTTTATGTTCTTCTCATCCCTAGGCATGCCCAGAGTTCGCTCTTTACCGTGGAATCAGTTGGGAAGGTCGCTCAGGCCTTCAGTATATTTGCTTGATTAAGTTCTCTAATGATCCGATGAGGGGGACCTCTTCGGACCAACAGGATCGTCTTTGGACGTATCCCATCATTCCTTTTCAAGTGCATTTCCATCAAACGGACTCAGCCCTAATCCCTTTTACCTCTTCAGACAAACAATGATATTCAAATTGGGCCCCAGGTCCAATACGTAACGTTGGGCTTTCATGCCCACATACACTATTAAGTATTATTTTTCTTCAAAATTAAGAGCAAGGAGGAGAAGAAAAAAAATATATTAATGTAAAATTATATATAGGGAGTCTTCGTTTTTCGGTTTAATAGGTCACATGTTTGGCATGCTCAAATATTTTATCAAATTAAAAAAAAAAAACATATAATTTTAAAATATATAGGTTTTGTGTTGGTTAAAAAAAAAATCATTAAGGTAAATTGCATAACCGAGCTTTTATTCTTTGATTGTTGGTATGAGATTGTGAACTGAGTATGTAGCATAATCTAGAAGTTTTTCCAAAATGCCCATGGTTTTATAATTATCTTTCCATTAAAATAAATAAATTCTATTATTTTTAAATCAATTTTTGCAAGAAAACTATTTCTTATTTCCATATATATTACTATTTATGATTTTGGACAAAGTTGTGGAAATTATAATTTTTACAAATTACAAATTATAATTTTTAAAACCATTAAAAGGATGATTTACCACTTGAAAAAATGTCTTATTTAATGGCCCAACGCCATAGGGTCATAGCAGAGATGTTCACATAGGCCTCCTTTTTTATTCAGCACTAGTATTCGGATCAATGTATCATATTGATTCTTTTCATGCCGGATGGATGATTTAGATGTTAAGCCTCTAATTCCAACTTCCACGCCAAGTTTTTTTAGAATCTATTTATTATTTATTCTATATATTTTATGTTTTTTTAGTCTAATTAAAAAGGTCTGGAATGGTGAATATTTTAAAGAAACAGTAGTTTCTAATCTAGCTCTAAAATTCTTGATATTTTGTAAAATGGAGGATATGAGGACACAATGAAATCTAGTAATATCCGCATCTAAAAAAAATTATTCAATAGTATAACTTGAAGTTAATCCCATTATTTTCTATATATATATATATATATATAAATCCGAACTCTCTGAAACTCTCACAATTTTTCACATCAGCATAATATTTAAATAAAATTATCATTTTATTTAAATAAAATTATTTTTGTTTAGTCCAAATTTAATAAAGAATGAAACTCTATCTCTTTAACAAGTCCAACTCAAACTCAAATTTATTACTATCATTTATCTATATATATATATATATAACTTTAGGATTAAGGAAAAAAAAAAAAACAAAAAAAAAAACAAAAAAAAAAAAACAAAAAAAAAAAACAAAAAACTCCTATGAGGACTCTCTCTTATATATATAAAGCAATGCGGCTTTGCCTTAGATGGGAGATCTCTTGATAGTCCGAGTCCCACTCTCTCAGCCTCTCCATTGTTTCCCTGCAGAAAACATGAGGAAAAAAATTTATATATATAATATTGATTTGTCTACCTATTACAGCCATAAGGATTGTGCGAAAAAAAAAAGCTTAGTGAACACGATAAGAAGAAGTTTCTTCACACTTCACTTGGTCTTTAAGTCAAATTTGTTTTTGTTAAGTCGGCATCAACTACAATGATAGTGGCAACAAAAAACTAAACTTGGGGCTCACCGATTTATGCACACCGTGTTGTCTTCACCGATTGTAATGGGTTTCTCACTTTCTCTCTCTTTTATGGTTTCTTTTACGTACAAAGACTCAAAGAGGTTTCTCACTTTCTCTTTCTTTGATGAGTGGTAAAAATAATATAAAATAATAAATTTTTACCACACGTACATTGTCTGCCACACTTTGGTTTTGGTGTTATTCTTTTTATCTTTTCCTCTCTCTCTGATATTGTGTTTGTAAAACTTTGTAATTTGTATGATGTTAATAAAAAAAACAATCAATTAGATTAAATATATTTACTCTAAAGATAGAACAATTGGTATCTAAACATTAAAATAGATTGAATTTTTTATTAAAATGAAAAAAGCTTCAATTCAATCTTGGAGTCCAATTAATTCCTTTTGATTACGTTGTAAAAAATATAAAGACAAAAGTTGTCATAAAAATAATTTTTTCGTAATGTTAATATGATTATTTATAATCTTTTTAGTATTATGAGGTTTGAATACTCACTTAAACTTATTTATGTGCCTTGGATAAATTTTTAATGAATATTATGAGTTATTTTATTTTGTTTTATTTTTTCAATTATTTAATTATTTATTAAATAATTTATGATATCACTGGTTAGACCATTGGTTTGACCCCGGTTGCACCACATGAAAACCCTCTATGCCCTTTCTTTTGTTTCTACAAACTCTTTATCTTCTAGGTATGTAAATTTCTCTTCATAACTTTTCTTTCTTTTGTCTTTTATATTTTTACTTTTATAGCCCGTACGTTTGTTTGTGTTCTTTCTTTAATAGTTTGTGTTTGTGTATGTTTCTTAGTATTGAACTCATGCAAAATCTGTAAAAATGATCCATTTGATGAAGGGTTCTTTGTTTTCCGTGACTTTAGTGTGTCATATTGTTAAATGATCGTGGTGGTGGGTTTTGTTCATATTAATTTCAGAGATGATTTCATTAGCTATTGTTCAAATTTATAATATAATTGCATATTATAAATTTGTAATATGTAATTATATTTAAAATTTATTATTTATATATTTCTCTCTTATTCACTTAAAAAAAAAAAAAAAAAACTTTTTGGTGATAGATTTTGTTGTTATCTTTATCGAAGGCAAGTAATCAAAAATAAAAACATAAACTTCTTCTAAAGAGACTTTCTAATAAATCTTTATATCTCTATAGCTTGCATGCTACATATATTCCATCGTTAATGCCTTATGTTTAGGTATGTCATGCAACAAAATCACAATAATTGTTGGAAAAAAGCAAATTGTTATTTTAACAATGCAACAACTATTGGATAATTGAGGATACTAAGGAATAGAATCATAATTTTTATTAATTGATATTTTTTATTTAGCAATTGAATTTTTTATATTGAGGTTAGGAATTTTTGAGATTGAAGTCCTAATTTGCAATCAAAGAAGAAGAAACAATTAATTGTTTACATATTCTTACAAAAATCAATGAAAGTTATGATTGCAAAACATTCATTTACATCTTAGAAAAATAAATTTGCTAAAAATTGTGCTCACTTAACGTTCATTCCCAAAAAAGTTACAATATTTGCCGGATAGTACTTAAAGAGTTACAACATTTGCTAGATAGAACTTAATTTATTATATAGGTTTAATTGCTACAATTTGTATGTTATTAATGTTACCTCATGTTTCTAGGACAAAATGGGCTTTTGCCCTTTTCAGGCAAATTAATTAGTTTTATGCCCCCTTTCCAAACTAAGTAAGGAAATGTCCCCTTTTTAAAATTCGATTTATGATAAATCGAATTAGGCGTTATAGTGGCGTTTTAAGGAGCCTATAGTGACGTTTGTTAAGACCTATAGTGACGTTTTTTAACTCGACCTCAATAAAATCGAGTTAAAGGTAAAAAAATTGCCTATAACTCGATTTCATTGAAGTCGAGTTAAAAAACGTCACTATAAGTCTTAACAAACGTCACTATAAGCTCCTTAAAACGCCACTATAGATCTTCAATTTTTTTTTCTAACTCAATTTATCATAAATCGAGTTTTAAAAGAGAGGCATTTCTCTACTTAGTTTGGAAAATGGGGTATAAAGCTAATTAATTTGCCTAAAAAAGAAAAAATCCCATTTTGTCCCATGTTTCTAAGAATACTATGGATTTATAATATGATGGTTGTTGTAAATAAACCAAAATTAAATAATATTTCATATACTCAATACTTTTCCCGTGCATCGCATGGTTCAGCGACTAGTTATTATTATTATTATTATTATTATTATTATTAGAGTTATTCTAATTGCAAGATTTTGGGCATATTACATGGTTCATTTTTGGTTATTTGGCATATTAAATTTTTATTTATTATTTAATTCACAAGTTTATGATTTTATTTAACACAACTAGTTAGCAGTCATAGTATTTAAAACAAGAAAATAATAATATAAAATCCTCATCAAAAGTAAACTTGAACTTGAACCTAACCCTTGTTGTTATTATACCTAGAAGTATACACTAGCAGTATTATTAGAGTTATATGATGATTGCAGCATGATAGGCCTTGGCATGAATATGGACAACAGACATGTATGGGTGAGACTATGAAACGAACCTAATATGATATGATGGCGGCTATATTGTACTCCAAATTTGTGTAAAATAAACCTATCCATTGAATATTGCACTCCAGTCCAAAGTTGCATTTATCTTTGCGATTGTAAATCTTATCCATTGAATAATTGATTTTTGGCTTTATTTGCCGTGTTGTAGCTATTAGGAGAAACATGTACACCTTGCAATGGATGTTTTTAACATATTATTCATATGGGGATAATTGGTTTTGGCTTACTTCACATGCGTCGCCATTGAGAGAAACGTTTAATAAACATGTACCCCTTTTTATATTTGACCATGCCAAAATCTCTTCTCACTGGTTTTTGAAGCCATTGAAAAAGATCAGAGCAGGGTGATGAGTTTCATATGCCTCAATTATTGTTCAATAAGATTTGCAAAGACTATTTTGTTTTACAAAGCCTTAATAGTTTTCCTTAATGTGTTGGTGTGTGTAGTCCTTTGTCCCCCACAAAGTAATTATATGGAAGAATTCTTTGAAATAGTTTCAAGGTGTTGTTTAGAAGATTTGAACTGCACTCATGGATCTCATAAGGTGTGGAAACTACTAGATTTATTTATTTTTTCTGAGAAACTACTAGACTAATTATTGGAATATTTCACTTAGAGACATAACATAAATAAAAATATAGTAGTAATTAATTTTGTGTTTGACTAGGCTTCCCAAAATAATCCAAATATCAAGGACAATAATATATTCGTTTGAGCACGACACTGAAGTTTGACGTGAATTTGTTGCAAGTCGTACAAGAAACACGCTATTATACTTTGATACACAAAGAAAACACAGGGTTTAAAGATAAAAAACTTTAGGAGGTTTGGTCCGTTCACTACAGCATAAAAAGATTAATCTTACTGCCTTAAACGATTGAGTTGATAAGTTTTTTTTATTGGTTCTCATTTAGATTTGCTACTAAAAATCTAATATCATTTTTTTACTTAATAATAATAATTAGATTTTGTTAGTGTATGCATTTAGAAAAATACATTAAGAAATTTTTTATGAGAATAAAAATTAATTGATTTTTTGACAGCATTTTATATTCTCCATAAAAGAAAAGTTAATATATGTCATAAGAGTATTGATTTAAGAACTATTTTTTTAAAAAAAAAAAATTTATGAGAAAAAAAAAACAATTGATTTTTTTAACAATTTTTATATTTCTTATAATATAAAAGTGGTTTCAAAACCTTCATAAAATAATTTATTAACAAATGGTTTAAGATTTCCGTTAACATGACCTTTCTCATAAAAGTGGAATTGAAAGTTTTCTAAAATATTTTATTAACAAATATCTAAACCTATTCATTAACCAGACCATTATAATTTATCCCCTTCTGATTTTTTCCTATGTCTCTACTCTCTAGACTTATTTGGCTAAAAATTGAAATGAACCTTAGAAAAGAAGCCACCCTACAAAAGAAGACAGAAGAGGCCACCTACCCAGCACTTGGGGCTTGGGTTACCTATTGGCTCTAGACACTGTGTTAATTATTTTTTTGTTGGAAATAATGGAGAGATAATACCTAAATTTCTCCTGAAAATTACACAATTTGATTTTACCAAAAGAGGTGGCAGAGATGAGGTGTGGACCAAGTCACTGTCTTGAGACAATTTGTGTTGTCTACAGTATATTCAATGTAGTTAGACAAATAATTTCTGCATGTTGCCCCATGATACAACAGCCCAACTACCTTTGCTGATTATCCTTACGAGCGTACACTGCTCGTAAGATATAAGCTTTATAGTACTTTCTTTTTCCTAGAAAATTTAGTAAAGGTAAAATATTTTTGTGAATAGTAATAAGTAATAGATGGTAAGTGTTTAGAACAATAAAAATTGCTTTTTTTTTTTTTTTTTGGAAGTCTGTAGCTTTGTAATTTAAAAATAATGTGTGTATATAAATTTTTATTTCTTTCCATATATATATATATATATTGTTAGGTTCTAAGTAATTCGGAACTAATGTATTAGAATTTCATTTTATATGTTGGCAAACCATGATCAAAACAGGTTTTAGTCTTGTTTAGACTTGCTCAAAGTATAGGCCTTTTATGTAAAGTTGGAATCGAGTTACTGCAGAATTGAGTGTGCAATTCTGTCTAGCTCGATCGATCGAGAATTAGACTTGATCGATCGAAAGTGGGGTAGAATATTTTTTCTGCAGAATTTCCAACTCAGCCCTAAGCCCATATGACGTGTAGGGTTTTATATTTTACCCTAGGTATAAAAGGGAAACCCTAGCCACGTTTTTGAGGTTCCTCTACTTGCTGTGTGTGTGAATCTCTTGTGAGATCTGAGAGTTAGTTGCTTTCACACATGCTTAGGATTATCAAGAAGGAGATTTCATTGAGAGCTTGATGATCATTCAGTTGTTGCACTAAAGAGTTTAAAGATACACAAACGGGTGTACTTGTACTTGCTAAAGAATCTAAGAAAGAAGGAGTCTGTAATCTCGGAGCTTGCACGTGGTCATGTCAGTAAGTTTTCTGCATGAGGTAGCAATAGGATGTTAGTGGTCTAAGTCGCCATTGTAAAATTTCGATTCTTTCATAGTGGATTCAGTTTTACCTTGAGGATAGCTAGGATAAATCCTCCCCAGATTTTTTACCGGTTTGGTTTTCCTGGGTCATTATATCTTTGTGTTCTTTATATTTTGCACTTTATATTGATATGATTTTATGATTGTGTTAACCTAAATCTGAAATTTAAACTAAGTAATAACTTGACTTGTTAACTAGGTTAATCCAATTATGTTTTAAAGGGTCTAAAAACAAACATATATATATATAGCCAGACCTATAACTTGTCCTTAGCCAAAGAATCAAAAGGGTTTGATATCAATTAAATGGTCATAAAGTTATTGAAATTAATATATATATATATATATATAATCAAAAGCTTTCTTTATGGGTAATTATTAGGTATTTCCGGAGTACCATAAATGCGTACTCCCTCCTCTCACATTACTGTGGGTCCCACTAATTAAAGTTATGGTGAGATCTACAATTCATGTAAGAGAGAGGAGTAGGCATTTATAGTACTCCCGGAGTATTCAATAATTTTTCCTTTCTTTATATATATATATATATAATATAATATAATATAATATAGATTGGATATTAAGACTCAAGAGGTTGTCTTTGCCAAACTTTTGTATGTTGAGAACAAAAAGAAAAGGAGCATGATGCTATGAAATTAAATGTCCCATAAGGTGGCTAAAGATTAAATGCCAATCCGTATAATACAATTTCAAAATTTAGTAATTAACGTATCTGATATTAAGGGGTAATTGATTTCCTCAATTCACATAAATGAGTATTAAAATAAATAAAATATTTTTTTATAAGAATATCCAACAATCCCCCACTTATTTTTATAAAATATAAATCAGTAAATATATATATATATATAAGAAAAGTTTTTATGGATTAAGTAGAACATTATGCATAATGGGAATGCCAATGGCTTGAACCCTCATTTAGTGTTTTAGCAACATTGTTCCAAAGTTAATAGTGATCTAAGTCTTGAACTATAACTTTTTGTATGGATACAAAACATTACATCACACACATAATATTCCAGTACTCTACTACGAGTATCTAAGCCAGCACATTACGGCCTTGTGCTTAATTCTAGCATCCATGAGCTATTTAGAGAACTAGCCCCATTCTCATAGGAAGTGGCCTCACTTCCATGCTCACTTAGGTGTGGCTATCAAGGATGTTCTTGTAACTCTAACATCCCACTCATAAGAGCTATAGTCCACATTAAGAGTTTTTTTTTTTTTTTTCTTTTTTTAATAAATAAAAACCTATCCTATATAACGTTACAAGATACATGCATGCACACCATAGGGAGGGACATGAGTATTAATACTCATACATATATTTAGTGCATGTTAATCAAACTATTTCATGATTAGTTTTTCCCTTTGAACCTAGTTCTTGGGATCTCCAATCACTAGATAGGGTATCCTCATCGATAGTTTATTCTTCTTTGGGCTTAAGTCCCATCCCCCTCGATACTATCCAGATATTTTCTCTAGCTAGAGCTTTAGTTAATGGATCCACAATATTATCATTTGTACTACTATAATCAACATTTATGGTACCATTGTTTATATATGATCTCATAGTTATTATTTACTATATCAACATTTTCTTCTAATAGATCTGGATTTACCATTATAGTATTTATTGCACACTCTACCAATAGTGGCAGTACTATCACAATGAATTAAGACAGGTGAAATAGATTTCTCCCACATGAGAATTTTAGATAATAAATCTCATAACCAACCCACTTCTTCACTAGCTGAAGATAAGGCAATTAATTCTGCCTTCATGGTGGATTTAGTAATAATCTGTTGTTTTTTAGATTTCCAACTTATTGCTTCACCACCTATTGTAAATACATAGCCAGTGGTAGACAAAGAATCACCTGATAAGGTGTTCCAACTAGCATCACTATATCCTTCAAGAACAGCAGGATATCTTTGATATAGTAAACCATAGTGTGTAGTTCTTTTTAAATATCTCACTAATTGAGTCATGGCATTCCAATGCTCAAAATTAGGTTTGTTAGTAAATCTTGCTAAAACTCTTATGGCATAAGTAATATCAGGTCTAGTATAATCAGTAGCATATTTAAGACTACCAATAATACTAGTGTGCATATTGAAGTTCTAGAAATTTTCATGCCAAGAAATTTTCATATCAAAGTTATTCTTAAGAAGCATTTTGGTACCATTTATAATATCCATATTAGGACCAAAAATTAGAAGATCATCAGCATATAAACAAATTATAACGTGAGCACCTCCAAAAGTTTTATAATATATACATTTGTCACTTTCATTTGTTTTAAAATCATTAGAAAGCAAACAATGATCAAATTTCTCATGCTACTGTCTAGGTGCTTGTTTTAAACCATATAAAAATTTTAATAATTTACATACCTTGTGCTCATTACCTGGCACTGTAAAACCTTTTTGTTGATCCATGTAGACTTCTTCTTCTAAATCTTCGTTTAGAAATGCCATCTTTACATCCATTTGATGTATCATCAAATTATGAATAGTTGCTGTAGCAATCAATAATCTAATAGACGTAACTTTCGTAATAGGAGAAAAAGTATCGAAACAATCAATATCTTCTTTTTGTTTAAAACCTTTAGCTACAAGCCTTGTTTTGAATTTTTCAATAGATCCATCAGGTTTTAATTTTTTTCTAAGTACCATTTTCATCCAATTTTTTTACAACCTGGAGGTAAATCTACAAGTTTCCAAGTATTATTAGAGATAATAGAATCCATCTCATCATTGATGGCTTCTTTCCAAAAACCTGAATCAGGAGAAGATAAAGCTTCTTCTAAAGAAGTAGGGTCACCTTGTAAATTATATACATAATATTCAGGACCAAAAACTTTTTCAATTCTAGGTATTTTACTCCTCCTAGGTTCAATCTCATATTCATTAACATCTTTTGACTTAGATGTTGAACATTCAAAATTCTCTTGTTGTTCAAAACCCCCACTATTTTTATATTTAAATGGAAATTTATTTTCATGAAAAATTGCATCTCTAGATTCAATTACTGTATTATTATCAATATCAAAAAATCTATAAGTTGTGCTATATAAAGAATAACTCAAAAATACACATGTAGAAGCCTTTACCCCAAGTTTTAGTCTTTTGGGATCAGGTAGCCTCACATATGCTAAGCAACCCCAAACTTTGAAAAAAAATTCAAATTTGGTTTATATTTTTTCCATAATTCAAAAGGAGTTAAAAAAGTCTTTTTATGATGTACTTTATTCAAAACAAAATTTGCAATTAAAACAGCTTCACCCCAAAAATATTTAGGAGCCCCAGAACTAACAAACATAGCATTAGTTAAATTTATAAGAGTCCTATTTTTACGTTCAGCTACTCCATTTGAAGATGGAGAATAAGGGACAGTAGTCTCACGAACAACGCCAAGAGATTGAATGTAATTATTAAGACCAAGTGTACCATATTCTTTTCCTCTATCAGTTCTAAACCTTTTAACATTTTTTCTCAACTTCTTTTAAGAAAGTTGATAATTTTTCAAAAGCATCACTTTTGTTTTTCATAAGATAGACATATGAATATTTTGAAAAATCATCTATAAATGTTATAAAATACCGATTACCTCCACGTGTCAAATGTCCTTCAAATTCACAAATATCACTATGGATAAGCTCTAGTAATTCAATATTTCTTTCAATTGATTTATGAGGCTTTCTAGTAATTTTAGTCATGCTACAAATTTCACATTTTTCAAGTTCATTTTCAAGTTTAGGAATTAAACCTAAACCACTCATATTTTTCATATATTTATTATTAATAGGACATAATCTACCATGCCAAACATTCACACAAGAAACAATATAAGCAAAACTTGAATTTTCATTCATCTCAACATTAAGTTTAAACATGTCATCACAAGCATAGCCTTTGCCAACAAACATGCCCTTTTTAGAGAGTACATATTGATCAGCCTCAAAGACTTGTTTAAAACCAGTCTTATTCAACAAAAAACTAGAAACTAAATTCTTCCTAATGTCAAGAACATGAAAGAAATCTTTGAGGGTGACTTCTCTCCCAAAAGTAAATTTGAGAAGCACTTCTCCAATACCCATAACTTCAATGGTATGAGAATCACCAAGCATAATTTTCTTTTTCTCATCCAAGATGGTGTAGGTCTTGAACCAAGTTTTATCATAACAAACATGTATGTTTGCCCCAGAATCAATCCACCACCTCCTAAGCCTTTGAGAATATTAACCTCAGTAACCATAGCCACAAGAGGCTCTTCAATGACATTGGCTTGAGCTATAGGCCCATGTTTTCGAAAAAGACAATATCTAGCCAAATGTCCAAGCTTTCCACATACAAAACATGAATAGTTGCTATTATTAGGGTGGCTGCCATTATTTGGAGCATGCTTAGGATGGTGTGTTTGGTTCTTTCTTTGATTAGAGTAGGTCTTATGTTGAGGCTGATTTCCATTTGGCCTACGTTTGAAATTTCTTTTCTTAGGCCTTACGTAGTCATTATTTATTGCGTTGGCTTTTGGCATGTTTTCATTTGAAGAAATAAAATTTACCTTAGGACCATTTGCTCCATGGAGTCCAACAGCTTTGTCTTGGTTCCTTACCTCTTCCTCCACTCTCAAACGGGTGATGAGGGATTCAATGGAGAGTTCATTTTGCTTGTGTCTTAGGACTTTGGCAAACTCCTACCAAGACTTAGGCAGCTTGTTAATGATGGCTAAAACTTGCATTTGTTCATCTACTTGAATGCCTTCAAATCGAACATCTTGTGAAATCATTTGGAGTTCATAAGATTGTTCCACCATGGACTTGCCTTCAACCATCTGAAACCTGAAAAATTGGCTACATGCATATTTCTAGGATACAGCTTCCTATGTATCATATTTTTGATTCAATGCCTTCCATATCTTTTTGGCTGATTTGTAAGCTTGATCATAATAATCATACAAATCATCAAAAAGACAATTAAGTAAATAATTTCTATAGTAAAGATGATCCTTATCCCATTTCTTAACATCTTTTTCATGTTGAGAAAGTTCTTCTTCAGTCAATTGTTCAGATTTCTTTTTCGTTGGTTTTTTCTCAGTTAACACATAAGCCACATTCAAGAGAGTAAGATGAAATAAAGTCTTTTGTCTCCACCTCTTAAAGTTAACACCACAGAAGCGGAATGGCTTATTAAGATCACCCGCTCCAAAGGAATTAGACATAATATTACCATTTTCCAATGATGATTTTGTGTTCTCCATATCGATTTGTATCAAATTGTTGGAAATAATGGAGAGATAATACCTGAATTTTCCCTGAAAATTACACAATTTCATTTTACAAAAAAATGTGGCAGAGATGAGGCGTAGACCAAGTCACTGTCTTGAGATAAATCGTGTCATCTACGATATATCTGACATAATTAGACAAATAGTTTCTACACGTTATCCCCAGGATACAACAGCCCAACCACCTTTGCTGATTATCCTTGCGAGCCTACACTGCTCGTAGAATATAAGCTTTCTATAGTACTTTCTTTTTTCCAGAAAATTTAGTAAAGGTAAAATATTTTTGTGAATAGTAATAAGCAATAGATGGTAAGTGTTTAGAACAATAAAATTGTTTTTTTTAAAGACTGTAGCTTTGTAATTCAAAAATAATGTGTGTATATCAATTTTTATTTCTTTCCATATATATATATATATAGCTGGACCTATAACTTGTCCTTAGCCAAAGAATCAAAAGGATTTGATATCAATTAAATGGTCATAAAGTTATTGAAATTAATATATATATATATATAATCAATAGCTTTCTTTATATATATATATATATATTTATAATATAGACTAGATATCAAGACTCAAGAGGTTGTCTTTGCCAAACTTTTGTACGTTGAGAATAAAAAGAAAGGAGCATGATGCTATGAAATTAAATGTCCCATAAGGTGGCTGAAGATTAAATGCCAATCCATTTAATACAATTTCAAAATTTAGCAATTAAAGTATATGACATTAAAGGGTAATTGATTTCCTCAATTCACATAAATGAGTATTAAAATAAATATAATATTTTTTATAAGAATATCCAACATTTTCTGATAACAACTCCTAACAAAAGTTGAGTGGGGTTGTATTTTGTATCTTAGATTAGTAACATTTCATGGTGAAGTACAAACAAATATGCACATAATTAATGGGCCATTAATAATTGTGATGGAAGGGCCCCAAATCAGTTGCTCCGCTTAATGAAAGGTTGTTGGAATATTGTTCAAATATATTGGTTGGGACTTCAAATGCAATTGCAATTGCTGATAGCAATATTATTTGAAATATTTATGAATGAGTAATGTGGTTAGTTATTTGGTGGTTAGTAATGTGGTTAGTTGTTTGAAATATTTATGAATGAGTAATATGGTTAGTTGTTTGAAATATTTGTGAATGAGTAATGTGGTTTCTAATAACATTGTTTTAAAAATAGGACCGAACCAGTCAATTCAACTTAGAATCGGTCTAGTAAAAAACCGGTCAAGAACTAGAAAAAAATTAGGATCTAGGTCATTTCTCGGTTTTTTTACGGTTCTGGTTTTTTTTTTTTTTTTTGAAAGCAAAAAACAATCTTATTCATTCATAATATTGTAATTATCAAGATACAAGGCATCAACAGCAGGCAGGGGATTTTCTTCCAACCATACTAATTCCCCAACTATTTGTCTAGCAAAATTTGCCAATGAATGTGCCACTGAGTTGGCACCCCTCTTGACACATGAAATAGAAAAAAAAAAAAAAAAAATCTAAACTCCCTTCCCATACTGTTAATGTCATCATACACATGTCCCAACCTATCCCTATCAGACTTTGGACCTAAAATAGACCTCATGACGTTACAGTTATCTCCCTCTAAAATAATCTCCCTAAACCCAGCTTCTAAGGCAAACTCCACAACTCGTCTACAAGCTAGTGCCTCAGCTTCCTTGTTGTCTTGTACTTGAGAGCCCTTCCCCGCCATCGCTGCCATAACCTCACCATTTTCATTCCGAACCACAGCACCAACACTTGAAGCCTTTATCCCTTTAAATACTGTTGCATCCATGTTAAGCTTATAAACAGAACATGATGGCAGTACCCTTCGCACCTGATGCTGCAACGAACCAAATGAAATCTACACTGAGAGCTAAGTCTGGGCATCTCGAAACTCCTGGAGAAAGTCTTTTGCACGCTGTACCAATCTACTCAGATCCTGGAAATTCCATAAAACCCAACATTGAACAAAGAAATACTCCAAGTCCTCTACTTGAAGCCGCTCCATCAAATCCTCCACTAACTTAAGGAGGACTGTTTTGAATGTTGTGCATTTCTGCATACACAGCTTGCTACTAGCCCACACATCTTGAGCAACTCCACCCTCCCATAACACATGGAGCACAAATTCATCCCCCTACTTGCACATCTCATAAGATCGGTTTTCAACAATTTTTCGACGGCCTAGGTTCTCCTTCGCTGGCAAAATATCGTGGCATACCCTCCATGCAAACACCTTTATTTTATTGGGTAGATGGCATCTCCAAAGTTTCTGCCAAACCTCACCTTTTCCTCCTCTATTCGAACTCTCCATCAATCCATACCCCTCTTTAGCTATCATTCTAGCAATATGGTAGCTCGACCTCACGGATAAAATTCCTTTTTTATTATGAAGCCACATCAACACATCTGGTACATGCCTCCTACTCAAAGGGATCTGAACCATGGCTTCCATATCTTCCAAATGAAATTTTGCAGCAATAATACTTCGATTCTAGGCATGAGTGTTCCAGTTAATTAAATCAAATACTCGACAGTCCCAATCTCCATCGAGTGGTGGATGAAGAGCTCTATTCGTTGGATAATTCGGCATCCATTTATCATGGAAAACCCGAATATTGGCACCATCCCCAACCCCCCAACAACAGCCCCTCTTTAGGATTGGTTTGGAACATCAGTAGCCTCTAAAAATGAAACCCGAGGAAAATACCTTGCCTTAAAGCACTAATAGATTAAAGACTCCTGATCTTGTAAAAGCCTCCACCCTTGTTTTGCCAACATCACCAAATTAATGCCCCTTATGTCTTGAAATCCCATTCCACCCTTTTTCTTAGATTGAGATAATACACTCCAACTCTTCCAATGTATTTTCCTTTCATTGTTGACCTGCACCCACCAAAACCTCACATACATTGCATTAAAATCATTGCACAACTTCATCGGTAATTGGAAAACGCCCACAGTGTAAGTAGGAATAGCTTGAGCCATGGCGTTAATGAGGACTTCCTTCCCTGCCCTTGATAATAATAATCATTTCCATCCTTTCATTTTCTTCCGTACTCTTTCCTTCAAATAAGCAAACATTTGGTATTTTGATCTTCCAACCATAGTGGGCAACCCAAGATAGGACTCAAAGCGTGCCACCTCTCTTATTCCCAGCAACTCCTTAATCCTCTCCCTTTGTTCACCCACCGTATTAATGCTAAAAAATACAGAAGATTTATCAAAGTTAATACACTGACTCGATGTAACTGCATATGTCTGCAAAATATCAGAGATAGCTTGCACCTCCTCCAAATTAGCCCGGCAATACAATAGTGAGTCATCTGCAAATAAAAGATGTGAAATGCTAGGAGCTCTCCTATAGATGGAAACACCATGAATCCGCCTTTCCCATTCTGCCTTAGCTAGTAACGATGAAAAACCTTCTGCACACAACAAAAATAAATAAGGTGATAAGGGGTCACCTTGTCGGATTCCCCTTGAAGGGAAAACCTTACCATAAGCTCTGCCATTAATACAAACTGAGAATGTAGTAGTTGTCACACACTTCATAATCCTATCAATCCACACATCTGGCAAACCCAATTTAACCATAATACCCCTCAGAAAAGGCCATTCAACCCTATCATACGCCTTACTAACATCCAATTTCAGAGCTAAATAACATTTTCTGCCCGATCTTCTATTATGCATGGAATGCAAAGACTCATATCATATGCCACTAACACATTATTAGTAATCAGCCGACCCGGGACAAATGCACTTTGATTGGATGAAATTAGCTAAGGGAGAATAATCTTTAGCCTATTGGCCAACACTTTGGATATGACTTTGTATATGACATTACAAAGGCTTATATGTCTGTAATCAGACATTCTTTTAGGCGACTTAACTTTGGGAATAAGGACAATATGAGTAAAATTAATTTCAGACTACATGTTACCAGTATTTAAAAAATCTAACATAGCAGTGATCACATCATTACCCACAATATGCCAAAATTTTTGTTAGAAAAGAGCATTCATACCGTCAAGTACAGGAACCTTTGTTGGTCCTATTTGGAACAAAGCTGCTTTAATCTCCTCCGCACTATATTCTCTGGACAACATTTCAATCATATCTGGTGTAACTCTGTGGGGTACTGTACTCAGACATTCTTCCATCTGATCACATCTAGCTGGAGTAAATAGAGACTCAAAATAATTCGTCGCCACCCCAACAAAATCAGTAATCTCCTCTACCCAATTTTGCTGGGAGTCGCATATCCCTTCAATAAAATTTCTTCGTCTTCTCTGGGAAGCTTTAGAGTGAAAATACTTGGTATTTTTGTTGCCATGCTTCAACTAAGAAACCCTTGACCTCTGATGCCAGAATATTTCCTGCTTTAAAAGAATATCATCCAACCGCTTGCTTATCTCTAAATATTCAACTTTATGTTCAACTATTGAGTCCTTACTTGTCAAAATCTCCACATGTTTTTGCAATCTTTTAATCTCTTCAATTTTAGGTTGGGTCTTCTGAGAACCCTATGCTTGTAGTCCTACCCCACATTCCTTGATTTTCTCCTGTATATCAGCTAGGGCCGAATCTGACACACTCCTTGAAATCCAATTTTCCTCAACTATTTTCTCACAATCCTCCTATAAAAGCCAAACTCTTCAAACTTGAAGCCACGTGTACCCCTACCTCTGAATTCCTTGTCTAATATAGTCTATATAAGTAATGGTGGTAGTAGGAAACTGATTCTTCCATTCATTATTGGCTGCCGCTCTATCCAATCTCTGTCTTGTAATAGCTTCACTTGGTCTTTTATTATTCCATGTAAAAGGGTCTTTTATTATTCCTTGTATTGGTGGTGGATAGGCACTTTGTTTTTTTGCAACAAGCAAAATCGCATTAAAATCACCAATGCAGCACCATGGTCCATCAACAAACATAGAAAGGTGTGCTAATAAAGCCCAAGACTTTGATTTTTAACTTGCTTCAAGCCACCCATAAAACCCAGTAAAATACCACACAAATCCATCCTTTTCCACCACCTTGGCTAGCATATGGTTTTTAGTGTAATTGATCACATCCAATTGCACATCTGGTTTCCAAATCAACGCAATACCTCCTCCTAAATTCGGCTTTTTAACAATGAGTTTATTTCAGAATGGCAATTCTCTACAGTGTTTTTCATAACCCTCCTTATCCAATCGTGTTTCCATTAAAAAGCACACCATGGGAGCTTGTTCCCTCACTATTTTGTGAAGGCTACGAACTATCCAAGGGTTCTCAAGCCCTTGGCAGTTTCAGCTTAATAGCCTCATTGTGCTCAGCAGGGGTGGATTGACACCCCGACCAATTTAGAATGTTATGAACACTTCTCATTCAATTTACTTATCTTTTGTACTTGCTTTTCAAACTCTACTTCTGCATTATCCTCTTGCCATTCCATACTTTGTTTTCCCAAGCTAGGCAAAGTGAAGTTGAGTGAATCATCCGACCCACACACCATACGGGCTAGCCTAGGAATGGCAACGGGTCGAGTTCGGGCCGGGTTTTTCCATACCTAGACCCAACCTGTGGGGCAGGACCCGTGGCCCGGACCCAACCTGTTTAGGGTACCGGGTTTTTTCCCAGGGCCTGGACCCGCCCCAACCGGGCCCCGTTTAGGGATTGGGCCCAATTCGTGGCCCAACCAAAAAAAAAAAGAATTTAAGCCCAATTTGCCTCAAATCCCTTGCCGTTCTCACTGCTCTTCCCAGTCTTAGACCTCTGGGAAACAAACATAACCCTATTCCATTAAGAAAAGAGAAAACACAGAAGCCACCGTCCCTCAGCTTCTCCATTCCATTCCAGGTGAGGATTCCATCACTCCTTGCTATCCTTTACAAATTGATCCCAATTATGCTTTCCATTTTGGGTTCCGCCTCTTGTTTTGTGCTTCAAATTCTCCTTATTATATAAACGTTGAGTCTTCGGAAAAAGAAATTGATTTTCATAGCTACATACTTTGGTTTCTTCGCCATTTCGTTTCGCAGCTTCTTTTGAAGATTACAGATTAATGGACTCTACTTATCACAAATCATAGAAACAAAAAACAACAACAAGTAGATATGATTCTCGCAGCATCGACTCACTTTTTAATCACTGTTCCGACAAGCCCATCTCACAGTCACACAAAGAAAAACTTGTTGCTCTGTATGTACCCATTGGTGCCTGACCCTCTTGGAGTCTGTAACCCTATTCCGTTATACATCTCTGAAGAAAAAAAACCAAACCAAATTCACAATAATGCTTAGATTTCAAATTCGAAGCAATAGAAAATTTTGAAAAAATCCTAGTATATGGAATGAAATGAACAATCTAAATCTATCATTGTCAACAATAACAATAGATTTAAGGAAAGAAAAAGAGAGAATCAGAATTTCTATATATTTTCCAGGGAAACAAACAAGATCGAAGAATCTACAGTTACCTTTGATTGGCGAGCAATGAAACAGTGTGATCTGGTTGTTAGAGTGAGAGAGTGTCGGAGTGAGTTGCTAAGGGAGAGGGAATGTTGGACTGAACTGAAATGAGGGACTGAGGTGAGGAGTGTTAGACTGTGAGTGTCGGCGTGAGTTGCTGTTGAAGAGTAAAGAAATGAGGGATTAGGGTTAGAATATAGGAATACATATATATATATATATGGTATTTTTGTAATTTTAGGGTACCGAGTTTTTAACCGGGCCGGGTCTCGGGTCAGGTCTTGGGTTTTTTTGATAAAACCCAAACCCGACCTGGACCCACTTCGGGTTTTTTTTTAAAACCCATACCCGACCCTATTTCTAATCGGACTAGGTAAAACCCAGCCCATTAGGGTCGGGCTAGGCCCTGTACCCGCGGGCTGGGCAAAAATTGCCATCCCTAGGCTAGCATTTTCCAAGTGGGCCTGGTCCTAAATGAACTTACCCAATCCAGATTTATTCCTTCTGCATCATCCTCCACATGTCTCGCCCCATCTTCCTTTTCCTTCAATTGTGGTTCATTCATTTGGTTTCTCCCACTAGAGTTCAAAATGGAATGGGTCTAATCTTTCAAATTTGAATTTGCACCAAACCTATCCGTATCATCATCAACTTCCTTCTCGACACTAATTCTATTCTGATCCGATACATTGCCTAAAATCTCGGATATTCCTACCTTGCATCTCTCCTGCTCTGTAAACTTCTCCAGCCCACCTTCTGCCACCTCCACCGTATCCATCTCAGGGACATCACCATTGTTATGGTTCTTTTCCACCTCAACTCCCTCATTTGGCTTCCTTAAATCCTCTAAACCTTGTCTTGATGACGATCTAGCTCGACCTCCACTAGCTCTCAGCCACTCCCCATACTGACAAACCCCTTGCTCCCCTTTTTTTGTTACTGCAAAATAGTTCATACAGTGCTTCAAGCCATGTCCCAACATCCCATAGTAATGGCAATGCATTGACAACCTCTCATACTTAAACGTAGTCCACATTCTTTGTCCAATCGAGTCAGATAAAAAACCCCTACACCCTATTGGCTTCGCAATTGGAACGACAACCTTCACCCTCATAAATAAATTCTGCATGTCTTGCTTATTTCTCCATTCCACCTTTTCCACCATTCCCAACCGACGCCCCATTTCCAGTGCCACCTGAGGACAAATCATATCAAAGGGTGCACCCCAGATTTGTACCCACATAGAGACTGTTTCAAACTTCACATTCCTCACTGTCATCCCCATTTCCCATCTATGGAACATGAGAACCTGATTGTCAAAAGTCCACTGACCTTCCCTTAAAACACGTTCCAATTCAAACTCTGCTGTAAACATGAACTGAAACAGATTTGAACCAACCTCGATAGTCTGCACACCTTCCTCTAATCCCCATGCCTTTCTCAACGTGTTTAGAGCTGCTCTTTTATTAAAAGGCTTGCAAGTAAGAAACTTACCCACTAAACTTTGAGTACATCTCTTAATTTCTTCCCTTCGGCCCTCATCTGATATTGGTATGACTTCCTCTCCCTCCGAAGTTAACTTCATATTCTCCAAAAAGTTAATCACATCATCTCCCATCTTGCAAAGGACGGCACCAAAGGAAAAATAGTAAAAAGCAAACCCTTAGGAGACCTAAAGGAGGGAGAAGACACGTAGGTACACGAGAGAGAGATCTCCTATAGCAGGAGAGGCGGCTAGGGTTTTTTTATTAGATATTTTGACCATTTCGATTTTTAAAACTATAAATAATAAAAATAAGAGTCCATGATTAATTTAATATAATTAAGTCCAAACCTATAAGTAAGGGTTTTTTTTTTTTTTGGTCAATTGATACTCTTATATATAAAGGTACTATTAACAGATGCCTTAAAGCATTTGTTAATGGACTATTCTAAAAAAAGTTTGATACAACTTTCATGAAAAATATAAAAAAGCTATAAAAAAAAAAAATCAATTGTTTTCTTTTTCTTTTCTCATATAAAGCTTCTAAAAATATTTCCTAAACCAATATTCTTAAGACATTTGTTAACTTTTTCCATATTATATTAATCATTCAATTAAAGTCTCCGAAAATGTTGTCTCCCCCCAACAAACATGAATGGTAATATGTTTCTAAAAAAAAAGAATAAAAAAAAGAATGGTAATATATATAAACTGTTAAAAAAATAGAAAAGTCAGATAATCTTTACATTTCAAGCTCTTTTTGTCCAAGCCTTATAGAAATCGGAAACATTATACTAATTAATAATAGAGGTAGCTACTAGCTATGATATCAAAATTACGTAGATTGTAATAAGAATTAGATCAATTTTATTATACTGATTGGGATGGTTGCACATGAACTTTTTTGGGGAGGGTTTAATTTTCAATTTCTTTTTTAAGCTTCTAGTAAGATGGTGTTTTGATCATTTAAGTATTTGGATTTATTTGTAATTTGGTGCCAAATGTTTGGAAGTCAATAACCCAAACGGTGGTCAGCAGATGATGTTGGTTTTTAAGACAAATCTAACTTCATAATTTAATATTTGATTTTAAAAAAAAAAAAATTAGACTTTTTGTAACTTATTACAATTAAGATGCTTCTTCCTATAATCTTTGTCATCTTAGGAGATTTTGCTTTCTTGTAGTTTGAGTAAATAATTTATCTATTATGGCAAGAAATTTGGGACTAGTGGCTGAATAATTTGATCAAATTAGTACCAAAATCAATCTAAATCTAAAAATTTTCAAATATTGGAAGCTGTACTTGGCTATTGATAGCCTGTGAGTTCTTTTATATTGCTGTTTTTCAGGTTGTTTCGATAAAAAAAAAAAAAATTAATTAATTAATTAATTATAAAAGAATTCAAATATTTAACATTAATTCATACTTAAGTCTTCTTTCTTATCATTTTGAAGTTGTTACTTTCGTTTGGTAACCATATTGATAGATAGTTTTTAGATGCCAAAATAAATATATAATCAATAAATGTGCTTTGCATTTTCAAACTTCAACCAAATTATTTTAATTAATGGTAAATATCTATTTAGTTAAAAATATTTTTAATAATATTAATAGCAGAAATAATAATAATAATAATAATAATAATATTTAATATATTATTATTATTATTATTATTATTATTATTATTGATGGGGATCAATCCAAGGTCAACTTGTCCGTAGTGGTCGTCCATAACTAGACCACGTCCAAAAAGCTTTGTGGAGAAAAAAGAACTCAAGGTGAGCGTAATAGGTGGAAATACTTGTGTTTTAAAGAGAAAACTAACTTAACCATTGGAGGTACCTTGGCCGAGTTACACCGGTTACCCTTGACAATTCTTTCTTTCCTTTCAGGACCTACAACCATCACCATAGCCCAAAGCATTCTAGCTTACTAATTTTTGTGCATCATTAGTTGGCGTTGTCTGTGGAGAGTGGTAAGTAAAGTTTCTAAGAGTTAACCTCTTAGCTTTCCAAGACAAAATGGCTACATGGTTTGGACTAGGTCAATGACTACTAGTCCAGAACACCAAGAGAGTGGAAACTCCTCCAACCCCCCAAACCGTGCACTAACACCAGCACTAACTGTCCAGCAACAGTTACAATCCATAGTCGCTGCAATAGTGGACTTGACATAAGAAAACCAAGAGTTAACTAGAGAAGTTAATAGACATCGTCGACAGCATCGTGGCAGGGAGCACGGGCAAAATTCAGAAAATGAAGGGGCTAAAAACGACGGTGAAGGAGGAGATCATTCAAGAGGAATTGCCACTCGTAGACTACCACACTTGGAGAGAGAGGGAGATCAAAGGAAAAGAGCCGTGGTGGAGATGAAGGACTCCATAAGGAGGGCAAATCACGTGGATGACCTCATCCACATAACTGGTTCTCTCTTCATCATGTCCATCACGAGTCACCCCCTACCCTCCAAATTCAAAATGCCTACCTTGGACTCATATGATCGAACACGGGATCCTTGTGATCACATTGCCACATTCAAGACGACTATGCATCTTGAAGGTGTTCCAAATGAAATCATGTGTAGAGCCTTTCTAACCATGTTGAAAGGCACAGCCAGAGTATGGTTTGGTAAGCTACCACCAAACACTATAACCTCGTTCCAGGAGCTAAGTAAGTTGTTTGTCAACAACTTTGTAGGGGGACAAAGGTTGAAGCGTCCCTCATCCAACTTGTTAAACATAGAACAAGGAGAAAACGAAAGTCTGCGTACTTTTATTAGTTGTTTTAACAAGGAAGCCCTATTGGTGGATGAGATAGATGACAAGATCCTCTTAGCAGCTTTCCACTATAGAGTCAGTTCAAACTTGTTCATCCATAAGCTGTATGACCAGAAGCCACAGACGATGGCCGAGTTGATACATTCAGCCCAAAGTTTCATGAATGCAAAAGACACGATTATTGCTAAGAAAAAGAAGAAAGGAAAACGACTGGAAAATGGTTATGTACACCATCCAGAGCAAGGTCCTCGTCCAAAGAAAGCCAAAGTAGGGGAGAAAAGGGATTGTGGAAGCAAGAAAGCAGGGTCATCCTTAGGACGATACTCCAACTACACCCCCCTGAATACTCTGCTTGATCAAGTGTTGATGCAGATTAAAGACGACCCATCCTTGAAATAGCTCGAGAGGATGAAAGGAGATCCTAGCAAGTGAAACAAAAGCAAGTACTGTTGTTTCCACCAAGATCATAGACATGATACGGACAAGTGTTATGACTTGAAACAGTAGATTGAAGTACTCATTAAGCAGGGAAAGTTAAAAAATTTCCTTGGACAAGACCATAAAGACGAAAGGCAACCAATGAAATTAAAAGCAAAAGAATCAGTGCGTCAACCGCTTTGAAAAATAAGGATCATTGTAGGGGACACATCAACTGGAAGCTCGTCCAAAGCCAAGAAGACCTACCTGCGGGTAGTTTAGAATGTTCAATTATCTGGACAACCACCAAGGATGATCTAAGAAGATGAGCTTGCCATTGTTTTCACGGATGAAGATGCAAGACGACTACACCATCCTCATGACGATGCAATTGTCATCATTTTGGTGATTGCGAATTATACAACTAGAAGGTGTTAATAGACAATGGGAGTTCAGCAAACATCCTCTACTATCCAGCCTTCCAGCAAATGAAGATTAAAAAGGAATTACTTTATCCAATGAATGTGCTGTTAATCAAATTTGGAGGAATGAAGGTTCTACCAGTAGGCACCATCTTCTTGCCAGTCGTGGTTGGCTCTTACCCATGGCAAATCAATGAGGAAGTGAATTTCCTTGTTGTGGACTATTTTTCCTCATATGATGCCATCATTGGACGACTAACTTTGAATAATTGGAGGGCCGCAACATCCACCTATCACTTGTTTGTCAAATTCTCAACAGAGTATGGCATTGGAGAAGTGCAAGGAGATCAACTAGCTCCTAGAGAGTATTACTTGGTGATGTTAGCCATGGAAAAGCAGATGCAGACAATGAACATTGAACAAAGAAGAACATTGGCTAAGCTAATTGAAGTATTGGAAGATGTACCTTTGGATGAGTCCAACCCTGAGAAGTTTACCAAGGTTGGGACAAGTATGAGGGAGAAGACGTAGCAGGATCTCGTCGAATTCCTCAAAAAGAGCATGGATGCTTTTGCTTGGAACCATGAAGACATGCCTGGGATTAACTTAAGTGTGATTACTCATCGTTTAAATGTATCCTCGTCTTACAAGTCCGTCCGTCAAAAGAAGAGAGTGTTTACCCTGGAACGAGATAATGCCATCAAAGAAGGAGTTCATAAGTTAGTCACCGCAAAGTTTGTCCGCGAAGTTTACTACCCTGATTGGCTAGCTAATATAGTGATGGTAAAAAAGGCTAATGGCAAATGGAGGATGTACGTGGACTTCATAGATTTAAATAAGGCATGCCCCAAGGATAGCTATCCTCTTCCACACATTGATCAGCTGGTGGACTTAATAGCTGGACACCAACTGCTGAGCTTCATGGATGCATTTTCAAGGTACAACCAGATTAAGATGGACAAAGCAGACCAAAAGAAAACATCCTTCATCACAAGCCAAGGTTTTTTTTTTTTTTTTTCAAAGTAATGTCGTTTGGTTTGAAAAATGCAGGAGCTATCTACCAGAGGCTAGTCAATCATATGTTTCATCCACAAAGTCGGCGAAACGTTGAAGTGTACGTGGACAACATGTTAGTCAAAAGCGCGAGAGAAACACAGCATCTGGATGACCTTTAAGAAACCTTTGATACACTTCAACAATATAAGATGAAGTTGAATCCAAGTAAATGTGCCTTTGGAGTTACATCAAGAAAATTCCTTGGTTTTATGGTTTTACAGAGAGGGATTGAAGCAAACCTCGATAAAATCTGAGCGATCTTGAACATGGAGCCCCTAAAGAATATCAAGGATGTCTAGAGTCTCACTAGACAAGTAGCTACCCTTAATATGTTTGTTTCAAAAGCTACTGACAAGTGTTAACCGTCTTTCAAAGTATTAAGGAAAGCGTTTAAATGGACGGACGAGTGCCAACAAGCATTTGAAGATTTGAAGGCTTATCTCGCTTCAACTGTGTTGCTGAGCCGGTCTAAACCAAGTGAAGAATTGTATCTTTACTTAGCGGTGTCCCCTCATGTAATGAGCTCGACCTTGATCAGAGAAGAGGGAAAGGTATAAAAGCCTGTCTACTACACCAGCAAAACTTAAAGAGAAGCTGAATGACTAAAGATGGAAGAAAACTCCTTGACGAGGCGCTGGACGACAGATGTCAGAGGAGAAAATATGAGAAATGTGAGAGGGTAAGAGAGGAATTGCACTATTTATAGGCGACAGACCTAGGCACTGAAACGATGTGAACCAACCAGAACGTGCCACGTGGCACTTTTCTTGACAAACAAAATGACACAACAAGCAAGTTCCAAGATCACACCACGTGTCAACATCTGGAGCATTCAATTTCAAATTACCCTCAACCAATGGAAAACCACCACGGGTCAAGCCAACAATAGCATGGACGACACAAGGACAAGGGGGCAACTGATAGGGATCAATCTAAGGTCAACTCATCCGTAGTGGTCATCCATAGCAAGACCACATTCAAAAAGCTTTGTGGAGAAAAAAGAACTTAGGGTGAGCATCATAGGTGGAAATACAACTCATTCATAGGTAATAAAGTCATCCAATTCAAGAAGGTCGTCCATGACCCAAGTGCATGGACGACCAGAAGACAGTGAATTCTAAGAGAAAGTTCTCAAAAGAGCTCCATAAAATCAAATTATGATGCACTACTCCTAAAACATGGAGGGGATTTCCTATAATCTGCTCCACATACCCCATTATCTCCATTAACCACACACATCACCCATGATGGTGGTGAATCCGAACAAGCAGACCTAATTCTAACTCTCTATAAAAGGAGCAAGTCTCATTCACCCAAGGTAAGTTCAACCATTCATTATTTCCCGTCCTTGTGTTATAGAGAGAAAACTAACTTAACCATCGGAGGGTCCTTGGCCGGGTTACACCAGTCACCCTTGACAGTTCTTTATTTCCTTTTAGGACCTACAGTTAACACCATAGTCCGAAACATTCCAACCTATTGATTTTCGTGCATCATCAATTATTATTATTATTATCTCTCATTAAATTTTGTGAACATTTAAAATGTGAAATTAGTAGAGTATAAACAAATTTGGGACATTTTATAAGAAATTTATGGCTTAAACTTTGATTTCCCCTTGGGGAGAACTAGAGGTATCATTGAGATAAGATTTCAATGATTATTTTAGTTGACTTGTCAAAACATATGATATTCATCGAGGGTAACTTATCTTCAACTATCTTTTTAATAGTTCAAAGAAAAATTTGTTGAAAAAAAAAATAACAAACCAACAATACTATAAATATAACAAATTTCATAACTTATTAATGTGCTAAATTGTGATTAATGCAATATTATTTTTTATTAAAACAACTACTGACATTAATTTTATTGTAATTCAATCAAAATCTACTAAACTCAATAGTTAAAAAAAAATATTATGAAAATAAGACACATCTTCTTCTTTTCATATTTTTAACCTAAAAAGGAAAGGAGCAAAATAAACTGTAACATCTTTAGTTTTTGTTTTGTTTTGTTTTTTGGTCTTTTCCTTGATGGAATATTTTTCATACTCTCTTGTGAGAAAGGTTCCTCCCCTTCTTTGTTTTGCAACGTGCCTACTGAATGAAAATGTGTCTATTAACTAAAAATGTGTCTATTGAAAAATGAAAAGTCACAATTATTCGGTGTCTTTATATATACATGACATTAATTTATGTAACCAGGTGATGCAATAAGGAGTAGTCAACAAAAAAAAATCAAATGTTTCGACTTTATATTATATATATATATATTATATTTCTACCACATCCATTTTCTTTTCGACCAAATAAATTTTTTTTCTCCAGTCCTTTCACTTTTTTGACATTTTTACAAAACATAAATGATAGACAACTAAATATTTTTTTTGCTTTATCTGACTTTTTTTCATTTCTACATTTTCAATCTTTGCACTTTTCTACCTCTCAACCAAATGGACTGTCACTAATTCTATCGAAATCTATAGATTCACATATGCTGGCTTATAAAACCCACTAACTGATAATATCCTCCCAATAATTTTTTTTTTAATTTGAAAAAAAAATTGTTGTAATTAGAAACTTTTATCTCGTTATCATATGATTGTTAGCTACATTTTCTTTAATACTCATAATTAATAATGACTAATTATATATAAATACATGAAGATTTGTTTGAGCATACTTTGTCTTCTCTCTTTGGTGTGGCATAGAGCAGGATTGAAAGGCATTGCAAATGGAAAATGTCTTCGAGAATATTCTACTAGGAAGCTTCTTTAAGAATATTTCAATACATTAGAAAATACAAATGGAAACAGGAGAGAAGAAGCCAATGCTATACCCATCAAGAAGATAAATTGAACGAGGGACCATTTCACTTTAGACTTTTCAGGCTTTTGAAGTGGCTGATGATAAGGTTGAGGACTTTCCAGCTGTGTGACCACCTACTACATGGAATCATGAATTATCAAGCCTTTCGCTTTCCAAGACCAGTAAACGATAATAATGTTCTTACGTGGATGCAAAAACTAGCATGGAGGGATTGTTGACTTGTGCCTATTATTATTAATATGGACCGTTGATAGGAGAAAATGAAAAATAAACACTGTTTTTTTATAAACATTTTTTTTAATGTTAAAGGAGAGAGGATAGTGTCTCCTACATAACAGTAGGCTGACGTAAGGGTATTTTAAACTCCGGAGTTTAGACTTGCCCACCCTACTTAGTTGGTGGTTAATAGAGACTTATTTTTATCAAACTAATTATTAAAAATGATTTTTTTAGGGATTTATTTTTACAATGAATTAAATCATTATCTATCTGTCATGTTAGGAATACCTCAGCTTTGCTTTTTAAGGGATTTTATAAAATGAAATAAATCACTATCTATCAATCTATTTATGTTAGGAAAAGCTTAGCAAATGGCATGTCATTCCACTGGTACAATAATATTGTTGTAGGGGTTACTAGAAGTAGCTGAAGCATTCCAGCTTTTTGTCATTGGGATGAAGCTGGACAAGTCCTTTATTATTCCCCAAAAATAAAAAAATATATATATTTTAACCAAAAAAGAGGGATTCATGTGCTGGTAGTTGTAAGACCGACCAGTTAGTGCTAATAATTCATTCTTTTAATGGAATTTAATAATTATGAGAGAGAGAGAGAGAGAGGTTTTCCATTTTACGTCATTTACTGCAAGAGACAAATGATATCCATCCCATCTCACACAACCCAAGAAACTACCCCTTTTTCTTGGTAAATCCCAACTCTATCTTATCAAAAGGAAAGACGTTATAATTGGAATAACTAGGTGGCTTTAGGTCTTTTTTTTCTTTTTTCTTTTTTCTTTTTTCTTTTTTCTTTTTTCTTTTTTTTTCTTTTTTTTTTGGTGAGAAGTTTAAGGATAAATTGTATGTACTACCATAGGCCTGTTATTACACACAAATAATATAATAAAGAAGTGTGTATATGTGTGAAATAAACTTATTCTAGAAAATTAATTAATAAATTATAAATTCATAAGCTTGAGCACAATCTTCATGCTTTGTGACTATTCTTTTAAAACATATATATGAATCAATTTTTGCAACTTAATTCTTTGTTTTCTTAATTTTCCTCCTTCAAGAGAATAGAGGACAAATAATGCTAAACAAACCCATCCACTCAAAATGCACTCGGCTTGTCCCACAAGTAGAATTGTTTTTCCTTTATCTTTTGGGTACTTTTCTTACCTGCTCTCTCTAAAGAAGGCAAAATCATGAAGCACTTATAAGTCTCCCTCTCAACGAAACTAAATAATGAAGCACTTTAGAAAGTGGTCTGACAGCCATTATAGGCGACATTTTATTTACCACAGAACTATAAGGTAGAACCGTATCAAAAAAAAAAAAAAAAAAAAACGAACTATAAGGTAGAACAGTACATAAATACTGAGAGAGAGACACAGAGAGTTTTAGAGTCAGAGATTCAATCTAAAGCAACGGTGAATAGCCAAACAAAAAGGAGCAACTCCGGTGAGCTCTCTTTACTGGTCCATTGCAGATACATTCTGCAAGTCTGTAACTATAAAACTTTGGTCGTGGTACAGTCAGAGAATGTTGCATCTGCCATATGCACGTAGGCGAGAAATTCAAGAAAAAAGAATAATTTTTAAGCACGTAGACATTAGAAGCTTCTATTGAGAATTGTACCGAGGAGAGAGATTTATTGATGCGTGCATGATAGTTTGAAACACATGCAGAAAAATGTAACAGAATTGTCTTATTCTTGCACAAAGCACAAGAAATTTCATGAAGAAAATTGCAATAATAAATAGGATAGACCTCCAATTATAGAAGGACCTAAGAAGTTATAAACTACTAGCTGAATTTTACCCAAAAAAAAAAAACTTCTAACTGAAGAAATTGTGAAAGAACTGTCTTCTTTTATTGATAATAATCTCAATGCACAAAGCACAAGAGGTTCAAAGAAACAAATTGACATAATAATAAATAGAATAGAACCTCCAATCAAACCAGGCCATATCCTATACAGTTTATATAATTTACTACCAGATATGAACGCCCATGATATTTAAAAAAAAATTTAAAACGTTGACAGGCTCGCGCATCCAACTCCTAGTTACGTTTCGAATCCCCACTTCCTAGTCCAGCTTTTTCTCTCTTGGAAGCCTCCCAAACCAGAATATAATAAGAGCATAATGTGTAACCTGGCCACTAGAGAAGTAATAGGTACGAGAAGATCTGAACTACTGCATAGAGGGTGGCATTCAATTGGTGCAGTCAGACCCTTATTTAACAAATCTGGATTCGATGCTTGATCTCGATATCTTTCACTAACTGAGCCCTTTATTGCATTTTTAAAACTAAAACCTGCAAAACGAATATTCATCCAAAATGTCAGATTACATATGAAAAAGAATTATTGATATATAAGAAGAGTAACGCTAGACACAATTTTTATTTATTAATAACAGTAATATTACGTGCTGTGATTGGATAATATTTTCACCTGCATTTACTAATGAGATAACTTTTATTATATACCAATATTATTAAAAGTATTGAACATTTGTACCATGAAAAAGCATAAAAATTTGACTTTTACTTACATAATTGGTATTGGCACGTGGTTGAACGTTCCAAGCTTAGTATTGAGTGGGTGGTGGGGGAGATGCATAAATGTAGACCGGTGGTGGAGGAGATTTCTCTGGTGGGGGAGGTGATTTGTACTCGTATGGTGGTGGAGGAGAGTGTACAGGTGGTGGTGGGGACTTGTACTCATATGGTGGTGGAGGTGGGGATGAGTACTTGTATGGTTCTGTTGGTGGTGGTGGGGACTTGTAGTAGTATGGTGGAGGAGGAGATTTCTCTGGTGGTGGTGGTGACTTGTACTCGTATGGTGGTGGTGGAGAGTGTACAGGTGGTGGTGGGGACTTGTACTCATATGGTGGTGGTGGTGGGGATGAGTACTTGTATGGTTCTGTTGGTGGTGGTGGGGATTTGTACTCGTAAGGTGGAGGAGGTGATTTCTCCGGAGGTGGTGGGGACTTGTACTCATATGGTGGTGGTGGTGGGGATGAGTACTTGTATGGTTCTGTTGGTGGTGGTGGGGATTTGTACTCGTAAGGTGGAGGAGGTGATTTCTCCGGAGGTGGAGGGGACTTGTACTCATATGGTGGTGGTGGTGGGGATGAGTACTTGTATGGTTCTGTTGGTGGTGGTGGAGATTTGTAGTAGTATGGTGGTGGAGGAGATTTCTCTGGTGGTGGTGGTGACTTGTACTCGTATGGTGGTGGATAGTGTACAGGTGGTGGTGGGGACTTGTACTCATATGGTGGAGGAAGAGCTTTCACTGGTGGTGGTGGGGATTTGTACTCATACGGTGGTGGTGGTGGGGATGAGTACTTGTATGGTTCTGTTGGTGGTGGTGGAGATTTGTAGTAGTATGGTGGTGGAGGAGATTTCTCTGGTGGTGGTGGTGACTTGTACTCGTATGGTGGTGGATAGTGTACAGGTGGTGGTGGGGACTTGTACTCATATGGTGGTGGAGGTGGGGATGAGTACTTGTATGGTTTTGTTGGTGGTGGTGGGGACTTGTACTCGTAAGGTGGAGGAGGAGATTTCTCTGGTGGTGGTGGGGATTTGTATTCATATGGTGGTGGTGGTGGGGATGAGTACTTGTATGGTTCTGTTGGTGGTGGTGGGGATTTGTAGTAGTATGGTGGAGGAGGAGATTTCTCTGGTGGTGGTGGGGACTTGTATTCATATGGTGGAGGAAGAGCTTTCACAGGTGGTGGTGGGGATTTGTACTCATATGGTGGTGGTGGTGGGGATGAGTACTTGTATGGTTCTGTTGGTGGTGGTGGAGATTTGTAGTAGTATGGCGGTGGAGGAGATTTCTCTGGTGGTGGTGGTGACTTGTACTCGTATGGTGGTGGATAGTGTACAGGTGGTGGTGGGGACTTGTACTCATATGGTGGTGGAGGTGGGGATGAGTACTTGTATGGTTTTGTTGGTGGTGGTGGGGACTTGTAGTAGTATGGTTTTGTTGGTGGAGGTGGGGATTTGTAGTAGTATGGTGGAGGAGGAGACTTCTCTGGTGGTGGTGGGGACTTGTACTCATACGGTGGAGGAAGAGCTTTCACTGGTGGTGGTGGGGACTTGTATAAGTAAACAGGTGGAGGTGGGGACTTGTACAAGTATGTTGGTGGTGGTGGGGATTTATAGTAGTATGGTGGTTTAGAGTGGACTGGTGGTGGTGGAGACTTGTACACATATGGTGGTGGTGGTGGGGACTTGTACAAGTATGTTGGTGGTGGTGGGGATTTATAGTAGTATGGCGGTGGAGAGTAGACTGGTGGTGGTGGAGACTTGTACACATATGGTGGTGGTGGTGGGGACTTGTAGTAGTATGGTGGAGGAGAGTGGACTGGTGGTGGTGGAGACTTGTACACGTATGGAGGAGGCTTAGTAACTGGCTTCTCACACTCCTTGTAAGGAGTCTTGGGAGCATAAGCAAATGGCCTAGCTGAGAGCACAACTTCATATGAGTTCTTAGATTTGACCTTGAGCTTGGCACCAGTTTTGCCCCAGTGTAAGTTAGTGGGGATGTTGCATGGTGAGTCTTTGGGTGCAGCGTGGAGCTTAGCCTTGCATGCTTCAGCACCATACTTCTTGTAGTCAAAGTCCTTGACTGTGAGGGCAAACTTGCCATTGTTCTTGGTGGTACCATATGCTGTGATCTCCTCCTTGCCAGTTTTGCATGTCACTTCCACTACGGCACCTATAATAAAACAATTTGGGGTCAATCATGTTGGCTTTCGAGTTTTTTAAATTGGACAATTTAACTAATCCTATCCCAATGACCTACTACAGTGACAAACCTTGTCCTTCTCTCAATCATTAATGATAAAATTTTGGATAATGTATAATTTTTATGAAAAGTCCAAGAACATGTTTTCTATTGTTAAGAAAAAAAAGGCACTGTAACATTTGAAAATACCATTGCAACCCCAATGGAAACATCTCATCATGTTTGTTAAGAGGGCAAATATGGCTTTCAACGTGACCCAATCAATGGTGTGGAGCCACTGCATGTACTATGATTTTAGAGGCTACCGATTGCCTAAGCAACCGGCGAGAAAGCTACTTTAACCAAAACGTCAAAAAAGATACGAAGAAAAAATATCAACAAGACATCATTCATGACTAAATTAAAATATTTGAGGAAAAGGGTATACCTTCAAGATGCTTCTTGTCATGTGACTTGATAGGATAACCCCAGTCATAGCATCTGTAGCAATAGACCTTTCCAACAACCCTAACAATCAATGGGTGGTGGTGGATTGGTGGAGGTGGAGATGTGTAATGGTATGGAGGAAGAACCTTGGGTGGTGGTGGTGGAGATTTGTAGTAGTATGGTGGTGGAGGAGAATGCTTAGGTGGAGGAGGAGATAGATAGTAGTATGGGGGTGGGAGAGAATGTGGTGGTGGTGGTGGTGGAGATTTGTAGTAGTAGACTGGCGGTGGTGGTGGTGGAGACTTATAGTAGTAAGGTGGTGGAGAGTAAACAGGTGGTGGTGGGGACTTGTAATAGTATGGTGGTGGCGGTGAGTGCTCAGGTGGGGGTGGAGATTTGTAATAGTATGGTGGTGGTGGAGATTTCTCAGGAGGTGGGGGTGACTTGTATTCATATGGTGCTGGTGCTTTCACGGGTGGTGGTGGAGACTTGTACTCATATGGTGGTGGAGGAGACTTCTCAGGTGGTGGGGGAGACTTGTACTCATATGGTGGTGGAGGTGGGGATGAGTACTTGTATGGTTTTGTTGGTGGTGGTGGGGACTTGTAGTAGTATGGTGGAGGAGACTTCTCAGGTGGTGGTGGGGACTTGTACTCATATGGTGGTGGTGGAGAGTGTTCTGGTGGTGGGGGTGACTTGTACTCATATGGTGCTGGTGCTGGTTCTTTCACGGGTGGTGGTGGAGACTTGTACTCATATGGTGGTGGAGGAGACTTCTCAGGTGGTGGTGGGGACTTGTACTCATATGGTGGTGGAGGTGGGGATGAGTACTTGTATGGTTTTGTTGGTGGTGGTGGGGACTTGTAGTAGTATGGTGGAGGAGGAGACTTCTCAGGTGGTGGTGGGGACTTGTACTCATATGGTGGTGGTGGAGAGTGTTCTGGTGGTGGGGGTGACTTGTACTCATATGGTGCTGGTGCTGGTTCTTTCACGGGTGGTGGTGGAGACTTGTACTCATACGGTGGTGGAGGAGACTTCTCAGGTGGTGGTGGGGACTTGTACTCATATGGTGGTGGTGGAGAGTGTTCTGGTGGTGGGGGTGACTTGTATTCATATGGTGCTGGTGCTGGTTCTTTCACGGGTGGTGGTGGAGACTTGTACTCATAAGGAGGTGGAGGAGACTTCTCCGGAGGTGGGGGAGACTTGTACTCATATGGTGGTGGTGGAGAATGCTCAGGTGGTGGAGGTGATGTGTACTCATAAGGTGGTGGTGGAGGTGAAGCATAAGGATAAGCATCACCAAAGACTGAACCCACATTGCTTGCAACAACTACAAAGGCCAATGCCATAACCATTTGAGGCCATACACGACCCCAAGAGGGGTCTAGGCCTGTAAACCTCATGGATTAAGCTGAAAACTCAATCCCTCTGACCGATTTGCCAAGTCCTCACAAAATTTCCCTTGAAAATGGAGGAGAAAGAGATGGGGCGGGGAGGGAGAGAGAGGGAGATGGGAATTTGCCTTGGTGATGAATAATGGCCGTGCATGAAATAGTATTTATAATCAAACTGAGTTGTTCAAAGAGAGCTGTCATAAGGGACCAATTCCAAGTGGGTCCTTTTTTATTAATGCAACAATTGAGCTTACCCAGCTGGCCTTCAATTTTTTAAACCCATTTTCAAAGACTTTGATTGCCCCAGTTTGCTGAGGGCTACTAGCCAACTTCATTATTAATGTATAAGACATTAGACACTACGTGTTACTTCAAAACACTGTTAAATTTCTTTTTGTTTTATGGTGAACATTGAATCATTCCAAGCTAAATTAGTTGTTAATATTGCTGCCTATAGTACGTACCTTTCTAATTATCTCTACGGGTACTTCAAATTCTACTAAATGCTTGAAAATGTTAATTATTATTACACAGAGTCAAAACACGATTTTAGCTTCATGTACCGTACACATACTTGCATTGAAAAGTAGTAAAAAGACAGTTGGTTAAGCATCTCCCTTTCTCTTCAAAAAAACAAAGCTAAAAATGGAAGAAGAAACAGTTTATTTATTTAATCAGGACGGTTAATTAAGAACTTAGAAATTAATACCAAAAATGTTTGGTGACGATTTCATAAACATTCTGGGTGGCACAAGTTGTTTGGACTTCTGGGTACGTAGTCCATCTTTTTAACTTGTTTTTTGTTTGTATATATTTGAAATATTGTCATTAGGTCTTCGTCAATATTTTTCTCCAAAAAAAAAGTTCTTCGTCAATATGTATTTAAATTTACATGAGGCTTTAGATCTACAGATCACACCCATCCAATGGTGCATATTTTGCTAGAGGTGCGCATGCTACTCCATCACACCCTTGAAATTTCTTTAATTTAGATAAGAAAGTGGTTAAAGGTTTTATGAATTTAAATTATGTGATTGGTTTTGAAAATTAAGACTCTAATACGCTCCTGATTGGACTGGCTTTATATTATTCCACCAAATCAAAATCATACCTATAAGCAAAGTTGACTGTCCTAATAATAGAGCTGTTACCACAAAATTTTAATGGGATTAGCAGAAATATAAATAAAGAACCAACTAAACAAATAAATTAATTTATAGCCACCTCTTTTTTAAGTAGGAGAAAACGAAATATTAAGCACTTTTTTACGTGTTCTTTTTTGAAGTGCATGTGATATCTCGATAATTACACATGTGATGTCAATCAATGGCATTGCAGCTTTTGCAGCGAACATGAACTCTTTCACCAAAAAAAGAAAAGAAACACAAAAAGGAAAATATATAATTTTAACCAAAATTTTATTTCTTGTAAGAAACAATAATGGTACTCATAAAAAAAAAAAAAAAAAAAAAAAGAAACAATAATGGTAGTTTCCTTAGAACATGAACAATTCATTTATGTTCTCGGGCCCCCATGGGTCCTCAAAATTGACTTATAGATATAAGTGCATTTCACATGCTTTGAAATTAAGCATTTCTTGAATTATATATATATATATATATAATAAAATAAAATAAAAAATTTCTCTATTTTCTTTAGTATCTTCTTTCATAAAATTTGGTTTTTCCTTTGTGTATGGGATATGCATCGTGTCTTTGAAGCGAATTGGGTAATGAAATCACCAGAAGAAATTATTAAAAAAATCTTTTTTGTTTTCTTTTAAGTAATCCATCTTAATTATAATATTTCTTACACAAAACAAAAGCAATTAATAAACTACTTTTTTTTTTTTTTATAGCTAGTTGTGCTTGCACGTGGGAGAGTAAATACGAACACCCTCTTCTTTTTCCTCATTGCATATGGGTATCAAACTTTATTCTATACAATAATGAACAAAATGTGTACCCATTTTGGGTATTTTAATTCACGTTTTTTTCACTTAAATCACACCAATGCATTAATCCAAAAGCCTTCAGTCAAAAAAAAAAAGTTTCATGTGTAAAAATTATGTTCTTCCAAAGTAGAGGCATATTTCAAAGAACCTAAACCTTTAGCCTCCTCTGTCTCTCTCTCTATCTCTATCTTTAGCTAGTCAATGCCGTGTGATAACACACATTCATAGTTAAAGTGTCATAGAGATGAGGGAAATGTACAATGATACAAACCCCAATTATTGGATTTGTTTTGAATTGCTTGGCTTGAATTGAGTGATTCTTTTGAATTGCTTATTTTATTAGTTTTTTTGGCCCTAAAAAAGATAAAGAAAAAGAGTGCAGAGCAGTGCAGGCAGGCAGGCAGTCTAGTCTAGGACACTAAAAAAATGTGAGAATATTTAGTTATTATTGTTACAATCTAAAAAAGTACAATCGAAAAAAGTGTGACAAAGTTTTTAGTATTATTACTGCGATTAGAATGATGCAATAAAATATGAGAGAGAGTGCCATTTTGAATAGTAATTCTTGTTGAAGCCATCAGAGGACATCACATCTTACTATTATTATTCATCACAAAAATCTCAGTTTAGGTGAAATGGTACACGTTTTCTATGGCTTTAACCAAAGTCGTCTTCACCACCAAACACTGCAAACTTTGCCTTGCATCCTAGCTTTGAAGCTTTAATTAAATATTTGTCAGATGTGAATGCCGACACAATTGAGGATGCTTCCACTGCTGCTTCTTCTTCTTCTTCTTCTTCTTGTTTTTTTCTACGATTCTTAAAGAATGCCCCCATTGGTGGACATGTGTCCATCATGCCCTCCTGAGTAATAAATAGGTAAAATCCTTTTAGTCAATTAGTCTTACCGGTCAGAACTTATGTACAAATATGAATTCTAACTACCAATTTGTATTGTTTAATGCACTAGTTTGCAGTTTGGTGATATTATCTATTTTTTTATGAAAAAAATTAGGATTTAAATATTTATGTTGTACTGTCGAATAATAATTAAATTTTAACTATATGATTAATTAGTTGGTCAGTGATTCAGTGTGGTTATATAATTGATTTTAATTGACAAAGCTAAGTTAAGGTACTAACGAAAATAAATGGTTGGATTAACGTGAATACAAAATCAAACATTAAGCGCTAAATGAAAATTTTTAAAGCTTAAATGGTCAAATGCAAATAACTCACTTTAAGTGTCAAAAATGTAATTTAGTATTTATTTTAAAATTATGATAAACGGTAGTTTTCTAAATTAAAATTTTTTTTTGTTCCAATTAACTCAATTGGTAAAGTTTTTAATGATTAAATAAATAATCTGGAGTTAAATCTCCGTCTATACCAAAAATTGATTGGTATCTTTATCTGATAATAAAGCTCAATTGGTAAAGTTTTTTATAATTAAATAAGAGATCTAAAGTTAAATCTTCGCCTACACCAAAAATTGATTAGTGTCTTAATCTGATAATAAAGAGTTATTATTAAGAGCGGAGACTATAGATTAAAACTATCTTTAAAAAATTTTAATTTTTTTTAAAAAATTTAAAAATAAAATAAACAAAGATAAGATTTGACAATACTATAATGAATTACTACTTACCATACTTAACCTTTTTTGGGAGGGCTTATCTTACTTAGCTATTATTTTAATAAAATAGAATAAACTCACCAAGTTTTTTTTTCTTTTTTTTTGGTGGAGAATCCATCAAGTTTTAAATTAAAGTATATAACTTTTTTGTTTTTAATTTATACGTAGTCTTTCTCAAATTATTTAGGATGGGGACCAAAGTTTCTTTTACAACTCATCATTGCACATCTTGTCAATGTCATCATAATAGCTGTACTGTAGAAATTCAAATTCGAATATACGAATGCTTACGGTCAATTTGGGTTTGCATGTACTGGGCGAACGTTCGACACCTTGATCTCCACCCTTGCGAGAAAACTTCTCGAGACACCAAGTTGGACTATATCCCCTATAATCATACAAGTCAAGATACAAACCAAAAAAAAAAAACTCTAAAAATTTTCTCAATTATGTGGTTACAAGTCACAAATAAAAAAAAGTAATGTCAATGTTTTAAAAAAGTATTATGTCTACAAGTTACAACATTATTTATAATCATTAGTAGGTCAAAATTAAGTATAAAATGTTTTTGGATGCACTTATTTTTATAAAATTTAATTTTCTTATAATTTATTAAAATTAGTAATACTATTGATTTTTTATATATATAAAAATTTGGTTAACATATAAATGTATCTATTACTTTTAAATCATTCACGGGTCAAAATTAAGCATAGAATGCTTTTGGATGCACTTATACTTAGAAAATTAAAAAATTTATTTAAAAATTAGAAATTCTATTGAATTGTTTTTATTTTACTTATAAAAAATTGGGTTTATTTATAATTTTATCTATTACTTATAATCATGGGCGGGTTAAAATTAAGCATAGAATGTTTTTGGATGCACTTAATTTCTGAAATTTTTTTAATATTTTATTTATTTAAAATTAGTAATACTATTAAAATTATTTTTTATTTATAAAAAAATCGCTAATGTATAATTGTGTCCATAAAAAGTGAGTATTTAAAAAACAAAAACACTACATAAATAATAAAATTTATAATTTTACTTTTGTAATACACCAATTACAACTTACCAACCCAACAATTGTAAAAAGTATTTTTAAATATGCTGTGCCTTTAGACTTATTGAATTTAAAACGTTATACATAAACAAATAAATTAAAACTAAAATAAAATTTTAATCCCAAACATACACAAATTGGACTATAGGCCAGTAGCTTTTTGTTGTCCAAGATTTCCTAGCCATTGCCTTTCATGATTTTATGAAAGGCAATGGCTAGGAAATCTTGCAAGGCCATCAACAAGCGTGATTCTTTGCAAGGCCATCAAAAGGATTGGGTTTCAAATGAATCATCCTCTTTTTTCTCCATATTCACTCTTGGCGAGAAGTTCATGACCATAAAATAAACTAGTCGCTAACCCGTGCAATGCACAGGATGGTTTTTCAAAAATTATATATATTTACTTTAAGCATGCTACAAAAGTATAATTACATTTGAAATATAATCAAACATTAAAGGAAAATTAAACAGTTGTATACAATTGCTACAAAATATGTAGATGAAAAAAAAATGTAATAAATGAATGCTAACTCTATACAAATTTTGATAGGCAAATATATCATTTTTATTTAATAAATATATTTTTATACTCTGCAATCTAGAATATTAGATGATACTCATATTCTACATGAGCACAAAGAAGTTAAAATATAAGAGACATGTGAATGAACATTCTTGTACCGGGTTCATACTGTAAGAGATCAATCATAAAAGTTTTAAATATACAATGACAATTACTATATTTAAACTTTGCACATATGCAAATAATAAACTATAACAGGCCAACATTACTGGTTAGCAAATAATTTTAGATCTAAAAATGTTTATTTTGTATATGTTTGTACTTTGTAGCAATGATCAATGATGTAATAGATCAATTAAACCATTTTAAGTAGCCATTAAAACAAAAGAATTTATCAGACTTCTATATACAAAGATTCATTTTAACCACAAAAAATTAATCATCATTCTAAAAATGGTTCTATGTAAAATTTTCTCACTTTAAATATAGATTTGCAACACATGCAATAATTCTAAAATTGAAAATCCAATTTAAATTGCCCATGAATCATATAATTCGTACCTTGAATGTGTAATGATGAACATGACTTTCCACCCTCCTCGTATTTTGTCTTACCGATGAAGATGATTCACTCCTCCAAGTCTTGCTTATCAACCGGCCTAAAAAAATTAAAATAAAAATTCATATATATATATATATATATATAAGACCATCAAAATATAAAAATTACATACTTACGGTTTTTCAAATAGCCACCTTGAAGATTCAAGACAAAGTGACATTACCAAAGCCTTACTAATTGGAGCGAATGCTTCAAATAATAAAAAAGAATATTACTCTTGATTCCTTAAATATTTCTGTATTAACCATCAACATCTCATTATATTTTCAATAATATATATGTGTGTGTGTGTACATGCATGTTAAGTTGTTAACCATAAAAATAACCAAAAATTGTTTACTGAAAATCGGAGAAGCCATAATCTTGGTATATGAAAAAGATAGGGAAACAAAAAGAATAGAAACCCCAAACATAGTGTAAACACAATTGGAATAAAACAAATTGCAAAATTAATACTTATTGCACATCATCTCAATTAATTGTGACTACAAAGCACATTTAAGTATTTCATAGCTATATAGTTTTGCTGAAAGAGTGTAAACCCTAAACCCAAATTCAACTGACTATTTTGATAGAATCATAAAATACACTAATCAATTTATACTAACTTAGGTTAAAAGAGTCCTATCATACTACTACTACTACTACTACTTTTTTTTTCTTTTTTTAATTCGAGTTTTTCTTTTCTTTTTTTAATTCGAGTTTATCAAGATTTTGTGTATGTGTATATGTGCAAGTATTTGTTCAATAATTGAAGAGATTTATATATATAGATGATTTTGGATCAACCATGAAGATATATATCATGGCTAGCTATAGTCCAAATACGCAAGTCCAAAGCCGGCAAATAACTTGTTTATTCAAATTTGACTCTATATGCAGTAGTATAGTATAAGTGAATGGGGAAGCGTTGGATCCAATATACCCTTCAAGAGGGATAAGGCAAGGGGATCCTCTTTCTCCCTATCTTTTCATCCTTTGCATGGATTTTCTTGGGCAGCTTATTGAGGAAAAATGTAGTGCTAAGCTTTGGAGACCGGTTAAAATTTCTCAAAGAGGCCCCTCAGTTTCCCATTTGATGTTTGCGGATGATTTGGTTCTTTTTGCTAAAGCAGATAATGTCAATTGTTGCGCTGTTAGGGAGGTGCTTGATGAGTTTTGCAAGTTGTCAGGGCAAACAATCAATGAAGCTAAATCAAGGGTTTTCTTTTCTCCCAATGTTGAGATGGATGATAGGGAGGCTTTTTGTGACATCCTTGGTTTCGCCTCTACTCCCTACCTAGGAAAGTATTTAGGCATCCCTATTAGACAGCCGGGCATGTCTTCTCGAGAGTATAACTTTATTCTTGATAGAGTAAAACAGAAATTAGTGGGTTGGAAAGCAAGCTTGCTCTCTTTGGCAGGGCGGGCCGTGCTTATTCAAGCTTCCTCAGCGGCTATTCCCTCTTATGTAATGCAGTGTGCTGCCCTTCCGGGAAGAGTTTTGGATGGTATAGATCGGGTGAAAAGAAATTTTTTGTGGGGTACTACAGAGAATCAAAGGAAGATTCACTGGATTGGGTGGCAAAAAGCTACTAGAGCTAAGGAGGAAGGAGGTCTTGGTCTTCAAACGGCAAGAGGGAGGAACACTGCTCTCCTTGCAAAGCTAAATTGGAGGTTGCACACAGAGCAAGATATGCTTTGGGCAAGGGTTTTAAAGCAAAAATATTGTTCTGGCAGGAGAGCTAAGGCCATAAATGCAGATCGTCTCCCATGTTCTCAGGTTTGGTCAGCTATGAAGAGAGGTAGGGAGGTTTTCAACAAAGGTAGTATGTGGCTGGTTGGTAGAGATAGTAATCAGAGTTTTTGGAATGGGAATTGGATCAAAGGGGGTCCCATTCGGCATAGGGTCCTAGGTCCGTTAAGCCGTGAAGCTAAACTTCTTGAGGTAAAGGATGTTTTGACTGATTCAGGTTGGGATTGGGATCGTATTCCTTTTGTGCTGCCTGTGGACATTAAGAACTTGATCCTAGCTACGCCGGTGTCTATCACAAGCAGAGGGTCTAACAGATTAGTCTGGGCTGGTAGCACCAGAGGTGGGTTTGAAGTCAAGAGTGCCTATAGTTTAGCTGACCATAATAGCTATATGCCTTTTTTGTCTACGGGGTGGATTTGGAAAATTAATACCTTACCTAGAATTAAAACCTTTATTTGGAGATGTGTGCATAATAGTATTGGTGTTAAAGGCTGCCTTGTTAGGAGGGGGATGGGGGTTGATGAATTATGCTCTATTTGCCAAGAAGATGAGGAATCAATTTTACATGCTCTTCGAAATTGTGCTCGTGTTAGGGCTGTTTGGCTGCAACTAGGTGTTAGGTACACGAATCAAGCCTTTTGGAGTAGTGATCTTTAGGAGTGGTTAATAATGAATGGAAGTATGGGTGGTAGGGCGATGTATGGAAGAAACCATTGGAGTATGTTTTTTTCTTTTGCTGTTTGGATGATTTGGAAAGGTAGAAATCAGACGGTGTTCTCTGGTAAGGCTCAGAATCTGAAGCTTTTGACGGAAATTGAGAATCTGTACACTGAGTTCATGTACTGTGCTAATTCTCCAAGATGTCCCGTTCCAAGGGTGGTAGTTGCTTGTCGTTGGGAGAAGCCTCCTGAGGGATGGATCAAGTTAAACACGGACGGGTGTGCAGCAGGTAGTATGGGATTGGCTGGCTGTGGAGGAGTGGTGCGTGACAGCCATGGGGAGTGGATTTCTGGGTTTTCAAGACATATAGGGATCACGAATAGTTTTGTGGCTGAATTATGGGGATTAAGGGATGGTTTATTGATTTGTAGTAACTTGAATATTCCTTATCTTATTGTAGAAATGGATGCTAAATCCATTGTGGAGATCTTTTGCAAGCCGGGTTATGTAAATGATGTGATTTCTCCCATCTTGGATGACTGCAGGATGCTCATCTCCAAGTTCCAGCAGGTGCAATTTAATCACTGCTTCCGCCAATCGAATCAGTGTGCAGATGCGCTTGCAAGGTTAGGTGCTGATCAAGACTTAGTTTTTAGAATTTTTGAAAGTCCGCCTGTGGACGCTTTTGTGTTTTTTGAACAGGACAGCAATGGCTTGTGCTTTAACAGATTGTGTTCTGTGCCTGCTGCTTCCTTTTAGTTTTTTTTTTTGTTATCTTCTCCTTCACCAAAAAAAAAAAAAAAAATAGTATAAGTGAATAATCATAATTTTATTTATAGTAAAATCTGGTTTTATAGTAAAATCAGAATTATTTATTTATTTATTTATTTAAGTAATGCTGATGTGGAAAATTGTGGAGAGGTCAAAGGTTTCGGTTATATATATATATATATATAGATTATGCCTGAATGCTTGGTTTGTCTTCCCTTTGGACAAATGATGAAATTCCACACTTACAATACTTGCATATAGAGTATCAATTGATTTTTATGGACGAATGTGTGAGAATTGGAGAAAGGATCATAATTAAGAATTAAAAAAAAAAAATTGTAAAATGGTGGATACAATTTTTTCTAACGAGTACTTGATTGGTCGCCAAATAACATTGACATTGCTAGGTTAGCACCCACCAAAATGGAAGAAATGCCTAACAACATGGAAAGGGAACACCAACTTCTATCCTACTTTTGTGGTTCACTTTTTGTGGGTTTGGATACATGTTTCTGCGGTTGCGTTAGCATTTTTCTCTTTTTTTACTTTTTTTCTTTTTTTTTTTTCTCTACTGCAGCACTCATTTCAGGGGACAAATGGCTACTATTCATGCACTGTTCATGAACAGTAGCCGTATATTGCTGACTTTTTAGCACATCAGTGCACTATTTACGGGACCCACAAATCTCACTTTTCGCAATTTTTTCATTAAAGATGGGTCCCACGGCATTATTCACACATTTAAAAATTATTTTGCTACAGTATTTTCAGTTTTCAGTTTCAGCAAAATAAGTTCTATCCAAACGAACCCTTTATACTCTACTATTTACAACTTATAATTTATTTATTTGACTTTTCTTATAAAATAATCAAAGTTTAAAATGAAAAAAAAAAAAAAAAAAATTCAAACACATGTCGTATCATGTTTTTGAATTATAATGTATTTGTTTAACTTTCTTTATAAATTAATCAAAGTTTAAAAAGAAAAAAATTTCAAACACATGTCATATTACGACTAATGGAGTATAAAGTGAAACACAAAAATTGGACCATAAGATTTATATTCCATGGAAAAGTATGAGTTTTGGTCATATCCATGCACTAATAATTATTTTGGAACTAGTGACATCATATGATCTCGGGATATAATCATAAACATTCATTCTCATTAATAATGTAGTGATTTAAGCATGAGTTTTCATTCTCATCATTCTTTTGACAAAGGGGTATTTACGTTATCAAAATCAATCATAGGTTTCACCATTTTAGGTGTTGGTGTCAAAGGTAAGGAGCAAGTACTCATTGGCGAGCTAGATGTTCCTAAGATTGAAAATGTTGGTGGGAGTGGTGGCTTTTTCGTCAAGAAATGGATGATCAAGGATGGGGTAGTGTTGAGAGAGAGAGAGAGAGAGAGAGAGAGAATATTTTTTCTAAGGTGAATTCAGTGGGCTTATAACAATGTAGTTTTAGGATATTAAAACAACATCATCCTGATTTTGGCCGTATTTAACAGCGACGTCATTAACAGGAATGGTGAAAAAGACAATATCCCAAACATTTTAATACAATAACGACTAAAATCGATTATTTTTAAACATCAATAATTAAAATGATCCTATACTTGCACGGTGCAATTTGTACTTTAGTCTATAAGGAACATCACTTGGTCATGATTTGCTATAATTTACAGTTTTTGGATATTCTAAAGTTATACTGTGCATCAATTAGTTGTGAATGCCATATTTTTATTTCAAATTGCTTGATGCAGACTACTGAGTAAGATTATGGTTTGGTATAAGCATAAATAAATCGATTACATTGTTGTTCACTTCGCATTTTCCATTTAAACAATGAAACTTATCATTAGCCGGGCGCTTAGTTTTTTTATTTTTTGACACATAATCAGTAAGATTATGGTTTGGTATGAGCATAAATAAATCGATTACATTGTTGTTCACTTCGCATTTTCCATTTAAACAATGAAACTTATCATTAGCCGGGCGCTTAGTTTTTTTATTTTTTGACACATAATCAGTAGAGATCTTTACAATTAATTATTATTTTCTGTGAGAAGAGAACACGAGCTAACTTTTGTATCTCAGTACATTCAAAATTTTATTATTATATTTTTCTTTGGTTTTTGAAATGTTGAGTAGTGTTCCAGTAAAAAATTAAAGGAAACGAGAATCTTGCTTCGTTTTATTTATATATTATTACATGCACACCCTCAACTAACCGTTATGTGTATCCAATGATATTGTAGCATATGCCTCATTCAATCAAGAGGACTATATCAAAGAAGCTTTGGTAAACAAATAAACTATAGTATAAAATTGAATAATTTACTTGTATATATTTAATTGATTCGACCAATGTAATGAAAATCCATGAATATCTTCAATAGGATATCAAAGAGAAAAAAAAAATAATACATTAATGTTCCCATTTCTATGTGCTACATTATTTCTACTCCTAAATCTTAAAACATTTTCCCAAAATGGTGGGATAGTTTCTTAATATTTTCCACTCATCTTTATTTTTAAATTTCTCTGACCATTTGAACTTCGCCTTTACCATTTGCACAAAATTCAATAAAAACTGTCTCGTTTTTCATTTTTTTTTGACCTATAATAATACCAACCTACTTGTCCCATTTCAGCATTTCTCTATCAGCTTTGATTTATTAATGTTTTTGCATGTGACATTTATTTTTATTAAACATTTCGTACCTAGACAAACAACTGGCGAATTTTTCTATTGTGGATTCCATGTGATTATTTATGTATCAATCAGAAGAAGTCGGTGAGTTAAGGAGCAAATAATTATTGAGAAAAAATTATTTGTGTATAAGTCCGACTCCATGGCCACAACGAGGTTACAAATGGGGAGAGTTGTATCTGTTTAACTGTTTTGGTATAAATTAATCATCACATTAATCAACGTGTAAGACTTAGGTACAATATTTAGGTATTGTTCCTTATGTTCCCCTCTTAAGATTTTGTCGTGTGGATTTTTCCTCATAGGATGAAAGTGTATTTTTTAGTTAAGTAGCGACATGGCTAAATCTTAAGAAGAGAATTTAAGGAACAATACCTAAAATACTGTACTTAAATTTTGCCCTAAATGAAACCATATGAAAAAAAATTAGCTCATAATGACCGAGAATGAAATAATTAACAATTGTGAGTTTAAACCATCTATATTGGGTTGGATTGGTTGAACGTGTTATTTACATCATTGCAATTTTTAACTCTTGGTGGAGTACCATTATTTTACACGAAAACTTCCTAAAGGTAGAAGATTTTTTAAGAAAAAAAAAAAAAATTCATTCTCTTCTTTAAAACCCCGTTTCCATTTCAACCTGACACATTCACATTCTCTGACAGTCTCAAGTTCTTCCTTCTCTCGACTGCTCATTCTCCATCTGCACCAGTCTTTTCTTCTCCTCAATCATAGGACTTTTCTGATAAAAGAACAAATATTTATTATTCACAGCTAGACGAATGAGAGTGATAGGAAGTTAATAGTATCTGGGTAACAATGTTTTTTTTTTTTTTTTTTTAAACTAAACCTTTAACAAATTAGAAGTTGGGACCAGCCAAATCAAATGGGGTTGATAATGTACTCGTATTTGATCTTCAGCTGAGCTTACATATTGAATTCAAGCTCGACTAACTTGACTAATGAATCAAGCCAAAGCAAGCCGCACTCAAGTTTTTAGACTTTGTGCCAAACTTGAGTTCAAAATTTTTTTGTAGGTTTAGTTTAAGCTGAAGTCAATCTTAAAAATTTTACTTTTATTGTCAAGTCAAGTTCGAACATTCAATATTCGACAAAGTTTAGTTCGCTTACAACCCTAACCTCATTGCCCTCACTCATAACTCCATTTTTGAAAATCTCAACTATATATTGGCCAAATCAAACCCCACATAGCTAATATTTATGGCCAAACATGCAATCCCCATTATGCCTATTTATTTTATGTATAATCCGCTAAATTATATACAATATTTTGCAAGGTGTTATATCAAAAATAAATTTTCTTTAATAGCTGTAAACATAGATCGCTATTTGGCCACACAATTCAACATCTCCCACTTGTCCAATTAAATTGAAATGTACATTCACCGTTCAAAAACACTTATAGTATATGGACATGTTCCTTGAAAATTCTTGTAATTGTTGCTTTTGTCAACGAATCCTACACTCATTAGATGATATATAATCTATAAAATATCATTTTCAAGACCATATCAAATAGATAATAGTACAGACTACAGACGATCAATATGTTTACCTATTGTACCAAGCTCACAATTTTAATGGTACATATAACAGCTTGGTTATCAGAGATGATTTTTATAGGCTTGTTTGGTATTTCTTTTATATTTAAAGTTTTAAGAAAACATTTTATCGAGATAGGCTCTCTAATACTATATTACATATAATATTATACTTTGATTCCATAGCACTTTTAGTTACACAACTTTGTTTTTTTTTTTTTACACCAAAAAATTGCCCCTCCTCTAAGAAAGAATATATAATAAAAAAATTCTAGAACTACACATTTTTGTGCCACAGCTTTGATGTAATAGACTGTAAGTGGTGGAATCATGTAAAAATAACAATCAGCTACAATCTGTTATATACGATAATTATATATAACATGATGACATTTCCTATATCCATGTCACCAAAAAAATTAGTATCAAAACATCCAATAATTTTCAAAATTTTCCTATTATAGGTCAACTTATGACTTGTTCCTATAATATATTTTAAAATTCTTTTAACAGTTGTTCAACATACCTCACTTGGATTACTTTGAAATCTACTCATGAGAAGGCAAAAAAATCAAGATCAGAACTAGTACATAGCATAGCTTACATAATGCTGCCAACAGCTTGCATGAACATATGGTTTATGCTCCATTTTTTTTTTTTTCATCTTCTTCAATTATAGGACACGTTTTTACACATTCTACAATTATATACAAAACAAATAACAATTTAGAAACACTAAATTAAAAAAAATAATAATAGAATATGAAACCAAACATAATATGAAAAAACAAATAGTTATAGATATACTAACTTAATGGAAGCAAAACGGAGTGAAAAAATAAATAAAAATAAACGTTACAGTATATATTTAGTACATTAGAATTATCATCAAATTTGGAAAAACAATAAGATGTCAACGGAGAGAGAGAGAGAGAGAGAGAGAGAGAGAGAGAGAAATTATATTATATTTCAGTAATACCAACTCAGCATATGTTTTGGTATTTCCTACCCAATAAATGAGTGACACTTGTTTTAAAAAACTACATCAAACTACTCCAATAAATGATTAATTTATCTTTCTGATAATTTTGTTAGTGTCATTATCATTTATTGGAGTAATCTGATGTGGTTTTTTGAATCAGGTGTTACTCATTTATTGGGTAAGAAATACCAAAACAGATGCTGAGTTGGTATTATCAAAACATGGTATACTTTCGAGAGAAAGAGAGAGAGAGATTTATGGGTAATAAAGTGTAGATGGAGAAAGAAAAAAAAAATCAAACATCAATTTATAATCGTTAATTAGAAAACAAAGAGACTGACGGGAGTAAAGAATAAAATAGAGATAACCTTACGAAGGACATCAAAAACATTACTTTTATTTTGGTCAATTTTTATTTATTTATTATTATTGTTCTTGCATCTCTACTTTAGGTTGATGAATTTTTGTTTTCTTCAGAATTCTACTTTAGGTTGATACAATTTATTTTTGTATTTTAAGTTGTTATCTTTTTGATTATCTTTGATTTTTAAATGTTATTCTATTACATTATAATTATAGTATATAAGAATATAATATTATTCTATTACATAGCATAGCTAAAATGATTTGGTGTTTATTGCTATACATTTCATTTTTACTATTTTTCTTTTCATCTTATTTTATTCAAAATTTAAATTCAACCACATCCTACATATTATTAAATTATTTAAATTTTCTATCTTTTTTATTTAAAAAATTAAAAATATAATATTTTACTTAAATTTAAATAAATAAATAAATTTCTTATAAAGTCTTCCCATGAAACGTTGCAATGCATCAATAGAAAAATAGAGTACAAAACACATGCTATTTTAGAACACTAAATTTATGATAATAATATCAAACTAAACATATCATAAAACAAACTAATAGTTTGGATATACTAACTTCATAGCAGCAAAATGGAATGAAAAAAAAATGTTTCAATACATATTTAGTACATTAGAATTATCATCAAATTTGGGAAAAAAATAGAATGTTAATGAAGAGAGAGAGAGAGAGAGAGAGAGAGAGAGAGAGAGAGATTTGTAAAAGAAATCAAGCATCAATTAAATATATTAATTAGTAACTATTAATTGGAAAACAAAGAGGTTGATAGCTGAAGGAGTAAAAAATTAATTAAAGATAACCTTATGAATGTCATTAAAAATTTACAGTGCAATTAAATAAATCGTTAAATTCACTTAATTAAATTATATAATCAACAATTAAATACAATCATACAAAATTTAAACTTAAAATTAATCAAACTCTAATCTAGAAAACCATATTTATTATCAAAACTAAAAGGAAGATGTTCTTCAATAATAATAGAAATATATAAGAAATAAAGATGGAAAATTTCGAAATCCCTTTTTTGATATTTCATTTAACATTATTTATAATAATAATAATAAAAAAGTCCTTAAATGCTTATATTCTTCACACACCACAACTTTTAAAAATCTAATGAAAGGTTCTAAGATTTTACATCTTATTTAATGCCTCTATTATGAAAATCATCAATCAATAAAATATGATAATAATAAGAAACATTACAAATATGAGATAATGAAAAAACTAATTAACCACTATTATTATGGAATAGTTTTCTTTTTTTTATGCATCTAAGGAAATGAAATGTAAAGAGTTTACATATTAAGATATATGTAAAGATTCACGTTAAAAAAAATATATGCAAAGGTTTTTTTGAAAAAAAAAATGTATAAGGTTTTTATTAACTTAAAAGACAATGAAAAACCAATTGTTAATAACTACAACCATCACTACTCTATAAATCACACATACACTATATCTAATATCCTAAACAACTTATAAATTACAACCCAAATCAATATACAATTACACAATCAAAGCATGAACATGTAACATGAATTACCTTCTGAATTACTGCTTGAAATTTTCACAATTATTAAAAGAGAATTGCCAAATTTAATTTTTAGAAAACATCAAGCCAAGGTATAAGAATTTTAATTTTTAACTTCTATAGAAAAAGATATTACCCACATTATTTCAACCCTTATGGAAAAGAAAGTTTACATGTAACACGCAAAACGTGTTTAATTGATTTAGAGATGTAAAAGTTAGTCAACCGACTATGATAGAATTAATATTTCAAAATTTAAATAAAACAATTCTACAATAATAATAAAATTATTTTGATATAAATATGATTATGAAATGCGTTTCTTTTCATTAAATTAGTTCAAAATATAAAATAATAATAATAATAAGACCACTCTTAAAAAATAATTACGTGCAACATGTGGGTCCGCAACTAATTAAAGGGTGAAAAGTTAAAATTAAACCTTCAATTTCAAGTAGAAATGAAGTATCATTGGAGTACCAAATGGATGGTTAATCTCGTAGTTTAGTTAACTTCTCCTCTTTTTTAAAATGCTTCTAACTCTTATTTGATCAATAATCCAATAGTAATATTATAGACACAACAATTTTCATAATAAATTTTATAAGTGTTGAGTTGACAAGTTATTATTGATTCTCAATTTTTTTTTTTTTTTTTTTTTTTGTGGCTAAAATGCAAAATTTTCCCTCTATATTTTAACAAAAATACATTTTTGTTTTTGTTTATTTTAGTCCTCTAAATTCAAGTTTATTCAATTAAGACATCTTCATGAACTTTTGTTATATGTTGGGGTTAATTGTCCAATTTTGTATTTTTTTTTTCTTCAAATTTTTAAAAATTTTAAAATCCAATTAATGATTGAAAAATATTTTCTAAATTTTTTATTATTAAAAAAAAAAAAAAAAAAAAAAAAAAAAAAAAAAACTTATCGAAAGTTGATAGTGAGGAATAAACTTGAAACTTAAAAGACTGAAATAAACGAAAACAAAATTTGAAAATTGAAATGAATTCTGAAGAATCTCAAAGGGTATATTTTGCATTTTTGTTTTTAGAAACTTATTGATTCTCAAACTCACAATTTTTTTTTTAAAAGGGTTTTAACCTATGATGTTCATTCTTGAAGATAACTTATAACTCTCTAAAACAGATATTTTCAATCAGTTTTTGATATAGGTGAGGATTGAATCTCAAATTTATTATATAAATATTAAAAACTTTATCAATTCAGCTATTAATACTACTTTATTTATTTTTCGGCGGACTGAGAAGACGGAGAAATGGGATGGAGGGCGATGTTTCGCCCGCAGGTTTTAAAAAAACAAGCAGCACGAGTGAGGTGAATAAAAGAAACAAAAATATAGTGTAATACTAGATGCGAAGAATAAGGTGCAGCAATGCTTGGAGTTGGACTGCATGGATTAAGACCAATCACCAATTGACAAAAAAAATAAACCCAAGAGGCTCCTTTGGTCTACGTGTATCTCGTTCTCGTGAAGGTTGACACCTGTATGCCCTAATATTCCTCTGGAGACGTAAGAGAGTATGGCTCCCAGCCGTATATAAACTGGGTTCATGTACATGTGTTGCTATACGCACAGTGTCAGTCAGTACTTCTAGATAATATTATCGTTGCAAGCCATTGAAAAATTCCCACTTCTAAACCATTACTTGTCAACATGAAATACTAACAAGTACCGACACCTCAAAAAATTTCTGATGTGTCCCTATCTAATTATACTTTTATTACATGTGTGTTCTCATTCTGTTAGAAGAAAAAAAACCTCATTTTAGTAAAAAATAATAATTCCTTTAATTTTAAAGATTGCAAGCCATTGAAAAATGTCATCACTTCTAAACCATTACTTGTCAACATGAAATACTATTAAGTACGGACCCCTCAAAATTGTTGAAGTGTTCGTATTTGTTATGTCGGTGACACTTTTGCACACGTATTTTATTTAATTATACTTTTATTACATGTGTGTGATCTCATTATCTTAGAAGAAAAAAAACCTCATTTTAGTAAAAACCAATTCCTTTAATTTTAAAGAATGCAAGCCATTGAAAAATGTCATCACTTCTAAACCATTACTTGTCAACATGAAATACTATTAAGTACGGACCCCTCAAAATTGTTGAAGTGTTCGTATCTGTTAGGTCGGTGACACTTTTGCACACGTATTCTATTTAATTATACTTTTATTACATGTGTGTGATCTCATTATCTTAGAAGAAAAAAAACCTCATTTTAGTAAAAACCAATTCCTTTAATTTTAAAGAATGCAAGCCATTGAAAAATGTCATCACTTCTAAACCATTACTTGTCAACATGAAATACTATTAAGTACGGACCCCTCAAAATTGTTGAAGTGTTCGTATCTGTTAGGTCGGTGACACTTTTGCACACGTATTCTATTTAATTATACTTTTATTACATGTGTGTGATCTCATTATGTTAGAAGAAAAAAAACCTCATTTTAGTAAAAAACAATTCCTTTAATTTTAAAGATTGCAAGCCATTGAAAATGTCATCACTTCTAAACCATTACTTGTCAACATGAAATACTAATAAGTACGGACCCCTCAAAATTGTTGAAGTGTTCGTATTTGTTATGTCGGTGACACTTCAATTCTTATAATGTCGGAACAAAAAAAATAATTTTATTAAAAAAATTTCTTTAATTTTAGATTAAATTTTAAAGATTTTGATAGTTGTTATTTATTTTTAAAACTAATAAATAAACATAAAAATATATCTAAAAATAGGGTTGGGTTCAAGTTACACCTGGTGTAACTCTAAGCAATGTTACATCACTCAATATTTTTTAATTGGATGCGAATATTGACAAATCCACCGTCAGATTATATTATTTTCGTATATTCTTCATGCTTGCAAAATTTCGAGGTGATTAAAGATTAATAGTTATGTCATCAATCAATTGTTAAAATTCAAATTTTTGCAGTTTAAAATAATGCATAAAATATGAGTTTATAGATCAAATGGTAAATAGCATCTGATTGATATGAAAATTGGCATGCATGTTAAGAACATATAGAACATGTAATTCAACAGTTGGATTTTCAAAATATTAATTTAATAACAAGTTATTGGGTGGTGTAACATTGCTTAGAGTTACACCAGGTGTAACTTGAACCCAACCCCTAAAAATATATATATATATATATATATTTAATTAATTAATTGTGATATCTTACTATGTCGTGTCCTAATTTTTTAATAATAGATTGAATTATTGTCCTGTTTAGTGTTGTGTCCATGTCATTAATTGTTTGTATATCCATGAATCATAGATAATATGATTGCGATTTGTGAACCGAAATATATAATCTAGAAATGGTATTTTAGATATGTGAATGCAACTTTTATCACCCGAAAGCATCCAAAGCAAGCAACTAAGAAAAATACAGATCTGAAAACAAAAGGCAAAGAAAGTTACATTCTAACAAAGCTTACCTAAAACTTGGCTAAAATATAGAAGTTTTTGCTCATCATTTAAATCTAATATTTAACTTCCCAATCCTTGCCTGCCATTTCCTATTTTATTCAACACGACAGAGCCCACATGCTTTTGCTGATATACACTTTGATCATCATCTGCAAAGTTGACATTTAGACACTGTTGGAAGATATTCAACACCAAAAATAATTGCATGTGCCTTAATGGCTAGCTTTTATCGTTTCTGATCCACTCTTGTCGCCGCTTAACACAGAATAGATCCAAGCCCATGCTACAATCGCTGGCATTTCTCTTAAACTCAATTACCAAAACAAGTGCATGCATTTTTGAAACTCAATTATAATTAGCTACAAAACTAACAAAAATTCATGCATCTAATCTAATCAAGTGGAACTAATTTTGGTTTTATATTATAGTTTGTATAATCAAACCACATAGTAGTAGTTACAGTCAATGCTTTATAGCAAGTAGGAACATAGATGCTCTAATTTCAAATATAAAAATCATATATATAACAAGTGGTAGGTCCAAAGTTAATAAAGTGTAACAAACACAAAGAAAATTCAAAATCTAATTATATTATTCGAGACCCTTTTTACTGATCTCTAATTCCTTTTATTGTATGATTTCACTATAGTTAATCATTACATTAGAATGCTTCAATTACAAACAAGCCAAGAATAAATACAAGGTTCTTAAACCCCCACACGTGGTCGTGCTTGCACTAAAGACAAACTAAGCAACATTCACATATCATGAGTCAGTAAACTATACTATTCTATATTAGCAGTAAGTTAATAGTTTAAAGGTTAGATTAACCTTCATATCAGATCTCACCAAATAGGGTTGAAATAAAGACAAAATTCTCTTTAGTTCTGTAACTATTTTATTCAACTGTCCAATTGATGCAGATGTACAGTAGTTTAGTGTTAATTTATATGACTATGGTTTTTTTTCTTTTCAATGTATAAACTTTCAAGAATAGTCTATTAAACACCTTGGCAGTCTGACCCACCAATCAAATTTTTTATTATAGTTTAGTTATTAGTTAGTTGTTTATATTTTACAAGTTTTTTTTTTCCACTTTTTTTTTTCATTTTTTATTGTAGCAAATAGTCCTTTATAATAAAAGTCATTTAGAAAGTTCCTGATAATCTGATACAACTTGTATGATAAATCATTACTTGGGTGTACCTGGACGTACCTTTAGCTAGTTGCACCTTTTTTTTCTTTAATGAAAGTTAGAAGCATTTGCTGCACCGTTTTTTCTTTCTTGATAAATGAAGCATTCGTTGCACTTATACAGCAGTGATACTTACGCAAGTGAGTTTCTTGCTAACCACTCTATATTCTTTTATGACCAATAAGTCTTAGAGTCATTGAAATTTTGCTTAGCCAAAAAAAAAAAAAAAGAGTCATTGAAATTTTCTCAAAGTAACAAATTTTTATTGGTTTAACTTTTTTACACACAACCCTACAAGTAAATCATGATTTTACAGTACTCAATTGTTATTGATAGGTAAATATCATATGAGTGGCAAAGATTAGATGAGAATTAGTAAAAAATTAAGAAAAAAGTTAATAGCTAGATGTACAGATAGCAATTCATGTTCACGTGTCGGGATCGTATCGTGTCAACTCATGAGTATTCGACTATATGAGTCAATACTAACCCAGCATGTTTATTAAACGGGTTAAGATTCTTCAACCCTAATATGACTAATTTACTAAACGAGTTAGTCATGTCGACCTATTTATCAGATTTTATCAAAATGAAAAAAAATATATATATGAAAAAAATAAACAAATAAATATTTTTAATATAAAATTTAGAACTTACAAGTAACTACATTACAAATAATTATTCAAAACTAAAGTATATCTCAATATCACAAATAATCAATCACAATATGTCCAAGATAATAAACTATAACAACTAATAATGTTATATACCTAGGATTTAAAGGATATATTGGTAAAATGTTATTTAATTAAACAAGTCAGACGAGTCAAATGGGTTCCATGGGTTAAACACTGACCCAATTGTTTATTAAACGGGCCAATCGTGTCAATCCGAATATGACACGAACTCATTAAGTCTCAACCCATAACCTGCTAATTTCGTGTCGTGTCATGTCGAGTTCACAGGTTGTGTCCAATTTTGCCACCCCTAGCCGGATGTCCCAAAGGCATCTTTTAATAAACCATTTTAGAAAAGTTTTTATAGGAAAAGAAATAAAGTAAATTTTTTTTTTATATATATACAAGATAGAAATTCTACTTTAACCTAATCTAACTGTATATTTGTGTGAAACTCCCTTTTGGAGACTTGAACCCCAACCCTTACCCCTCACATCCCATAAGGACTTATATTTATGAAGTGACCATCGTACTAAAAATGTATGGTGGTAAAATAAAATAATTAATAGTTTAATACTTTGATAATTTTTTCTATTTTCCATAAAAGTTATCCAAAACTTTTTTAAAATAGTTTATTAACAATTTTCTAAATATACCAGTTCACATGATCCAAAAACTAAAAACTTGATAATTCAAAGATTTTGAAAAAGTTGTGCGAGTAACATCACTCCAAAACAAATCAAATGACAGCGAATAAAACACGTCGGCCCGTTTGGACTTATTGATCTATATATATAAAGATATATTAGAATTGATGTTAATGGCTACAAAATCCAATTACTTTTTGAAATCATTGATATTGCTTCATCTTCATTATTAGTCATAAATAAAAATTGTTCTTATCTTAATCAGTAATATATCACATCCACAAGGAACAATCTCAATGGATATTCCAGACGCTACACCACACTTGAAAACGTAGGCCCCCCCCCGCCTTCGAATTACATAAAGATTATTATCTTTTTGTCCAATCAAAATATTATAATGACTCAAACAATATGGTTTTATTCGATTCTCTGTGTCCTTGATATAAGCCTTTCATGTTTTTATCATATGTTAGGCCCTCTATTATTTTGTCTCGCTAGCTTGCACACTAGGCATTCTAGTCCTCTTCGAATACCCCACTCCTCCAGCTACAACACATTTAATTTTTCCCCTCTAACACGTGATGAATAATTATACATAGCAGCCTATATGGATAATCTTTATGCTGGTCATCAACGGGATTGAAAGGGATCATATTCAGCCTCGACCCAGTCGTCACTCGTCAATTTGAAGAATATATCTCGTACATTCGATATATGCATTTCTTCACTCGTAATGTGTGGATCCCAAAATGCATAAATTCGATGTATAACAAGATAATTTCTACGTTTCTTTAATGCACCTTTTTGTAGCTCGACATTTTCCTGAACCTTGATATATACACCTCGCCTAAAATTTCAAACCTTAACTTAAGGATCGTACATGTATTTAATTATTTGATCTCTCGGTTAGACATCACCACATGGGATGATTCTCAACGAAGGCTCCACCAGTCCAAGGAAATTCTTCATTTTTCTTTTCCTTTTAGGTGGTGGGGAAGTCTCTTTTTCCCTTCTTTAGTACTCACCCTCTCTTGGTGGCTAATGAAAATGGCGGTTCTTCTCATGTTTTCTTTATCTTCCTTTTGTCTGTGTAATCTATTTCTTTTGCATTACTGACCCAGCAAAAAGAAAAAGGTGGTGGAGGTGGAGATTGGAGAAGGAAATAAAGTTAGAGTGGGATCTGTGTTCGAGTCCGATTGGCCATAGTAGACTTTCTTGACTTGAAAATGATGAGTAACATCACAATTAACAGGAACCTTCGTCAAAAAAAGTAGGGAGGCAAATTTTATTTTATGTAAAGGTTTCAAGTTGCAACATTATCCTCTATATATTACAATATGTGAATTCCATATATCTAAACTTTGGATGCTGTAAGAATAATATATACATATATTAATAGGAAAGTTGTTGGAATGAGAAGGAAAAAGACAATGCCTCTCTTAAAAGTTAAAATCCAAAATTCCAACGTACTATAGGGACAAACGAAAAATGTGTCCTGATGTGATATATGAGATTTCGTTGTCATATTGTATTATTGTGTCCTCAACAAAAAACAATAAAGTATTATTGTGGGAAGAAGAAGGAAAAAAAAAAAAAAAAAAAGAGAGAGAGAGAGTAAAATAATATATTAGATTCCAATCCGGCCCAGTTATGGACATTATGGCATGTGATCGTCAATGGTTTATTTAATGGGCCTTTTGAATCACTCTTAATAAAGCATGGGCCTAATATTTGAAGCCCTTAATGGATGGATAGGGTGATTTTTATTTATTTATTATTTTACTATTATAATTTCAATATAAATTTGAATTCTAGACATTTTTGTTAAAAACGCTGCAATGCGGCAATTGAGCTATGAGGCCATTGGTGATGAATAGGGTGATTTTTAAAAGTTACCACTTATACCTACTTTTTATAATTCTATAATTGCAACAATAGAGAATTTAAGCATTAATTCTTTATATAAAGTAGAGCAAGTAATGACACTAACACAAACACCATAATTTGGGTTAAATTGATGTATTTTGGTGAGTTAATCACGTGATTCCACATCAACATTTTTTTTTTTTATGCTTAGTTGAATAAAACTTTTCTTCTTTCTTCATTTTCCTTAAGCTCTTTAATTCAAAATGTATTAATTAAATATATTTTAAATGGATGCCATGATGATTACGGCGAGGAAAAAATTGTGTGCAACTAAAATGTTAAATAAACAAGGAATGAAATCAATTGATTTTTTTTTTTTTTTTTTTTTTTTATGAATAAAGAAATCAATTGATTGATTTACCAAAATGTATCAATTTATTTTAAATTATAAAAAGTTTTTGTATTAAGAGTTAGAAAGGTAAAGTGTAATTAGGTCTGATCTCATGGAGGTAAATTGCAATTTATGATAATAAAAAAAAAAATTATATGATCCCAACAATTATGATTTTTTAATGGTTTGTCTTCAAATTCGACTTATATTGATTATTGGGAAAAGTTTCTATCAACATAGGCTCCAAATTGACATGTCATGAAATTCCAACGAGGGATGTATAAGTCATATTATATGATAACCTTGTATGACATTTACAGTTCCTTCTAGTCTCCTTCAACCTTTATTTCTTTTCTTTTTCTTTTTTTTCTTTTTTGGGTTTTTGAGAAATAATGTCCTTTAACCTTTTAACTTGACAAATACAAAATGTAAGAAAGCAGTTCTAGGAGCACAAATTATTTCATGACTTCTTTACTATAAATCTGACGTGGCAAATTGTGAATGATTGTCTATCACTTACACATAAACTCGCCATTTTTTCTTCACCAGTTATACCTGGTGACATCACAATTGATAGTTATAAGAACATTACCATCAAGTGTGCCAAATGCCAAATATTTGGCATTTGACAAATCAAACACCAAAAACCAATCTTCATTAGGTATTTCAAATATCAAAAATTTTGGCATGAGGCTACGATACACTCTCAAATATGAGACAGTGTGAACATCAATGCCAAAAAAAAATTTTGCTTATTTTATTTACCTTTTCTCTCTCCTCCCAACACATATCTCTTTCTTCGTCTACAACACATATCTCTCTCTGCGTCTAGTTCTCTCATCACCCTCTCTATTCCTCTTTCACAGCCACGCCAATCTCACCACGCCATGCCGCCGAGCTTTGTACCATCATCACGTCACGCCACGTTACTGAGCTTCGTACCGTCACCACGCCACACCACGTCTCTGAGCTTCATACCATCACCATGCCACACCACATCGCCGAGCTTGTTGCGCCATCCACCACGTCATCGGAACCTCCCACCATTGGATCTCTCTCAATCGGCCTGCAGTAGTGGGTTTTATTTTTGGGTTTGTTTGATTTAGGATGTGGTTTAAGGTTTGTGAATGTGGTGGGTTATGGGTTAGTTGTGGCAGTGGTACTGTGGTTATGGCGGCAATTTGGTGGTTGTGGTGGTGATTATTGGGTGGTTGTGGTAGTTATTTTTTGGGTTGTTGTGGATATATATATATATATATATATTTTATAAGTTGGTGTTGGTGAATGTGGGTTTGTGCCGGTGGTGGTTGTCGGTGTTGTTGCAGCAGTGATTATTGGTGGCCGTTGTTGCGGCAGTGGTGGTTGTGCTGTTGTTGTTGTTGTTTTGATGATGACAAGGAGGAGTTAATATATTATTTTAATGTGTTGTAAATATTATTTTAATGTATAGAATTGAAGAATAAAACATGTGATGAATGTGATATTGTAAAATGATGTGGAAAAATAATAAAGTAGGCTTTTGGTGTTTTAAAATGATATTTTTTTATTATAAAAGAGCTGGTGAGAATGCTCTAACAAAGAAGTTGTAAAATAGTTTGAGATCCAACTTTTTTTTTTTTTTTTTTTTTTTTAATGTAAGGTCGGTCAACGATAAAGAGGCCAATATGCTTTCAATTTGAAGACTGTTTAATTTAGTTTTTTCAAAGAGTCTCTATCTTTGATTGGGACATGCTAACCTTTCGTTATTCTCTCAACTAATTTCAACAAAAATTACCAATCGTGCTATTGACAAATTGAAAATATAAGTAGATGTTTTGGAATAATAAGGTAAAGTAGGCTATGATTTGATTCCCATTCAAATTAGATAGCATCTTAAAGATTTGAATATTGGGTTGGTAAGTATTACTAGTACTTTGTCATTTTTGGTTTCATTTTTTCCTTCTTCTATTTTTTTTTTTTTTTTTTTTTTGGGGTCCTTTGTGTTTGTTTTCAGGTCTTTACCTAAAGCATCTCTAAGGGAAAAAAATAATAATAATTAAAAAAAAAAAAGTATTACTAGTACTTTGTCATTTTGGTTTCATTTTTTCCTTCTTCTATTTTTTTTTTTTTTTTGGGTCCTTTGTGTTTGTTTTCAGATCTTTACCTAAAGCATCTCTAAAAAAAAAAAAAAAGACCAACAACTCGCAACTGCTCTTTATATGTCTTTTGTGTATAAGGAGACGGTTCTATTGGATTATCAATGACCAGGCCCACCAGGGAATAGTTTGTCCTGCAATCAGCATTCGGTCAATAAGCATGCCCATGTGCACAAATTCTCTCTTGTACAAACCTCAACCATTCATATACTCAAGAGCTTTACGCTTTTAATAATAATAATAATAATAATAATAATAATAATTTCGATAGTTACAGTGAAATGATTGATTTCAACAATGGATATTTCTGTTGGAAATATTAAGTGGTATCAATTGAGCTATAAAATTATTGGTAGAGCCTTACCTTTTTTAATTTTAACTTGTGTTTAATATCACTTTTATTTATATCAATCACAATATGTCACATTGAAAATTATGAAAAAGAATTATGAAAAATATTATTTTCGTAGACTTGTTATAAATTTAATTCTTTGCTTGACCAATTTTTTTATTTTTTTATTTTTTTTTATATATAAGATAAAAATTCTACTCTAACTTAATCTAAGTGTGTATATATATATGAAGTTTCCTCCTAAAGACTTGAACTTTGGCTCTTACCCCCTACATCCTACAAGCATTTATACTTGTGGAGTGACCATCACACCAAAGATATGCAGTGATTGCTTGACCAATTTATTCTCTAATTATATATATTTCACATTAATGATATTAAAAGGCATAAACTATTATATTTTCTTGATAAGTCTACTTATAAATGTATTAACAACAACCAAAAGTTGATTAAACAATCCCTTACAATTCCCTTTGAATCACACACACTTTTTCTTTCAAAAACAAATTAAAAAAAATATTTGGTTTACTTTCATTGTAATCATTACTAAGAGATATTTTTATACCCTGCAATTGACTAAAGATTTCACCAATGATCCTTAGGTCAACTAACACTTCTTAGAATTTATAATGGAAAAATTTTAGAGTTCAAAATCTCCATCCCTACTTAATGTATCAAAAAAATAATGAACAAAGATATCTTTTTGAGCAGTTGGCCATTATTTGTTAGAGTTGGGCACTAGCAAATGATTTTCAATTTGGATGAACATTACTTAGCTATTCCACAAGTATCTCTAGGTCAACAAATACAATAGCCTTGTAACTTTACTCGCTGCTTACCACCTCCTAATATTTCCAATAAAAAACGTTTAAGATTCAAATTCCCTTCCCCCCGACTATCAAATTGTCCAAAAAAATACAAGCACTTATTGGTGAATCCAATGAAAAAGTTTGAGTTGTAAACTAGTTAAACTAAGCCTAGTATTAAAAGTTCAGACTCACTCATTTTATTTTATTTTAAACATGAGCCAAGTTCAAGCCCATCACCAAACAAGATTATATATTTAAGCTTGGTTTGTTTTCTTATCAAACAAACTTGAACTTGTTCACGAGATTAACTTATTATTTTCTCCTATATGGTAAAACAATGACTAAAATTTGTACATCTTCACAAATCTGTGAATTTTATTATGGATAAACTATTTATATTATCAATAAACTACAAATAATAATTTGAAACTATATGAATTTATTCAAGTGGGTTAAGTCTATATAAATATATTTTAGACAAGTATACATATAAAAATATAATATAATATATGTTAAATTGAGTATCATTTTCACGAATAAATTATTATGTTTGAGCTTAGTTCATTTAATTCTAAAGCCTAAACTGAACTTGAGATTGACTTTTTTGCTACATAAACAAACATTTTTTTTTTCGAGTCTGTTGAGGGGAAAATTTTGATGTTCCCAAATAGAATATGGGGTAGCCAAGCCGAAGCTCGACAATGAGCCCTTGAAATAAAGCCCAAGGCTTTCGATGTCGTGTAAGCCCACCTAAGCAAGAGATAGAGGCTGCACTCTAACAAGAAGACAACAATAAAACCCAATAAACATGTTACTGTTGTTAGTTTGTTATATTATTAGTCCTCTTGCAACATCATAGCTCAAATCAGTCCTCCAGCGGTAGGGTAATTGTGGTAGGGTAAACTATATTCAATTATTAAATAAATTTAATAAAGCATTAACTTTAGTAAATTCTTGTGTATTTTGTTCAATAGGGTCCATAGTACTTTCAACCATTATTACATTAATATGAAGAAAAAATTCCAAAAAGTCTCAAATACATTATAGCCTCCCATAGTAAAAAAATAAGTAAATATTAGTGGCTACATAGTGATGAAAAAGGAGTTATTTGGCATGGTATGAAGGGAGAGAGAGGTCTCAGCTCAGTGCAGCAAATATTAAACTAATATTTTGGTGAGTATGTGTGCATAAGGCATGAATGGGGTAATGTGGCCTATTTTGAGTGAGTGGGATAGGATTAATACTGAAGTTAAGGCTTTAATGAGTGGTGGGCTGTCTATGACTAATTGAAAGGCATTTATGAGCTGTAATTGTGTAGAGGGGGGAAAGGAATATCTGAGGTTAGGTGAGTGTGGCCTAAGAGGAATAAGTGGTGAGCTTAAGAAGAGCTAAACCACAAACAAAATGGTGAACAAATCAAGAGTTTCAGAGGGAGTGGCTGTCCCCTTGTGGGTTGAGGTGCTCATGCTTTTATAATGGAGTTTAGAGAAACATTATTAATAAGAATCCAAAAAAAAAAAAAAAACGTAGGTTTGATTCAAAGGAGCAAGTCAGCTGAATTAATAACCTGGATTTGGCCTAAAAATGGGAGATTTACTTTTAGGGTTGTTTTGCTTCTTTGGGCAATGTCACACATGGGTAGTATTTGGGGTAATTTTGCATTAAATGCTAAGATTGCAGAGATTGTGTTCAGCCAATGGGATTAAGGCAAGTATTAAGGAAGAATCCTAGTGCTGCAACTGAGATTTGGTCCCTAGGAAGTAGGATACAACATCCCAAGCCAGGTGTCAAATTTTTAGTTTACTTCAGAGGGTTCCGCTAGAAATCATTTTATGCCCTCCAAACCACATGTTTCCGAATTTTCTCCTTTAGGATTCATGGGCTTAGCACATGAATCATGTCTTGAACTTTTTTGACATGTATAGCATCAATTTGTTGAAATTTGGATAACTTGGTTGCAACTCCCCTTCCGTTGGAGGTACAGTCTTGAGGAAGATGATAGAGTTCCATTACCCTTTAGACTTCAGCTGACATCACAACCCTCGGGCACTATTCACATCAGGTAGAGGGTGACAGAAAAGCTGATGGGACAGCCCTTAGTTCATCCTCAAAGACTTAGTTCTCTTGTAGGGGCTTCTAGTTGTACTTTGGTTAGGATGAACAAGGGTTGGTTGCCCACTTTCAAGCCTCTTTCTAGTGACCTTTTTAGGCTAGAACTTTGCTCCATTTTAGCACTTTTAGTTGGGCCACATGGCCCTTTCTTTGCTTGGGCTTGTTCCCTACTTCATGAGATTCTTGGGCCTACAAAATGGGCATTAAAGACATGCTTTGCCATGAGTTTTTTACTCCTTGTGGGCTTTAGTTGTTAATAGAAATAAAATTAATCCATTGCTATAGATCACTTTGTGAATGATATTTTCTTTGGGACTTTTTAAATAATGACCTTCAATATTTTCTTGAGAATAATATTTACTATGGGTTTTAAATAAATATGGTAACAACCACTATAATGGAATAATGTGATGTTCTCATGAGTTTCTCTATAGATAATCATAATGGACATGTAGGATGAATAATTACCATAAGTTTTGGTAATAAATATTATGAATGTTATGATGTAGGATAGATAGTAAACATGAGTTTATAATATGAAATAAATAAATGCCATGAGTCTAATAATCATAACTTCCCATGGGTTTTTATAAGATGATTGCCATAGGTTTTAAGAATAGATAATTCATAAATTCCATGAGCCTGTAATATTATAGTAATAGGTTTAAGAATCTAAAGTATTGTTCATTATTGGACTTTTAAGTGAAATAACTATGATATTGTATTTTGGCAAGAATTAATAACCTTTGGCTTTTGATAAAATAGTGTCAAGTAGTTAGCTTGGGCTTTTGATAGTGTCAACTAAGTTAAGATTTTGATATTGCTAATGAGAATTGGGTTTTGATATTGCCAATTATAATTGAGTTTTAAATATTGCCAGTGAGAACTGGGTTTTGATATTACTAATGAGAATTGGGCTTTAATGTTGCCAATAAAAATTGGGTTTTAAATATTGCCAGCGAGAATTGGGTTTTGATATTATCAAAGAGAATTGGGCTTTGATATTGTTAATGTGAATTGAGTTTTAGATAAACAAATTGCCATGGATTTAAACCATGGGCTTTGATTATGGATTTGAATTCCATTGATAAAATTGTTTTGCCATAGATTTGAATCATAGACTTTTCAAATATTGTCAAGCATAAATATTCTTGGGCTTTAAATAGAATAGGATATGTGTATTGGGTTCATAGGGTCAGTTTTGGGCTTAGCTAAATAATGATAATAAAATCAGATAAAATATGAGTTTTTGGGCTTTTTGTGATAGTTTATATCATAACCCAATTTAGATAATGAGATATAAAATATTTGTGATTAACATAATAATAGAGCAAAAAATATTTGAAAAAACTCAATAACTTATTAGTAGTATAAATAGGTAGTACTCAAATAAAATTAAGTGTAAAAAAAAAAAAAAAAAAAAAGTACCCTAACAGAGTCAAGCTCAAATTGTTCCTAAACAATTTGGTTCGTTCATACACCTATGCGAACCTCTTACAAGGATGCGGATCCTAGAGTGAGCCCGATCACACGAGATCATTTTTGCGCGAGCATGGGCCAGCAAATTATAAATTACAGGGTGCGTATACAAAATAAAGGCCTAGTGGCCTCAAACGGACTAGAGTTTTTTAAAAGTAGAATGGGCTGACTATTAATCTCAAATGGTCAAATTTTCAAAAAGCTCTCAAATGAGGGCCCAAAACTAAAATTAAATGGGCCAAGTCCAACCTGTTGACCCAAATACACGTTTCTTCATTCTCGCGTTAAGAACTTGTGTCTCGTCGAGTCAAAAACTCAAAACGCACCGTTCTTGTCTCATTTTGCAATCTTCCCAACTGGTCAGTCTCTCTCTCTCTCTCTCTCTCTCTCTCTCTCATCTTTCTCTCTGTTACTATAATTCTTAGTTATTTATGAATTTTGTGATTTTTTACATTAAATTTGAGATATATCTTTTGTTGTCTGGAACTGATGTTAGCAAATGAAACCTATGTGTTTGTTTTTCCAATCTTTAATAATGTCTTAGAGACAGTTATTAGTTTGGAATTATAGAAAGCAATGGAATAGGGGTTAGAAGATAAAAAACTATTACTATGAAACCAAATGGCCAGTCCAACAAGTATTTACTGTGTTGCTAATAGTTTAATGGAATTGCAAGAATTAACCCACTTGAAATTTTAAGAAATTGGAGCTTAAAATGGCTTTTATTGAAAGAGTTTAAGAAAATTAAATGTTTTTGGTTTTAAACCAAAGGGTTTAGTCTAGTGGTTCCTAGGTTTCATGTGATATATGAGGTTTTGGGTTTAAGTCCCCAAGCCAATACCTTGGGGCCATCCAAAGAGATTTGTCATTGTTATTACTTGGTGTATGTGTAGGACAAGGATATGACGCGCACACACGGAAGATTAGTCGGGTTCTAAGGGCCTTGTACACCCACATTTACCCAAAAAAAAAAAAAATGGTTATGATTTTAGAGGTATTGTATGTGTGGGAGCTAGGTTGTCAAGTGCCTTATATAAAAAACGAGAGGTCACGGGTTTGAGTTTGGGAATCAATCTCTTCAAAAAATTGAGGGTAAAGTTTCCTACCAATCGCCTCTAATAGACCAAGCAAAAGGTGGAAGCTTGTAAACTGGGTGTGACTGTGACCTCTTTTTGGATGAGTATGGTAGTGAGATTGGCAAATGGGTAGAACTGATGTTGTCATGATGAAGAATGAAAAGAAATTGATGAGGCAACAAAAAGATGAGAGTAATTAGGGATATGGTTTTTGAGGCTAGGAATTAGGATTTGAAGGCCTTTATTTGCCTGTTATCATCTGTAAGAATTAAATAGTGTGAGGGAATGGAGAGTTGAGAGGATATGACTAGAAGATGTAAATTTTTAATCGGACTACTTTTGAGGCAGACTATGTAGTTGTGTTATTGCGAGACATGTGAAGATGTTCTAAATTGAGATCGAGGTCGTATATCCAAGACCAAGAAGAGTGCACGTGTTGATACAAGGATTTATTAGTCAAATTTGTGCACAGTGGGAACAAAGAGTAGGAACTCAAATTGTTGGCTTCCCAATATTTGAACAGAGTAGTTGGTTATCTAATTTTGAAAAGGTTTATTACATTGGTATCGAGTCAAATATGTTCTACATTTGTGTCAAAAGTTTGAAACCTGAAGGCTGTTAACATGAAAAGTGAAATCCTGAGATGATTTCAGCTAGGGGTCACACCAAACTTAGGTGTTAGCTTGAAATAAGTGTAGATTTTTTCTGTCTGATAGTTTATGTATATAATAAGCTCTAAATTTTTATTTACCTTCATAATCTTATATGTTATGCTCCAATGTTGCAGTTGAAAGGTGCTTTCTATTTGCTACCATCAAAGAGACTAGTACGGTTATCAGGATGGTGTATGAACTAACTGAGCAAAAAAGTGAGCATTATTCTGTTTGTTAATGTTTTTCATATGCATGGATTCTCAACTCTTGGTTCAGCTTCTAGTCAGTGTTTGCTATGAACATTTTTGCTTAAGGCTAAATTTTTTTAATAAGTTTTAGGGCTCTATGCTTTATTTGGTTAACTGAATGTTCTTGTAGAACTATTTTGCGAGTTATTGGTGTTCCCTACGATTACCCTGGTTGTGGAAAAATTTATGATAAAGTTTATTTTGAAATTACTCATGCTTGACTTTTTTGTTGTTACTTGTGTAAGTATGACATTAATCTGCACGTTTATCTTTTTGATTAGACCCTTAGTGGGATAGAAGAAGTATTAAAAACTAACTTATTATATCTCTTGCAGAAATTAGAATGTACTTTGATTTTTGTGTCATGCAACTTATAAAACAACTTTCTAATGTGATTTCATGAAAATATATTATTATTTTATATGTGTTATTATGCTTTTGAGCTTCACAATTTGGAGGATATCTTATTAGTCTTTTATTATGAATTGTGGACATAGACACAAGTGTTTATCTGCTGACTCGTGGTAAACTTAAAAAGTTATTGATAGCATTAAACATGCATATTTCTCTCTATTTAATAAAACTGCAGATGTTAAACAATAACATAATAGTAATACCCTTTCAGCTTTACACGTTTTGAGGTGAATGAATGTGAATTCTTAACTCTCTAAACCAGTGTCAAACATGGGTAAATACAAGTCACAAGGTATAGTGTTTCAAGTGTTCAACACGCCATTCTTCAAATAGGAGATGAGTCATACAATTTATAACCTCTTATCTTATCAGAAATACACAAAGTCATACAGATTTGGACGTGTGCTTGGTTACACATGTATCTAGTATGTGTAAAAAATGGTAGAGATAAAGGAGTTTTTTGTTAAATTAGATCAAATTTTTTAAGATTTAGAAGTTCCCTAGTTGATACCCAAAATTATTATAAATAAGTTTGCTGATTGGTAAGAAATTGTCCATGCCTATATGTAATATGCATACGTTGGTCTATGAGAGACTGTAGTGTTGTACAGAAATTGTGTTAAAAAAGCTGGGAAAGAAATAAGTTAAATGATAATGCCATAAAACTTGTAAAAAATAATTTTCACTCTTTTATTTTTAGCTTATACTAATATGTGTAGGCAAAGAATGCTTTGGGGTAGAAGGGACCACATCATCAGCAATTAGTGAACAGTTATTGATATTATATTATGTACCTTGATTTCATGCGTGATTAGCACAAATTACAGGAATTTTACCTTTTTCCTCTTGTGATTCTTTTCTAGATTTGTTAGAGTTTTGTAACTTGAGAGGCTGATGTTGGTGATTTCTTTGTATGTATACTTGGAAGTTTTTGCTTAAATAAAGTTTGTTACTTATCAAAAAAAAGAAAGGGCAAATAACACTCCCCTCCCTTAAGGTTTGGAAAAATGACACTCACCCCCAAACTTAAAGGAAAAAAACATTCTCCCCCCTTTGACATTTATTTATCTAAACTCTGTTAAATTGACGTTAAAAATGTTGTGCACTAACGTACTCTTTGGTTAATAATGTATTCTCAAAATTGCCCTCAACTTATTCTCAACTTATTCCATCAAAAGTCCATATTTTTAGCTACTTTTCTAATTTAACGTTAGATGGTAAAGAATAAGCTTTTGTAAGTTTGTTCATCAATCAATCAAATTGACTCTGAAAGTTTTTTATATTGATAAGTGACTTTGACAATTTCAAACTCGTTTTTAAACAATAAAAGCTTGAAAGTTTCAGCAAATTGTATTATTTCATAAATTTTTATCCAAAGTGTTAGAGAGAGGAGCGATTAAAAAATCTAAGAGGATCATCAAACTTTAAAAAATCAATTGGAAAGGTGCTATAAGAGACTAAAAAATCAACATAAGCAACATGTTTTATAATATGTTCTTTTAATTTTTTATTTTATTTTATTTTATGTAAATGTTCTTTTCACTAACCATGGTTAAACTTTGGTAAAGAGAATCTTTAAAAAAATTGGAATATTCTGTTACTAATATTAACAGAAGGGGGGGGAGTGTTATTTTTTTTAAATCTCAGGGGGGGAGTGTTTTTTCCTTTCAAGTTTGGGGGTGAGTGTCATTTCTCTAAACCTCAAGGGAGGGGAGTGTTATTTGCCCAAAAAGAAATATAGAATCACTCCTTGGCATATATATTAGGAATATATGCATCCCAACCTTAAGAACACATTTATGTTGGACTGAATGTCTGTAACAATGTCCTTTGTTTTTTTATTTTTATTTTTATTTTTATTTTTATTTTATTTTATTTTATGGTTTTACTCTACTGCAGAGCAGGATGTAGCAACACTAGCCTTTTTGTCATCTTACGACATTCTTCCCTTCTCCTGGCTTTGCAACTTTTTTTTTTTTTTGGTTACATGTGTGTGTGTGTGTAAAGATATATGTATGTACATGCACACTAACATATTTATTTATATGTTTTTGAGATAAAGTATGTATACTGAAATAATAGATAAAAGATAACAGCATAGATGATAACATGTCCAAGCGAAAACTTCATAGTAGCATTAATATTTCTTTTAGATTAGATATAATAACCCAGAAAGCACAGTTGGATTTAGATACTCAAATACTTATACGTAACTGGTCTTGCAAAATTTAGAATTCAAAGGGAAATAACATTTTTATGGCTAACAAATTTTAGTGCCCTTGGATTTTCTTATTTCACTTGACTAGTAGGTTTTGTTTGTAACATCAGCACAAAATATCTGCATTCTAGCATTCTCCACTCTTGCTCCTGTCTCTGCTCATGCCAAGCTCCATGCTTTTGACTATCAATTGGGAATGTCACCTAATCCATATGCATAGCTACAAATAAACTGGTTGTTTACAAGTCTCGGGAATTTTCTTGTGTTATCATTGAATTTATACATGAGCTGAACTTGGTGGTCTTGTTTGAAGCTGAAGGGTGGCATTCTCAGTATCTGTGCGCCTATAAGCTTTTATAAAAAGTGTTGAGGTTCAAGTGTGAGCACAACCTTTAGTTTCTAAAATAAAAGTTCTGGTACTTTTTTGTTAAACATGGTTGAAGTAGGGATTTTAAGAATATGATTTCTATATCTGATTTTGTTGATTGAAATTTTTGAATGAGATGGCTATTGTAAGAAAGTTTCTGTGGTTTTTCCCTGCAAATTATGTCATAACCAGTATTTCTCTTGTAACCTTGTAAAATTTGGCTGAAACCTGCAGAGATTGGTTTGGGTCTCATTGGTTTTGGTATCGTTTTTACATTTCTTGGTGTAGTTCTATTCTTCGACCGGGGTTTACTTGCCCTTTCAAATGTAAGACCTTTTATAACTTAAATCTTTTTGAGTCAGTGCACCGGAAGAGGCCGTGATTTTGTATACCTTTTGATAATTCTGTTATCAGATATTTTGCTTGACTGGGGTAGCCCTTTTGCTTGGTTGGCGTTCAACATGGAACCTCTTCACTAACAGAGCAAACTACAAGGTATGGCTAAGGAAATTCTTGTGCTAAATATTTTGAAACCATCCTTCTCATTTTTCCTGTGGGGGAGGGGGTTAATATGTGAAATTGTGAGCACATAATTTGTTCAAGGTGCTTGTGAAAAAGCAAAGGGATAAAATCAAAACCAAATACGGAATACATGAGATTGTCAGACAGAAGTACTATTCTTCCCATATAAGTACTATTCTTCCCATATAATTTCTCCTGGACAGCTAAGACTTTGCTGTTTAAGCTAAACAGCAGGCATAGCATTTCCACTGGCTCACTTTAATGGACCTAGGGCCTGGCTCTATGGCAAATCAAGAAATCTGAATGCACGTTTGATATGTGATAGCAGAGGAAAATTCTCAAATTGCGCTATGATCCAAATTTACAGCTGATAGGTTATATCCCTACCTTAAATACCTGTTGAGGGCTTGCTTGCTAGTGGGTAAAATTGGCCTACAACCCACCTTCCTTTATCTTTGTAATATCATTCAACTTCCTTGAAGCCTTTGTCTCTATCAGACACATGAATGCACTTGTAGGAATTAATTACATTGTGTATGGAGTGGCCTTCAATATTTGTTGTCCTGTTGGTTGCTATCAATCCCCTTACATCAGAGTTAAACTTTTCAATACCAAATTGTAGAGTCTGGGGGAGTGTAACCTTAATATTGAGTTTTTATACTTAATGACTCCTCATGTTTGAGCATTATAAAGGAAAATTGTTTTTTTTTTTTTTTTTTTTTTTTTTTTTTTTTGGTGGTTGATAATTTGATACTTACAATGGGGGAGGGAGCTTTGAATCTAGTGTTTCCATTGGAAATACTAAGAAGTGCCAGTTGAGCTACAAGGCTCTAGGCATGAAAAGGGAAAATAGTGTCTGAATTGTCATCTATGAATAAATTATTTATTTGGAGATAGATCTTCGATTAATTTTCTATTCTCTTCTGCAGGGTTCCGCATCTTTTCTTCTAGGGCTCTTTTTCCTTTTTGTTCGGTGGCCAATAGTTGGTATAATCCTACAAATATATGGTTGTATTGCTCTCTTTGGGTTAGTTCCTGGTCTGAGCTCCAAGCTCTAAACTGAATTATATACTTGTGTGGCTTTTAATGTATTTTGCATTGATGTAAATGCAGTGGTTTTTGGCCATCTGTCAAGGTGTTTCTCTATCAGATTCCAGTTTTAGGATGGATTATACAGTATCCTGTTCTGGTGAGTTTAGTTTATGATGTTTCAATCCTCATAATACTCTTGAGGCCTTCATACTTCTCTCTCTCTCTCTCTCTCATGTTGTCTCTTCAAAGAATTCTTCTTCTTTTTAGAAACTAGTTACTCCAACATACATGCGTGCATGCGCGCACACACTTTTAAGACCCCAAAACTTACCCATTATGTGTATGAAGTAAACTCCATAAAAATATTTGGCATGTCATTTATCAATAATTCCTATTTCCTATTATGCGGAACCTTATTTTCTGGTATAAAACAATCCTAGAAGGCCTTCTTCACGAAACAGACTCTTCCTTTAATAACTAATTGTACTTTGTATCTAGATTTTTCCCTGACATCTCTATCATATTCAGACATCCACCCCCCCCCCCCCCCCCCCCCCCAATCCTCTTATGCTACAGGCTTGTTATGTCAGATAATTTGACTGGACTGACTGAGAACTTATGCTATCTTCTTATGGCTAGCAGCTTCTTGATCGCCTGAGGGGCTCTAGTTGAAAACCTGTTGGGTTCTGATGACCGCTTTTGAAGCCAATTTATGCTTACCTAATACAAATCGGCATCTGAAGGTTTGACAGCTGAGTGCAATCCATTGTCAGATGTGTAAAAGCGAAGGTATAGGCCATGTTTGGTTCCACTGAAAACAGGCTGTATTTTGTTTTCATTTCCTGTTTTCTATGGGCCCCACCACCCAAAAACTTGTTTGGGTTTGTGTTTTGTTCTCAGTATTTGAAATGTGGATATGAAAACAAAATATGAGAACAACTTTTCAACATTTTTGGATTCAGGAAACTGAGTTCAGTTGCATATTTTTCAAAAACTCAACTCAAGTGGGCCACTACCAAATGGTTTTTTTTTTCTTCATAATACAAATCGCAGATATATCTCTCCCTGACTTCATCTTCCCTCTCTATCCAACCCTTTCTCACTACATACAACCAAAACCCATCAAGCAAACATTCAATTGTTTGAGATTTTCTGTCTCCTTTGGGTGATGATTTTTGAATGCGTCTTGCTGATTTTGGATCATTGCTAGGTTATTATTTTTGTGTATGCTTGCAGAGGAACTGTTGTTGGTGGTGATGGGTTTGCGGTTGGGTTATGATTTTATGATTTTGGTTGAATATTTTTCCTGATTAGAACAGACCCGTTAGTGAGAAAAGTGGTTTTTTTCAAAAATAAGAACCAAGTGCCAAATGGGGGTATCTAGTGTTTCTTGTTCTCAAAACGGGTGCCAAACAAAAGCACAAGTGAAAATGGTATCTTTTATACTAGTTTCAGATTTACACTTTATAGAGCATTTGCATCTGGGGGTGTAAAACACCCCCAGTTGCTCTTTTAGCCACTGACAACCTAAAAACATGCTCCAACCTGGTATGCAAATTCTAAAAATTTTAGAACCTGTGAACAGTAGATACTTATATTTAGAACCTATTGTTTACGATTTTGTAAATCGAAATAATATTAATTTATTCATTTTTTTTCCTCTCTCTCTCTCTCTCTCTCTCTCTCTCTCACTTTTTCTCTGACCCTCTCAACTCTCTGAAACTCGCTTCTCTCTAAAACTCTCCTCTCTCAACTCTCTGCTTGCTTGGTGCTTGTGGGTTTTGTGTGGATTTTCCTTTCTTTGTGGTGGTGAGGTGTGGGTTGGCGTGTTGGAGGTCTGACCTTGCTTTGTGTAAAGCGGCGGCCATGGGTTTTTGTGTGTTAGAGGTGGTGGTGGTGTGTGTGTATTGGTGGTGGGGACTGGGTTGTTGGGTTTTTTTTTTGGTGGTTGCAGGGGATTGTGTGTGGTGGTGGGGTGGTGGGTGGGTGTTAGAGGTGGTGGTGGTGGTGGTGGTGTGTGTATTGGTAGTGGGGCTTAGGGTTGCTAGGTTTTTTTTTTTTTTTGTGATTGCTAGGGGGTGTGTGTGGTGGTGGGGGGGGGGGGGGGGGGGTTGGGTGGGTGTTAGAGGTGGTGGTGGTGTGTGTATCAGTGGTGGGGACTGTGAGGTTGCTGGGTTTTTTTTTTTTTGTTGGTGGTTGCTGTGGGGTGTGTTTGTGGTGGTGGGTGGCTAAGCTAATCTTTCTAGTGGTTGTTGGAGAGAGGGAAGAGTGAGATGGGAGAAGAGAGAGAAATTAGTTTTTTATTTTATTTTATTACGTAGTTTATATTATTTTATTGGTTTGTATGTAAAAATGAAAACTGAGATGTAAGGTGAGTTGTAAAATGGATTGGTAAAATAGATAAATTAAGTTTTTAGGGTGTAAAATTGAACCTTTTTGGCCACCCAAATGCGAATGCTCTTAGAAATCAAACAAAATGCTCTTAGAAATGAAACAAAACACGAGTGCTTGGGGGGCCATAACTAGTAGAGAGCAGTTAGTTACAATTTTCCTACTTGATGTTTTGAAATTGACAATATCTATGAAAGAAGATGATTTGTAGGTCAAGTAATTATGTTGTTTTGCCAAAGTGTTAAGCTCCTATTCCAAAATATTAAACAAGATAGTTTATAATTTTTTTTTTTTTTTACTAAAATCGTTGATAAAGAGTCTTCTTAAATAAATTCTTGATTAAATTACATTTTTTTCCCAATTCTGGGGTTATTTTTATTTTGCTTCTTTAAGTCTAAATATGTATTTTGCTTCTTTATTTTTATTTGTATTAAAGTAGTGAAATTTCTTGAGTCCCACATAAGAAAGGAAAGGGATAATATTTTAGTTTATATACTCATGGCCTGGACTTTGGGTTGGACTTTGGCATGTGTGGATTAGGCCTTCTTGTCCAAATAATAATATTTTATTATTTTATTTTTTGAGTCAGTAAGTCTGTTCACTAACATATATATATTCATAGTCTTTTTTTCATAAAAATAACTTTTAAAGAAACTCTCACAGAGAGAATATTTTGTGTTTTAGCATTTGAGTCTAAGAGAGAGAAAGAGACAGTTCAATTCGCAGTGCATGGACCTTATGAGCTTCTTCTCCATGCTGTAGATCATTTTATTCTAGGAGGTAGATGTCCATGAGTTTCAAAACACCATAGATTATGTGAGGTACGAAATATGTTTTAAGGAGATTGTATCAAATACAAGACTTGATATGTATTATTTATTTTTATCGTATTTTGTCTGTGAGTTCTTAATTATCTTGCAAATTTCTCCTTATATATACAGTATTTATTTATTATTTTTGCTTACCACATCTATTTGTGTTATTGCTTATAATTAGATCTGTATGTTGTACTTATTTGCTTTATCATAAAAGTAAATTGTTGAATTATATCCAACAGCATCAACGACATGTTTATCAAGAAGTTCTCAATTGTCATCATGAACAAACTTGATTTATTAGTTCCTTAATCTTTAGCCACCATAAGAATTTGCTGCTCTAGTTGAAGCTTTCGTCATTGATGATTTAGTCATATGGGTCCACCATGCGTCGTTGAGCTACACTAAGCTTTCTTCGCTCTAGCTGAAGTTTTAGGGGTGAAAACTGTGAAAATTGTGAAAGTGGTGATGGCAAAGGGAAGAAATAAATGTAGAGTAAGGGGATAGAGATGAATGATACTTAGTGTCTGTTTAGCATGATTAATTTTGTCAACTTATTTTACTATTCAGTATTTTTTGCTACTATTTATGAGTTTCACTATATTTTTTAGTACTATTCATAAGTCTCACTACACTTTTCATATGGGTTCACCATGCGTTGAGCTACACTAAGCTTTATTCGCTCTAATTGAAGTTTTGGGGGTGAAACTTGTGAAAATTGTGAAGGAGGTGATGGCAAAGGGAAGAAATAAAGGTAGAGTAAGGGGATAGAGATGAATGATACTTAGTGTCCGTTTGGCATGATTAATTTTACCAACTTATTTTATTATTTAGTTTTTTTTGCTATTATTTATGGGTCCTATTACACTTTTTAGTACTATTCATAGGTCACATTATACTATTTCAGCTAACTTTTACCTTTATCTACAGTATTTTCAGCAAAAAGTTTTCAATTTTAGCAAAATAAGCGAATCCCAAACAGACCTTTAATATAGTTTTATTAAAACTTGGAGAAGAAGCACCAAAAAACCCTAGTTAGAGCTAATGGCGAATGGTGGTGGCTAACTAGTCTATGGAGAAAGAGGTTTCAGAAATGTAATAACCAAGCCTTTTTTATCTCTCTCATGTGAGGTTGTTTCTTTCTTGCTTTTTTTTTTTTTTTTTTTTTTTTTTTTTTTTTTTTCCTTATACTTATTTGGGGGATACAGCATTCTAGGACATTCGCACAAAAGATGGGTGACGTGTCATATGACTAGGCATGTGTCATGACTCATATGCTTACTTGGTACTTTAACGGCTAGATCTCTCATGAAGATGGACGGGGGACCATTCTAAAACAAACTCAAAAATATGAACTAAAAGGTAAAATTTTAAACTTAAAAGAACAAAATGAAAATAACCTTTAAACTTAAATGAGCAAAAAGAATAATATATTCTAAATTCTTTCATAATATATAAACTGTAAAGCTTGAAAAAATTTTTTTGATTAAAAGCAAATTGTAAATGAGACTGTCAATTGTGAAAACCTCGTAGTTCTTGCAAAAGTCTAATAGTAATAGCATCTTTAGTGGTGTTCCATATTTGTGATTCAAACCTCGTCTTAGTGTGATCATATTAGCCACTTTAGCCGCTGAGAAAACAATACTTGAGAATAGATAATAAGGGACTGAAAGTGTTTTCTCCGGTGAATTCACCCATAAGTTGTTTTGAACTCCATCAAAATCTCAGTAGCTTTAAATAGCATGTAGCTTGAACTTGCAATTTTTATATGTGGGCAAACATGCAAACATTATGTATATTTCTGCTATGAACGTTGGATAGTTACGATGCTTGTTCCAGGCTGCATCTTAAAATGGTTTTTCAAATTATCATAGTTGTATTGAATTTAATTGTCCTTGAAAATGATAACATTGTTTGTGTTTTATTGGTTAATACACTATGATATTTGAATTTAAATTATTTTATGGGAAAAGTTAATTGATGCCGTAAGGGCATTAGTTTAGAAAATATTTTTAGAAATTTGTTATGGAAAAAGGAAAATTAATTGATTTTTGGAGAAAAGTTAACAAATGCCCTTAAAGTATTGGTTTAACAATTATTTTTAAAAAAAACTATTGTGGAAAAAGAAATTAGCAAGTGATTTTTTTGACAACTTTTTATATTTCCAATGAAAGTGATATTAAAAATTTCCTAAAATGATAAATTAACAAATACCTTAAGAACACTCGTTAATCGAACCTTTCATTTTTTTTTTTTTTTTTTCCGTGAAAGTGATATTAAAACTTTTCTAAAGTTGTTTATTAATAAATGTTCTAAAGGCACCCGTTAACCAAACACTTATTTTATTAAGAAATCTAATGTACTATTAGGGTTCGTTTGGTTGGGGGTAAAACAAGGAGGATAGAAAATAAGGAAGAGAAAAATGGAGAGAAAACTGATTTTATGAGTGTTTGGTTGAAGAAAAGTGAATTATAGAAAGTTGGTGGGGTCCAGATGTTTTCTACCCTGGCCCACCAAAATTGTATCTCCTCAATTTTGAGAGAAAATATTACAAACCCATGGGTAGAACTCACTCTTGAAAATTAGCTTGAAAGGAGAGGGTGCCCAAGAGCTTAAAAACACATGATTAAGCTTATACTTAATTCATATGGGACATTAGGATCATAACATATCACCACGCTCTATAGCCGACGTCGACGACAGCTCACTCTCTCTAGCAACACTGACCCAATGATAGACCTTTCTCTTTTTGGTGGCTCCACTCACTTATCAGTAACAAATAAGTTGCTCGTGCGATACACATATAATATTGTAATGTTCTATGTAAGATGGTTTTGGAGAATATTAATATACCAGAGCAACTGTTGTAACGTTAGGTTGGTATATAGTTAATTCTCAAAATAATAAAAATAAATAAAAAAGAAAGAAAGAAAGAAAGAGTAGTCTATCGTTAGTAAAGAATTTAGTCCACTATAAATACTCTCCATTGAATTATTGTAACATAACACACAAGATATGATATAAAAAATATAACCATCAATAACTTTTTCATTATGGATGTAGATCGTTACAATAAAACATATTATTGTCTGTTTATATACAGATTTACCTATTTTTTGTGTGTTTCTTGTGTAAAGTTGTTAACTTAGACGAGATTTTTTTTCTTGTTGTAGCATATCATGATTGCAATTGTGTATATTTCTTAAGGAAAGTTCATTCTTGTTGAATGTGTAAGATCTACATAACAAACTTATGCGGTACATGATAAGATATGGAGTTCCATAACTATACTTTGTTAGATAGTAAAGGAGTAATAATCATTAATTAGAATGGTAAAAGGCCCTGAAATATGATCATGTTTATTTAGTATATTCAATTGATTTTAAGCATTCTTTTTTAGATTCACGCTTTATTTTAGAACTAGTTAGGGCTGCATGTGTAAGGCACGTGCAAGCCATGGAAAAAAAAAAGTAGTGATTAGGATCAATTTTAAATTTTATTTGTATCACAAAATAAAGATATAAATCATTTGATTTTTAAAATACATAGAGATTTATGTTAATCAAAAGAGACATTAATTTTAAAAATTTTGATAATTATGTTATTAAAAATTAATCTCATTCATATAAAACCGTGACGGATCCCAGTTCAATATTTTATTATTTTATTTTGACCTATAAGTTACCCTTCAATAGTTGTGAATATATTGTAATAACAACAATATGTCACGACATTTTTAGTTGTGCTAGATCTTAGTATGATATTTTATTATTTTATTTTGACCCATAAGGAATTGACACATGCATCACAACATTTTCACAATATCTCTATGTATACATTGTACTTAATTATAATGTGAATTTGTATTGTAGACACAAAAAAATTGGCAAATTTTGTACACATTTGCAAAATTTGTACAATATTTACCATTTTTTGTGCAAATGTGTATAATATAAACCACTTTTGTGTATTAACAATGTAAACTTGCATTGCAAGTACAAAGTGAACATATAAAGATCTTAAAAAAACAAAAAACAAAAACAAAGCTTAAACCAACTGGCATACTTGAAGGAAAAAAAAAAAAAAAAAAAAAAACAAACAAAAGAAAGAAAGAAAGAAAAGAAAACAAAAAGTGCACATTACTAATTGAATAAACCAAAAATACACTATTCATGAACCTTTGGCTCTTTTTATATAGTTAATAGATATGCCAACTTATGTAAATATTAAAAAAAAAAAAAAAAAAACTTTAGGCACTGTAGAAATTAGTGTTAAAATGTTGTGGACTTAGCATTTTTTTATTTGATCTATAAAAAACTAAGATCTTAACAATTGTGAAAATATTGTGATAACAATAAGTGTTGTAACATTTTCTCAAAACCTTTATTTTTAGTTGTGGTTGGTCACAGTCTCATATTTTATTATTTTATTTCGACTTGTAAGAAATTGACACGTCAATAATTGTGAAAATATTGTGAAATTTGTTATATTAGTATAACAATATATATACCAACTTACATAAATATTTAAAAAAAAAAAAAAACACACACACACACACACACAAACCGAAAACTGGGGAAAAAAAGAAAAACATGAGGCATTGTAGCTACAGTGCTAGTTAACTAAACCAAAAGCACTGTAGCTACAGTGCATATGCACATTTGCGATATAGCAAAAGCACTGCACAATAAGTGTTGTAACATTTTCTCAAAACATTTACTTTTAGTTGTGGTTGGTCACAATCTCATATTTTATTATTTTATTTCGAATTGTAAGAAATTGACACGTCAATAATTGTGAAAATAGTGTGAAATTTGTTGTGTCAGTATACAATATATAGGGGTGTTCGCACTGCGGTGCGGTACAATTTGGACTATTTTTAGCACCGCACTTAGCGGTGCGGTTTACTTAAAACCATAACTACACAGCATCTTGTTTTTGCGGTCACATGTGCGGCATGGTGCAGTTTAGAGTTTAACCAAAACCATAACCATACCGCACCTCATTTTTGCGGTCACATGTGCGATACTATGTATAAGATGCGGTTTGAAGTCGGTATATTTTTCAAATTTTAGGTTTTTCCTACCCAGCCAAAAACTAATATTTCCCTTTTTTTGGGCCAAATTTTAAATTATTGAGCTAGTTTTTCTTTATTTTTGGTTGGTTTTTCTAGTCAACACTTGTTAGGGTTATTAAACTTTTTTTTTTTTTCTATGAAAACTAAGGTTATTAAACTATTAATAATATATTTAATATTAAAAATAAATATATATATATATATATATATATATATTAATATATACAGAGGGTGCAGTGTAGTGCGGTTTGTGCGGTTTTCTTATTATAAAACTGCACTGCACCATGTGGTGCGATGCACTATTACTTGAGGTGTGGTGCGGTGCGGTTATGCCATTTTGCGGGCGGTTTTGGTGCGGTTTTTGTGGTTTGGTGAACACCCCTAACAAAAAAAAAATATATATATATATATATCAGTTTACATAAATATTTAAAAGGAAAAAAAAAAAAAACACAAACCGATTATAAAAAAAAAAAAAAAAAACTTTAGGCACTGTAGCTATAGTGCCACTTGGTACTGTAGCTATAGTGCTGCTACTCACCAAATGTATAGTGCCAAAGCACTGTCAATAATTGTGAAAATATTATTAAATTTGTTGTGTCAGTATAACTATATATAAAAGGAAAAAAAAAAAAAGTACAAACGAAAGACTAAAAAAAAAAAAAAAATGTAGCAACTTTAGCTACAGTGCCGCTTGGTACTATAGCTACTGTTCAAAACTTAAAAAAAAAAAGGGCAAAATGGCTCAACAAAATGGCACTGTAGATGTACAATGCAAAAAAACTGTACGCGCATTGGCGCTTTACATCTCAATAATTGTGAAAATATTGTGAAATTTGTTATGTCAGTATAACAATATATATATATCAGCTTATATAAATATTTAAAAAGGAAAAAAAAAAACTTCAGGCCCTGTAGCTACAATGCTGCTTGGTACTGTAGCTACAGTGCCGCTACTCACCAAATGTGCCGTGCTAAAGCATTGTCAATAATTATGAAAATATTGTGAAATTTGTTGTGTCAGTATAACAATATATATAAAAGGAAAAAAAAAAAAAGTACAAACGGAAGACTTAAAAAAAACTGTAGCAACTGTAGCTACAGTACTGCTTGGTACTGTAGCTACTGTTCAAAACATAAAAAAAAAAAAAAAAAAAAAAAAAAAAAAGACAAAGTGGCTTAACAAAATGGCACTGTAGATGTATAGTGCAAAAACACTGTACGTGCATTTGCGCTTTACATCTTAATAATTGAGAAAATATTGTGAAATTTGTTGGGTCAGTATAATAATATATATATATATATATATACAAGAAAAAAAAAGTACAAACGAAAAAAAAAAAAAAAAAAAAAAAAAAAAAAAAAAAAAGGCAAAGTGGCTCACCAAAATGGCACTGTAGATGAACAATGCCAATACATTGAATGAACAGTGCCAAAGCACTATAGCGGCATAGCCGCTTTTATATATAAGATATATTATAGTATAATTGTTATAAAATTTTGTTAGTAATGAGTTCATCGTAAGAAGCAAAAAAAAAAAAAAAAAAAAAAAAAAAACCCGTAGGAGTTTCAGCGGCTAGATGGTGGTGAGAGGTCAACATGACAATGGTGGCAACCCCTCAAACTCCTCTATTTCTCTCTCATACAAATGTTTTGCCAATCTAAAGTATTTTATTTTGGAAATAGTGAAATAATGTGTTTCATTTAACAATTCACAACATTCTCGTGTCTCTTTATCTCTCCACAGTGCCTTATTAGTTAGTTATATTAGTCCTTAATTTTTTGTTTGTTTGTTTGTTTTTAATACTAACAATAGGTATGCTAAAAGACATGAATAAGAGAGAAATTTGTAGTGTAAACTTAGATAATTAATGAGAGATTAATGAGATAATAGTAAAAAATAAGTTAATGTGATATTTTAGGTAACAATTAAAAAAACTTAATGAAAAGTGGTAAAAAAGACTAAATGCAAAATTAGAACACCACATGGCAGAACCTCATGCGCTTCCGCATGAGGTTTTTTACTTATATATATATATATATATATTAATATTAATTAATGATTGATTTTAATCTAGCCTCTAGGTCACTCCTTCCAGAATCCGAACACAAAGCCATAACTCATTTGATCCCATACTCAATGAGTTACGCACGATTAATCGAGGTGGTGGTTGGTTCTAATACCAAATATTACAAACCTATAGGTAGAACTCACACTTGAAAACCGCCTTGCAGGGGGAGGATGCCCAATAACTTATAAACACATGATTAAACTTATACTTAATTCATATGGGACACTAAGATCATAACAAAAAAATAGAGAGGAGATGTGTAAGGACCAGATTTGAGTCCCTAACCCAAAAGTTGGATGGACTCAAGCTCAAGAAGTCCAAAACAATGAATTTATAGAGAGTGGGCTGGAAAAACTAGGCTCTAGATGATTAAACCAACTTTTGATTAGGTTTGGATAATCATACAACGTAAAGAGACAATATTATGTTGAATAAAAATCGTCCTAGGCATTTATCCGAGGTGATCTGTTCATATATATATTATCCTCAAATTAGGTTACAAGCTTAATTTCTCAATATCACAATGTCTTTTTCCTTCTCCTTTTCCTCCCTCCTTTTGTTCATGAGGGGACTTCTTCTTTATATAGTTCTTTTCCAAGCATTTTGACCTTACACTTGTTAATCATCTGTATTACTACTTAAGTGGCTGTCTTATTAGACACACTCTCTGGTTGTGTAGGCTTTGGAAAAACCAACCTTGCACTGTTCAGATATCATCTCCACATTAATGCGGCTAGAAAGTTAGATGCAGAGCATTTAATGCAGAGGTAGCAGCTTTAGTAGATATTTGTGGCCCTTATCTACTCATTCCTTATCCATCTCCTGATCCTTAACTGCGATGATTATTGGTAGGATACTCAGGGTGGTAAGATGTTCTTATTGATCTCGGATCCATAATCCCAACAAGATTTCCATCCTCGGACGTCTTTCGGACTATCACGTTCGATTTGTATCTCTTCCTCCCATACAATTCTCATAATAACGTTGCTTGATCATCCTTGGACAAGTATGTATTGTTGGATTGGGACACAGGCCCAATATATACAATTTTCATAACATCCTCTGGTTATCTGGTCCCCACAATAACCCCCCAAAATCTTGCTTTTCGACTCCTCAGAAGGAAAGAAAGATTTTGATATCACCGTCCCACCTTATTCATGATTATATCTTGCCTATACAAAGTCCCAAACGTCTTTTTATCTGCTCGAGGCACGCTCCTGACGCTTCAGCGTCTAGAGTGTGCCCTCATTAAATTTTGACGGCACGTTTGTTCCCCCACATTCAACAGCATTATGCCAATCTAACGGTGGAGAATTTTTCTTAAGGTTTCAAGCGGGAGTTTTCCAGCTTGTAGCTTCCGTGCCATTATAAATAGTCTCTTAAATCAACTCATTTCCCCACTTCCATCAATCGCACAACTTTAGAGCTTATACACTGAACCTGCTACCTTCTCTCACTTCTTCATGCGTCTACAAATACCAAAAATTTGTCCGAGGACCTTATTTTTAAAATCTGTAAGTTTCTTCAAACCCTCTTAGTTTTATTTCTTTCCATATATTCTTGTTTCATTCACCTTTTTTGCTTTTTGGCTCTATTTTTCGCCCCAAACTCGTTGATCCATTTTCAAAACTTCTTAGAAAGATGGGTAGATTCAAGCGTTTGGTTGAATCCGAGGAGGATATAGAGAGATTTAGGACTAAGTATAGAATCCCACCAACAGTGGGTATGAGATACACTGCCCAAGGGGAATGGGTAAACGATAGGAAAGAGGGAGAAGTGGTCATCCCAATGATCGTTTTCATAGAAGGAGGGATGACCATTCCCATGGGTAGCCTCACAAGGAGTTTCTTTAGGTTTTTTAGGCTATCCCCCACACAATGCGCCCCCAATATGTTCAAAGTGTTAGGGAGTATAGAAGCCCTAAATGAGAGAATGAACTTAGGATTGACCCACCATGATGTCAATTGGGTATATAATCTACACCACTTGAAGGGACAGAGATACTATCTTAAATCAAGGTATCCCGAAGTAAGATTAATCAAATGTCTCCCTACATCAAACAAAGGGTTAAAGGAAGATTTTTTAATCTTCTTTAGGGAATGGCATGATGGCCTACCTTGCCCAACCAAAACTAGGTGGGGGTTTAGTCGTCAATCTATGCACTTTAGCTTATATTTTCCCTTTATTCTTCGATATTTTTGATTCTAATGAACTTTCCCTTCATCTTAATGATTTCGCAGACAAACGTGCAACTATACCTCAGTTCAACCTTGTCAATAGAGAGAATCCAAATAGGATCCTACGATCCGAGGTGTTCGTAAATGAGGTAGACGGCCAGTTGCGAGCAGCATACATAATTCTAGGATACCAGCCTATTTCCCGCGCATTTCAAGCTCCGAAGTATGTAATAAAAGCCAAAGACCCTTGTCTTCAACGTATTAGCGTGGCTTACGAAGGATTTATTGTTCCTGAAGGCATTCCACTTCCAAAGGACGCATCCATTACCCAGCCACTCTTTGTGGGTATCCCTTCAACAGGAGCTTCCTCATCCCAATCTGTTGTTAAGGAGGAAAAAGAAGAAGAAGAAAAAGAAGAAGATGAAGAAGAAGTCATTATAAACTTGTCTGACTCCCAGGACGAGTTTGAAGTGTTTAACCAACCTCTATCCCCCAAGAGTGTCTCAACCGACTCCACCCATCAGCAAGAAATAGATATCAGCCTCTCAGACAAGATGGTTATCCAAAGGAAATCACAGAGAAGTTTGCTGGAGCTAATAGAGTCTCAGCCCAGAAAAGGTGCGCTTAGGGGACCAAGTCAGTCTAAACTTCCTCCTCCTCCTCCCAAGCTTCCTACTCTTCCTCCTCAGCCATCCTTGCCACCCCGAGTTGATCCTACTGACCCCAAGAGAAAGGGAGAGCAGAAAGGTAAAGACGTAGTAGAAGTTGGGAGATCTCGGCCAACACTTGAAGAAGAGACTCCTTGGGCTCCCAAGCAACAAAAAACTGGGCAAACGGGGCAGAGGGGCTCAGAGAGGGGAGATAACCAACCATCCGAGCCTCAGGCTTGGCTTCCAGCTCCCATGGTTAATGGTGAGCCCTTGATGGATAATGCATCCATCAGGACCTTCCAGGGAGGCCAGGGATGTCATGTGGCTTCAGCCTTAGAGGAGGCTTTACTACTCCTTATGGATATGGTCGAGCTGAGGTCTATTAGGAGGCCAGAGGTTTTTCTTAACCTCAAAAGGTATTTGGGCATGGTACATAGCTCACTACTTTTCTATTATATTATTTATTATTATTATTTTTTATATCTATTTAACTTCAAAAGATAACCATCCTTTTTTGTTAGGCTGTCCAAGCCGCTTTTAGGACCGAAGAGATAACCAATACCTGCTACCGTCAGCTGGATGACGAAAGGTCTAGGTGTCCGACAACTTTGGAGTCATTCAAGATCGCCGACCAATCTAATAAAAACTTAAGGAAAAAGCTGACGGAGGAAGAGCACGCAAGAAAAAGAGCCGAGTCGGCCCTGGAAAGTTTTCAAAAGCAAGCCAAGGAACAAAGACTGCATCTATGTGACACCAATGAGCAATTGGCTTCTTCTAAAGAGCAAGTTGCAGCTCTGCAGAAGAAGTTGGCTGAAATCCAGCAGTAGAGAGACCAGGCCGAGAAGGCTAAGGAAGAGGTTGAGAAAGCAAGGAGGGAGGACGAGGTGGCTAAGGAAGGGGCCGAGCAACAAGGTTAATAGCTCGGAGTGGCTGAGACGAAGGAAAACCTTAAGGCGGAGGTTCCAGCGGTGTGCCAAATATACTGCACTCAGACTTGGACTGAAGCCCTTAACCAAGCTGGGGTTGAGGTTTCTTCTGAGCTGAGGAAGCCAGAGAAGATCTATTACCCTCTAGCCATACGTACCTCAGACCTTCCTTCCACTCAAGGTGAAGCAGTCTCTACCTCCGCTGATCCTACTGGAGAGTCACAGCCTCAATATCCTCTTCTTCCCAATCAACGAGAACAAATAAAAGAACCTGGAGCTCTCAAGGAGACCTCCTCTGAGATGAATAAGACCTCGAATTAGACTAAGGAGGCTCCCCAAGGTGAGGCAGCTTCACAAAAATTTGAATTGACCTTAGCTTCAATCACCATGCCTGCCAAAGAAGACCCTAAGGATAAAGAGAAGGTGGCTCCTGCTGAAAAAACCACTCAAGCTGAGAAGGCCTTCAAGACTGGGCTTCAGATAAAGTTAAAACGATGATTCTTTATTTTTATAATGTAATTGCAGTACCTGTGATGTAATTTTTTCTCTTTTACTTTTGTTTTTAAGACATGTTTTAATGGAGTGTTCTTTTGTTTCTTCAAATTTGTATGAATTATCCTCTTCACTTATGCAACTTTTATTCTGATTATCCCTTGATTAAATATAGCTATGTGCTATAAAAGTGCACAACTTTCACATATTTCTAATTGATGATCAAGGTAGATTAAAATTATTAAATTCTTAATAATGTTAATATATACCTAGAATCTACCAACTTTAACAAGTTTTCTAACTTTGAGAAAAATATTCAAGCATTGATCAAGTGACAAATAAGATCAGGGCACCTTAAAATGCTTTAAGTGATGCTCATGGACTTAACTAGGATTACATCTTGATTAAGTGGTGGCAAACCATGCGACCACAAAGGGAGTTTGGAGCTTACTTCTCCTTAACATTTAAACTAATGTCTGACTAACACTTAGAAAATGTCCATTAAACTGATGGTCCAAAGAACCTGATATGATTCAGTTGTTCTTTAATATGTAGAATGAGGATACACTGTGTTAATTTTTCTAAAGCAAGTGGTCCGAGGTACCAGCCGTAGTTTGGATCCTATATAACACTTAGAAAAAGAAGTCAGAGATATCAATTTCCCCAAGGTATGTGGTCTGAGGATACAGACATGACCAAGGTTCTGTTTGATATTCAAAATGATGTCATACTGTGTTAATTTTCCCAAAGCAGGTGGTCCGAGATACCAGGCATAGCTTAGGTTCTATTTAACACTTAGAAAAATAATTAAGAAATATCAATTTTTCCAAGGTATGTGATTCGAGGATACATGCATGACCAAGGTTCTGTTTGATATTTAAAATGATGCCATATTGTGTTAATTTTCCCAAAGCAGATGGTCCGAGGTACCAGGCATAGCTTAGGTTTTGTTTAACACTTAGAAAAATAATTAAGGAATATCAATTTTCCCAAGGTATGTGATCCGAGGATACAGGCATGACCAAGGTTCTGTTTGATATTTAAAATGATGCCACACTGTGTTAATTTTCCCAAAGCAAATGGTCCGAGGTACCAAGCATAGCTTAGGTTCTGTTTAACACTTAAAAAAATAATTAAGAAATATCAATTTTCTCAAGGTATGTGATCCGAGGATACAGGCATGACTAAGGTTCTATTTGATATTTAAAATGATGTCATACTGTGTTAATTTTCCCAAAGCAGATGGTTCAAGGTACCAAGCATAGCTTAGATTCTGTTTAACACTTAGAAAAATAATTAAAAAATATCAATTTTCCCAAGGTATGTGATCCGAGGATATAGGCATGACCAAGGTTCTATTTCATATTTAAAATGATGTCATACTGTGTTAATTTCCCAAAGTAGATGATCCGAGATATCAGGCATAGTTTTGGTTTTGTTTAATACTTAGAAAAATAATTTCATGAATGCTAGATGATAAATATAGCCAACAAAAGAAAGGCGAAGCATACTTGTATTAATAATAATATCTTCTAAGATTATTTACATTTCAAGGACGAGGCATAGCTCTCTCATCCAAGTCTTCCAGATAATATGCACCTACTCCAGCCACTGATGTTATATGATATGGTCCCTCCCAGTTGGGTCCTAACTTTTCCCATGCTGGGTTCTTGGTAGTTCCCATAACCTTTCTTAAGACCAAGTATCCCACTGCTAGCTGCCTTAGCTTCACATTATCATCATACCCTCGCTTGAGCTTGTGTTGATAATAAGCCAATCGGACCATGGCATTTTCTCTTCGTTCTTCAACTAAATCTAAACTCTTCTTCAATAATTCATCATTGCTGCTCGGAGTGAAAGAACTTGTTCTTAGGGTAGGGAACTCGGTTTCCAGATGAATGACAGCCTCAGCCCCATATGCCATTGAGAAAGGCGTCTCTCCTGTGGACCTACGAGGCGTGGTCCGATAAGTCCATAGGACGTGTGGTAACTCTTCAACCCATTTTCCTTTTGCGTCATCCAGCCTCTTTTTGAGTCCACTTACTATGACTTTATTGACAGCTTTAGCTTGACCATTTCCCTGTGGGTATGTCGGGGTGGAATATCTATTTGTTATGCCTAAGTCATTGCAATATTCCCTAAAGGCTTTACTATTAAATTGCAACCTATTGTCCAAGATGACAGTATGAGGAACTCCGAACCTTATCATTATATTTTTCCAAATAAACCATTTGACATCCACGTCCCTGATGTTGGACAATGGTTCAACTTCCACCCTTTGGTGAAATAATCTGTGCTAACCAATAAGTATCTCTTGTTCCCTACTGCCCTAGGGAAAGGGTCAACAATGTCTAAACCCCATTGAGCAAAAGGCCAGGGATTGGAGAGGGGATTAAGAACTCTCCCTAGCTGGTGAATATTTGGGGCAAACCTCTAACATTAGTAACATTTTTTTACATAATCCTCTGCTTCTTTCTGCATCCTCGGCCACAAATAGCCTTAGGTAAAGGCCCTATGTGATAGTGACCTACTCCCCGTATGGCTTCCTCAAATTCCTTCATGCAATTCCTCCAGGATTAACTCAACTCCTTTCGAATATACGCACAACAGATATGGGCCAGAAAAAGACCTCTTATACAACTTCTGATCCTCGGACAACCAGAACCGAGGAGCTTTTCTCCGCACTTTGTCAGCTTCAGACTTATCTTCTAATAGAACATCCTCCTTGAGGAACAATATGATAGGATCCATCCAGTTGGGAACCGCCTTTATCTGATTAACACGGGATCTGATACTTCCTGCCTCAGTAGGTTTACATAAGTCTTCTACAAGGATTACCCGAGGTAGGTTTTTTGCCAAGGAAGTTGCCAAGGTGGCAAGAGAGTCTGTATGTGCGTTTTTACTCCTAGAGACTTATGTCAAGTTAAAAGATTCAAATTTAGACTGTAAATGTCTAACTTGATTTAAGTATTCTTGCATTCTGGGGTCTCTGGCTTCTAACTCCCTTTGGATTTGGCCAACGACCAATCTTGAATCAGAAATCACTTCCACTGCCTTTCCACCCATTTTTTGTACCATGATCATTCCTTCCAACAGAGCTTCGTATTCATCTTCATTATTGGTAGCCTAGAATCCCAATCTTAAGGACTTTTCGATCGTGATGCTCTCTGGAGATATCAAGACTAGTCCCACACCAGATCCTCTATGGTTTGCTGCACCATCAACATAGACTCTCCAAGATGCAGGCTCTTGCCTGGATATCATTCCAACCGATTTTCCATCCATGTTATGCTCTTCTACTTTTTCTTCTGCTGAGTCTTCAGCAAACTCGGCTACCAAATCCGCAAGGACCTGATCCTTGACCGAGGTGTGGGGCATATACTTGATGTTAAAAGCCCCTAGAATTGTCCCCCATTTTGCAATTCTACCCGTGTAATCAGCACTTCAAAGCAAAGATCTTAGTGATAGTTGGGTCAAGACGACCACCATAACATGCACTACTGCCAAAATGGCCTTTTCCAACGGTAAATATCGAACCTCGGCTTCATGTAAGGACTTGCTCACATAGTAAACTAGCCTCTGCACGCCATTATCATTTCATATCAGCACCAGACTCACTGTGTGAGTGGCCACAGCAATGTAAGCAAATAGCACCTCATCCACCTCGGGCTGAGACATAATGGGTGGCCGAGACAAATACTCTTTCAGTTGTTGAAACGCTTGGACACATTCTTCAGTCCATTCAAATCACTTCCATTTATTCAATAATTGAAAGAAAGGCCTACATCTGTCTGCTGACTGAGAAATGAATCGGTTCAACACTGCAATCATCCCTGTAAGCCTCTAGACTTCCTTAGGATTCTGTGGTGGTTAAAGATTGTTGATCACCTTAATCTGGTCAGAGTTAACTTCGATTCCACGATCGTGACCATATAGCCCAAGAACTTCCTTGACCCAACACCAAAAGAACATTTGGAAGCATTAAGCCAAAGCTTATATTTCCTCAGGACGTTAAAAATATTTTCAAGGTCATCAATATGATCGGACTCCACCTTATTCTTCACTACCATATCATCGATATAGATCTCTATGTTTTTCCCTAACTGAGACTCAAACATAATAGTCATCATTCTTTGATAAGTAGCCCTTCATTCTTCAAACCAAAAGGCTGTTGGGATTTGTGCCCTAGAATCCTATTGTATGATGCTATGTATTATATTATGTATGACATTATGTATGACATGATGTATGACTTAATATTGTAATTAATAAAGTTGTTTTATTATTATCTGAAATAATGGTAACATGAATATTTGGACATTATCATATAGTCCATGAGATGCATAGTATGTGATTTATGTGATTTAGTCACTAGAAGATATAAGTCATAAGTTCTTTGTAAACTCAGAATTTGGTTCGTAGTCGGTGATGAAATTGGGCATTTCATCTGCGAAGACTATAACATATTAACTAAGATGATTTGTCTTGATCATGGAAGTGGTGACTTCTAGTTGATATGTTGATATGTTTTAAGAGTTAAGACATATTGAACTGGACCGCTGTGAGATTTATTATTCTCCTAACAACTGTCAATTGAATAATAAATCTTACGACTTATATTTGCATGAACTCTTAATCCTGAGAGAACTTATATTTGCATGAACTCTTAATCCTGAGAGAATAATAGACCTGATCATGAAATGTAGGTTGCTTTGATATATCAGGAGTGAGATCTAAAGAAACGGTCAAAATCTCAGTATGTTGGGCAGTCACATTTAGTGTTGATGGAACATATATTTTCAAGATGGAATTCATAGTCTCTTAACGGAGATACAAAATATTCCCTTGAGATAAGTTTAATGGGTTTGTTATTCAGAGAGTTAGGTCTAACCACTTTGGTAAGATATTACTAAAGTATATATTTATGAAATTGGATTTTATAAATATATGATGAATAACTTAAAAGGATTAAACCGGGTACTTAAGGATTAAGATGTAGTAATCTTCAAAGTGGTAGTCTATATTCATGACTTTGAATTACTACAAATATTTTATGAAGGGGTTGCATGTACAATAAAGTCTTGGGATATAATTTATTAATAAGGCCTAGAGTGCAATTATATTTATATAGTGGTATTAAATATAATTAATGGTAACTTTGGACTTGTCAAGAGTTGACAAAAAAGCCCAAGGCCCATTGGAGCTAGTGTCTTATTAGTCCCTATTGGTCCCACTCCAAGCCACACACTAAAACCCAATTGGAAAGGCCTTATAGGCTAGCCCAATTAGATAATCAGTTAGTTATAAAGGGAGAAACATACAGAATTTTTTCATAAGAAAAAAGAGAGACACCATTGTGAAATGGTGTGTATGTGTTAGTGAAGCACTCATTATTCTCCCTTAAAAACTGATTGAGAGACCACACTTCTTGGGCGTAAAGTGGAATTGGAGTGAAGATTAAAAGTGTTCCCAAGTACTTCTAATCTTTTGTTTTGAATTTCACTACACCAAGGTACGCAATTTTGTTCTTAAATTCTGAAATTTACATAATGCAAGTTATCAATCATGAATGAAACAGATCCATGTTTGTTGCTTCCGCTGTGTATTTTGCATGAGATATAAAACCAGATTTTTCCAACAATTGGTATCAGAGCCAGGTTTTCATATCATGATTGTATAGCATGTGATTGAGTTTTAGAATCAAAGAAAATCATTTTCTTAGTGTTATGGGATTCTTGAATCTGTTGTGATTGTTCTATATAATCACGTTTAGGTTTTTTGATTTCATAATTTGTTTTAAGAGAAAGTGATTGATTTTGCGTTGATGTGAAGAGAATTTCTATTAATATGGATTTCCATCTTCAAAAGAATTTCTCTTGGTCATAGACTTCTAGATGATGTTGTTATGTAACCGTCAAGATAGAAGTTTAAAACTTAACGTTTTGGACCAAGGCACTGCTACGGGATAACACTTTCATTGCCTTATATCACTTTCAAGGCAATAACTGTCATATGCACGAACCAAGTAATTGCACCACTTGGATTTCTTTTTTGCACCGCTTGGCTATTCAAGCATTTTGTTAGGTTCTAAAGATTTAGGATTTTATGTATTTAGAACTCTAATATGTAATGTTGGCAAACCATGATCAAAACAATATGTTTAGTCTTGTTTAGGCTTGCTTAAAGTATGTTTATTTGTAAAACTGGAATCGAGTGATTGCAGATTTATTGGACTAAATTTGTAAGGCTCGATCGATTGAAAATTAGACTCGATCGATCGAACCACGTACAGATTTATTTTTCTGCAGAGTTCCAGTTCAGCCCAAACTCTATTTAAACGTCTTGGGGATCAAGTAAAACACTCCTATTTATAAGGAAAACCCTAGAACGTTTTTGGGACTTTGGGAGAGAGAGATTAGAGTGCCTCTTGTGCCTCCTTTTATTAGGGTTTTGTACCCAAACTTCTCTAAGTCTTTGTTGCTTATATTTGCGGTTTGTGTGAATCTCTTGTGAGATCCTTGAGGAGTTTTCCTTCACATAAACTTAGGGTTTTCAAGGTAGAGATATTATCTACATCTTGATGATCAACAAGGTTGCAGCCATTAGAGCTTAAAGAAAAACAAGCAGGGAGCTTGTATCTTAGGGTTTTGTACCCAAACCTCTTTAAGTCTTTGTTGCTCATATTTACGGTTTGTGTGAATCTCTTATAAGATCCTTGAGGAGTTTTCCTTCACATAAACTTAGGGTTTTCAAGGTAGAGATATTATCTACATCTTGATGATCAACAAGGTTGCAGCCATTGGAGCTTAAAGAAAAACAAGCAGGGAGCTTGTATCTTATTGGAGAGTCCAAGAAAGAAGGAGTCCGTGGATTCGGAGATTGCACATGGTCGTGTTAGTAAGTTCTACTGGTAGGTAGCATTAGGAAGTTGAGCGGGGAGCTTGTAAGTCCTTTTGTATGAACTTTGATTCTTTCATAGTGGATTCAGTTTTGCCTTGAGGATCGGTGGGTAAAATTCTCCTCAGGTTTTTTACCGGTTTGGTTTTCCTGGGTGATCATATCATGTGTTATTTATTATGTCGCTGCTTTATATGCTTGATATGATTATTTGATTGTTTTAACCTAGAATTGCTTAATTTGACTAAGTAACAACTTGGCTAATTAACTAGGCTACGCAATCTGGTTGTTTTTAAGGAGTCTAAAACCAAACAAGTGGTATCAGAGCGGGTAGCTCTTCTTGTTGTAGATCTTTTGATCTAAGAGCTGATCCTTGACCCCTGTTGTCATGGACAATTTGAAGTGTCTTTTTGATCATGTTTCTGCTCATGCTTCTGTTGATTTTTTTTTTATGCTTTTGAAACTCTTCGTAAGGAATTATCTAAATCTTTGAAAATTTCTAAGAAATTCAAGGAAGAGTTAAAATTAGCTAATCTTGAAAAAGAGGAATTGATTGTTAGATTAGATGAATCTAATAAAAAGAATGAATTTTTGAGAAATCAAATTTCCTCTCAAGATGAGAAGATGAAAAGCTTGGAACAAGAGTTAGTTGAATCTAAAACTAAAATTGAAAATTTGACTAGTTCTAAGCCTGCTGATGATAACATAAGTGTTTCTGTTTCTCTTAAGCCTAATACTGAGAAAGTTTATATCCCTCATTTTAAGAGGAAAAATAAAGAAAAGGCTTATTGTGTTAGGTTAGACAAAGGTAAAAGTTCTGATGTAGACACTGAAATTTCTAAATCTATGTCTAAACCTACTGTTAGAGAGCATAATAAATTTGTTTTTGTGCCTACCTGTCACATTTGTGGTGTTGTTGGTCATATTAGACCAAATTGTTCTTTGTTGAGGCAAAAACCAAAATTTGAGACTAGATTTGTTGTTAGGAATACTGATGTTCCTAAATTTGTTCATGTTTGCCACTTTTATGGTGTTCATGGTCACATTCGTCCTAATTGTCATAAATTGAAACTTAAGCATTCTGTATGTCAATTTAGGATATGTGATGATATTGCTCCTGCCATAAGTCCATATAAATTGTTTCATATGCTTTTGAAAAATTTAAGCTTGTTTGCTTGTGAAAGGAATTTGCAGGATTTTAGTCTTTCTCAGAAGATTGGTGTAATCCCTCAAATACACTTTGCTTCTCATGGTTTTTCATCTACAAAGCTGAAGCCTCGTGCTATATGGGTGAAAAAAGATCCTTTAAGGTGAGTGTTGCTGACTTGTCCCGTTTTAATTCTTTCTATTGTTTGTGGACATGTCTTGTTTCTGTTTTTGGTTGTTTTGTTTTTTCTAAGTTGTTTTTTTATTAAAAAAAAATCCAAAAACATTGAAAAATTTCAAAAAGACAAAAATATTTTATTTTGTGTCTTGTTTTATTTTTCTTGAGGATTACATAAATTATGATATCTCTCTTGATTTAGAACATGCTTGACATTGTGGAGAAACTTGAATAGTTTGTGCTAAGCTATTTTTGACTTTATGTACTAGTTTGTACATGGACTCATGGGTTAATTAAGAAATTGATATTTCTTGTTTGTGTACCCTCTATAGCTTAGTTAAGCACTATCATGCATTGCATTTGTTCATTTAGCACAATGAGTGTTTTTTTTTTTTGTTTTTGGTCATAAATTTTTTTTCAAAATCTCAACAAGTGATTATAAAGTTTGTTAAAACCAAAAAGATTTTTGTGTTTTGTATTATAGATCTTGGATTTATAATCAAGGATTGGCCATATTATCTTTACATAACATGTTTATGTACCTTATTTAGCTTAGATGAGCTCACTTTATTGCACTTTACTAGTTTGAGCTTTGTAGTGCATGTTGTGTGGGAAAGATATTTGTGGTTATTAATCACTTTGTCTTGATCTTGAAGTCATATGTTATTTGACTGTCGGACTTGATCCTTTTGAGAAAGGCATAAATAACCATCTCACCACTGTTCACTAGCCAATTATGAACACCTTAGTGCATATCGTAAGATATTGTGCTTGAGAAAGTGTAGCACATGCACAAAAAGAACATAAGGTGTAACCTCGGATTAATTGCTTAATGCTTAAAATTGGTGTGTACTATTAGGCTTGATGCCAAATCACATAATTAAAATTGGTGTGTATATTATGAGGCAAAATTCAAAAAACTTACATGATTGCAAGCTTGTTTTCTAGGAGATGTGAGAGTTATATGATATAATTCTTTTGGTGATAGTTTCTTTTATATTCTATGTGATAAATTTTGTAGACTTTGTGTTTGATTACTATTCACATATCACCTCACATGTATCTCAAGCTTTTGCTAGTTGCACACACTACACAAGTTACTTTTTGTTAAACTTGGTACATTTTATTGTGTGTGATCTTGTTGTGGCCATCCAAGATTAAAAGTTCCTTGATCTTTATGCAAAATGTGTTTAATGTTTGAGAAATTAGAAATGCTAGAGCTTGTATTGAATCCGATTTGGGGATTTTGTTCGATTAGGTTGAAATTGATGGAATTGGCTTGTTATTTTGATGTAATTAAGTATTATACTCTGTGTGTTGTGTTATGTGATGCTCAATTCGTCAATTTGTTTAAAAATTCAACAAGTGGTTTTCAATTTTGGGGTTTTTGTTAGAAACTCCGTGCTCAAGCCAATTTTGTTAATTTGAACTTAAATTGAACTTAGTTTTGCTGCATTAGAACATGCATCATGACATATTTTTTCATGCATCTTTTATGTTTAGGATTCACATGCATTGCATTGATTTCTGTATCCATCTTGCAGTTTTGCAGTCATATCTCTCATTGTTTTCACACATAACATGCATACACTTTGCTACATTAGGTACTCAATTTGATCAAAAAAATTGATTGATTAATTTTTGAGCTATGTACTTTCTAGTATATGCCTCTTTTATGTGTGAACTGTAGAAAATATTTTTCTTACGAGATATGATGGATAATTAATGTGCAAATATTTTCTCTACTTATGCAACTATTTATGGGTCACATAGTGCCATGTTTGCATTTTATTAAAAGAGAGAATATTTTTTTTTTCATGTGTATCCTCAACTTAGTTTTTTTTAAAACTTGGTTTGTGTCTTTTTATTTATCCCCACCCCTTTATGTTTTCCCAAAACTGTTTTCCCAAAACATATTTTGTTTTTTCCTATTTTTATAGGAGGGAATTTTTTTTAACCTTTGTGGTTCTTAGGGGGAGTTGTTGCTCTTCATAGGGGGAGCTGTCTCTATTTTCTATAGAGTTGAATTGTTTTGTGTTCCCCTTGATTCTCTATTTTCTTTTATCCTTTATTGCGTATGTTGACTGTTTACTCTTTGTATGAGTTGTCTTTGTCAATGCATGACAAAAAGGGGGAGAAATTGTTGATTTATGGGAATCATGTTTGTCTTGTTTAGGGAGAGTTGAAATTATTTTTGAAAGGGGAGAAAATAATTTTTTTATGTATCTAACTTAGGGGGAGTGTTAGTTTACATATTTTTTTTATTTACTGTTTTTCTGTCACACATGCGTTTATGCGTTTTGTTTAGTGTTTCAGGAAATATACAGGTTGATTCAATTGAGCTACTGTCTGCACTTGCAACTGATGGATAGTAGTTAGGTTGGATTATTTTGTAATGGGCATTTTTTTTGTAAAGGAATTTTACTTGTAACTTTGAGCTTTGTGTTTGTGTTTTGTCACGGATTGCCAAAGGGGGAGTTTGTTAGGTTCTAAAGATTTAGGATTTTATGTATTTAGAACTCTAATGTGTAATGTTGGTAAACCATGATCAAAACAATATGTCTAGTCTTGTTTAGGCTTGCTCAAAGTATATTTATTTGTAAAACTGGAATCGAGTGATTGCAGATTTATTGGACAAAATCTGTAAGGCTCGATCAATCGAAAATTAGACTCGATCGATCGAACCACGTACAGATTTATTTTTCTGCAGAGTTCCAGTTCAGTCCAAACTCTGTTTAAACGTCTTGGGATCAAGTAAAACACTCCTATTTATAAGGAAAACCCTAGAACGTTTTTGGGACTTTGGGAGAGAGAGATTAGAGTGCCTCTTGTGCCTCCTTTTATTAGGGTTTTGTACCCAAACCTCTCTAAGTCTTTGTTGCTCATATTTGTGGTTTGTGTGAATCTCTTGTGAGATCCTTGAGGAGTTTTCCTTCACATAAACTTAGGGTTTTCAAGGTAGAGATATTATCTACATCTTGATGATCAACAAGGTTGCAGCCATTGGAGCTTAAAGAAAAACAAGCAGGGAGCTTGTATCTTATTGGAGAGCCCAAGAAAGAAGGAGTCTGTGGATTCGGAGCTTGCACATGGTCGTGTCAATAAGTTATACTGGTAGGTAGCATTAGGAAGTCGAGTGGGGAGCTTGTAACTCCTTTTGTATGAACTTCGATTCTTTCATAGTGGATTCAGTTTTGCCTTGAGGATCGATGGGTAAAATCCTCCCTAGGTTTTTTACCAGTTTGGTTTTCTTGGGTGATCATATCATATGTTATTTATTATGCCGCTGCTTTATATGTTTGATATGATTATTTGATTGTTTTAACCTAGAATTGCTTAATTTGACTAAGTAACAACTTGGCTAATTAACTAGGCTACGCAATCTGGTTGTTTTTAAGGGGTATAAAACCAAACACATTCAATTGCTTTGCATGTGTTAGTTATCTTTAGGGAAGTGATATTCGGATTCAAAGCCTAACTTCCTAGATTGGCTTGGAGTGCAAATCCTTGATGGCATGCAAATTGTTTATAAAGGATTCTAACAATCCGTATATTATATGTAATGTAATAATCATATATTACATGTAATAATCCATATATTATATTATATATAATGTAATATGGGTTTATAATGTAATATGGGTTTATATTACATTATATATATTTATATATATTAATGCTAGGATTAAAGTATTCATTTTATGAAATTTATTCCTAATGAGATTATGATTATTTTTTTAAGGGTTTCTAGCATTATTATGGTTCTTGATCTTAAAAACCTTTAATTTAAAATATCTAGTGGGAGAGAGATACGAGGGTTGGATCTTATGGCCTCCATTATCGGTTCATAGTAGTGTGGGTAGGCACCTTGTCTTGGCGTATATGCCTAGCGATCCCAAAGGAGGGTGTTTACTTCATAGTGATACGAGGGTTGGATCTTATGGCCTCCATTATCGGTTCATAGTAGTGTGGGTAGGCACCTTGTCTTGGCGTATATGCCTAGCGATCCCAAAGGAGGGTGTTTACTTCATAGTACTACAAGATTGAACTAACTTGTTTAAAGTAGTATGGACAAGCACCTCGTCTTGGCGTATATGCCTCGCGATCCCAAAGGAGGGTGTTTTGTTCCATGGTACTACAAGTTTAAACATTATAAGGGAGATGAAATGTGGCTACACATGATTCTAGATAATGGTGTACACTAGACTAAATGTAGTGTTAACCTCCCAAAGGAGCTATGTCATTATCATTTAGAGGCTAAATATAATACGGCATATCATTAGTGTATGATAAGAGTTATCATGATAGCATTAATAATGAGAATGGTTTTCAATCAATTAATGTGTTTATAATAAACTTGCTACCAAGGCATTATAGACATGGATTGGTTTGTCGTTGCATATATGATTTTATGGTTTTATAAGGTTCCATAATATATGTTTATATGCTAAATTGATAATGTCTAGTTTACTTATTATATTCATGTTTGTTATTTTCAGATTTAAAATCATGTCATCATTTAGCCCACTTGTTACTATTCTTAATGAAAACAAACTGACCGGATCCAACTATGTTGACTGGAAAAGAAATTTGGACATTGTTCTTACTGCTGAAGAGTACAAATATGTGCTTACTCAACCATGTCCTAGCTTTCCATCATTAGATGCTCCTCTTGAGGAAAAACAGCGATATGATCGTTGGCAGAAATCTAATGAGATGGCTAAGTGCTATATCCTAGTATCTATTTCAAATGTTCTACAGCATCAAATGCAGGATGTAGAACTAGCTTCGGACATTATGCTAAGTCTGAAAAAGATGTTTGGTGAGCAAGGCCATTCTGCAAGGCAAGAAACTATGAGGCAGATTTATAATACCAAAATGGCTGAAGGTACTTCAGTAAGGGAGCATTGTCTTAGGATGATCTCTAATCTGAATACATTGGAAGTTTTAGGCCAAATGGATATGATACTTCAGTCATTACCAGAATCATTCAAGGAATTCAAACTTAACTATAATATGAACAAAAAGATTTATACATTGTCTGAATTGATGAATGAGTTGGTAGCGGCGGAAGGCATCCTTGGTACTTCTAGTGTTGATGCTAATATGACTGAAGCTCCTACTTCTCAACCTAAGTCGAAAGGCAAGGGTAAGAAGAAGAAGAAGAAAGACTTCTCCAAAAAAGATGGTAAACAAGTTGCCTTAGGAGTTGCCAACAAAGGAAAGAAAACCAAAGGAAAGTGTTTCCATTGTGGTGAGAAAGGACATTGGAAGAGGAATTGTCCAATATTTAAGGCTGCCAAGAATAAAGGTATGAAAAGTACATTCCTTCTTGAAACATGTTTGGTACAGAATCCCACAGATTCCTGGTGTGTGGATTCAGGTTGTACTAATCATATCTGCAAATCCTTACAGGGGTTTCAGGAGACCAGAAAACTGAATGAAGGGGAAATATTTCTTACCTTGGCTGATGGGAGCAATATTTCAGTTGTAACTATTGGAGTGTTTAATTTATGTTTTGAATCTAGAGTTTTAATATTGGAAGATTGTTTGTATGTACCTAATGTTCGTAGGAATTTAATTTCTGCAACTTATTTAGGTAAACATGGATATTATGTTATCCTAAAAGACAATGTTGTAATAAAGAAGGATAAAATGTTTATCTGTTCTGGCAATATTGTGGATGGTCTTTATATTTTAACTCCTAATAAGCATGAATTATATAATTCTGAATTAGATCATAACTCTCATGTAAAATCGTTAAAGAGAAAGTTTCCTTCTACTAATGAAGCATATCTTTGGCACTTGCGTTTGGGTCATATTAATCCAAACAGAAATCAAAGACTAATCAAAGATGGACTCTTAGAGCCATTGGACTTTGATGAATTTCCAGTTTGTGAATCTTGTTTGGAAGGCAAAATGACCAAACGACATTTTAATGCAAAAGGTATAAGAGCCCAAGAATTGCTTGAATTAGTTCATACAGATGTATGTGGTCCTATGTCAACCCAAGCAAAAGGAGGTTATGAGTACTTCATCACTTTTACCGATGATTACTCAAGATATGGTTATGTATACCTAATCTCGGAAGTCCGAAGCTTTTGAAAAGTTCAAAGAGTTTAGGGCTGAAGTTGAGAATCAATTAGGTAAACACATAAAAGCCATTCGATCTGATCGTGGTGGTGAATACCTTCTTAGGGATTTCAAGGATTACTTAACTCAAAATGGGATCATATCCCAATTGACTGCATCTGGAACTCCCCAACAGAATGGTGTAGCAGAAAGAAGGAATATGACTCTTTTGGAAATGGTTAGGTCCATGATGAGTTACTCAACTTTACCAGTTTCTTTTTGGGGATATGCACCAAAAACTGCAATGCATATTTTGAATTTAGTTCCATCAAAATATGTTCCTAACACAGCTAAGGAATTGTGGAGTGGGCATAAGCCTAGTATGAAATATCTCCACATTTGGGGATGTCCAGCACATGTGTTGAAAAGAAAGTCTGATAAGTTGGAAGCTAAAACTGAAGTATGCATGTTTTTAGGGTATTCAAAGGAAACAAAGGGTTATTTATTCTGTAATCATAAAGATAGCAAAGTGTTTGTTAGCACATATGCCAAATTTTTGGAAGATGATTATATGAATAATTTTGATCCTAGAAATAAAGTTGTTTTGGCTGAAATGAATGAAACTGTAAATGAACAACCAATGGATGAAACTAGCAATGATGTGGCTGTATTAGATACACCACAAGATATTACTCATGAGATGACTAGTACACAGGTGCCTCGTCTTAATGGGAGAATTATTCGGCCTCCTATAAGATTTATAGGTTTAGGAGAAACTTATGAAGCTATCTCAGAAGAGGCTGAATCGAATCCCTACACTTATGAAGAGGCAATGAATGATATAGATGCACATCATTGGGTCAAAGCTATGAAATCTGAATTAGATTCTATGTATTCCAACCAAGTTTGGGATCTTGTAAAGGCGTTTAACGGCATTAAACCTGTTGGTTGCAAATGGGTTTACAAGAGAATAAGAGGGATAGATAGAAAGGTTGAAACCTTTAAAGCAAGACTAGTGGTGAAAGGGTGTACACAAAAAGAAGGTATTGACTGTGATAAAACTTTTTCGCCAGTAGCCATGCTTAAATCTATCAGAATTCTCTTATCCATTGCTGCTCATTATGATTATGAGATTTGGCAAATGGATGTCAAGACTGCATTTCTTAATGGCAATCTTGAAGAAGAAATCTATATAATGCAACCGGAAGGTTTCATAGTAAAGAACCAAGAGCATATGGTATGCAAGTTGAAAAGGTCCATTTATGGACTTAAGTAAGCATCTAGGTCTTGGAACATCAGATTTGATCAAGCAATCAAGTCATTTGGTTTTGAACAAAATCTTGATGAACCATGTGTGTACAAAAGACATCGAGATAAAGTAGTAATGTTCCTAGTGTTTTATGTTAATGACATTCTACTCATTGGAAATGATGTAGGGGTAATGTCATCAGTAAAAGTTTGGTTGTCAAGCCAATTTGATATGAAGGACTTAAGTGAAGCTAACTTTATTCTAAGGATCAAGCTTTGGCGAGATCGCAAGAATAAGATGTTAGGTTTATCACAAACTGAGTATATAGATAAGGTTCTAGAACGGTTTAGCATGCAAAACTCCAAGAAGGGATTGCTTCCTTTCAGATATGGAGTTCCTCTATCTGATGACCAAAGGCCTAAGACTCAAGAGGAAGAAAATATGATGAGACAAGTTCCTTATGCTTTTGCAGTAGGAAGTCTCATGTATGCCATGCTTTGTATTAGACTAGATATCTGTTACTCAGTTGGCATGGTCAGTCGATATCAATCAAATCCAGGACCAAAACATTGGCAAGCTATAAAGTATATTCTCAAGTATCTACGGAGAACGAGAGATTATATGCTTGTGTACCGAAGTGAGGATTTGATACCCATTGGCTATACAGATTCAGACTTTCAATCGGATCTAGATTCCAGAAAATCCACATCAGGATGTGTTTTCACCTTGGGAGGTGGAGCCATAACTTGGAGGAGTGTCAAACAATCTTGTATTACAGACTCCACCATAGAAGCAGAATACGTTGCTACTTGTGAAGTAGCAAAGAAAGCTGTATGGCTTAAGAAATTCCTTTCTGATCTTGGTGTAATGAGAATGGAACAAGTTCCCATCACATTGTTTTGCGACAATAGTGGTGTAGTTGCACAATCAAAAGATCCAAGGAACCACAAGAAAGGAAAGAACATCAAGAGAAAGTATCACATCATTAGAGATATTATTACTCGTGGAGATGTGGTGGTAGCAAAGATTGAAAGTGCAAATAATCTAGCAGATCCCTTTACCAAAACCTTGCCTCAAAGGACCTTCAAGTCACATTTAGAAGGAATGGGAGTTAGATTAATGCACAATAGTCTTTAGGGCAAGTGGGAGATTGTTGGGATTTGTGCCCTAAAATCCTATTATATGATGCTATGTATTATATTATGTATGACACTATGTATGACATGATGTATGACTTAATATTGTAATTAATAAAGTTGTTTTATTATTATCTGAAATAATGGTAACATGAATATTTGGACATTATCATATAGTCCATGAGATGCATAGTATGTGATTTATGTGATTTAGTCACAGAAGATATAAGTCACAAGTTCTTTGTAAACTCAGAATTTGGTTCGTAGTCGGTGATGAAATTGGGCATTTCATCTGCGAAGACTATAACATATTAACTAAGATGATTTGTCTTGATCATGGAAGTGGTGACTTCTAGTTAATATGTTGATATGTTTTAAGAGTTAAGACATATTGAATTGGACCACTGTGAGATTTATTATTCTCCTAACAACTGTCAATTGAATAATAAATCTCACGACTTATATTTGCATGAACTCTTAATCCTGAGAGAATAATGGACCTGATCATGAAATGTAGGTTGCTTTGATATATCAGGAGTGAAATCTAAAGAAACGGTCCAAATCTCAGTATGTTGGGCAGTCACATTTAGTGTTGATGGAACATATATTTTCAAGATGGAATTCATAGTCTCTTAACGGAGATACAAAATATTCCCTTGAGATAAGTTTAATGGGTTTGTTATTCAGAGAGTTAGGCCTAACCACTTTGGTAAGATATTACTAAAGTATATATTTATGAAATTGGATTTCATAAATATATGATGAATAACTTAAAAGGATTAAACCGGGTACTCAAGGATTAAGATGTGGTAATCTTCAAAGTGGCAGTCTATATTTATGACTTTGAATTACTACGAATATTTTATGAAGGGGTTGCATGTACAATAAAGTCTTGGGATATAATTTATTAATAAGGCCTAGAGTGCAATTATATTTATATAGTGGTATTAAATATAATTAATGGTAACTTTGGACTTGTCAAGAGTTGACAGAAAAGCCCAAGGCCCATTGGAGCTAGTGTCTTATTGGTCCCTTTTGGTCCCACTCCAAGCCACACACTAAAGCTCAATTGGAAAGGCCTAATAGGCTAGCCTAATTAGATAATCAGTTAGTTATAAAGGGAGAAACATACAGAATTTTTTCATAAGAAAAAAGAGAGACACCATTGTGAAATTGTGTATATGTGTTAGTGAAGCCACTCATTATTCTCCCTTAAAAACTGATTGAGAGACCACACTTCTTGGGCGTAAAGTGGAATTAGAGTGAAAATTAAAAGTGTTCCCAAGTACTTCTAATCTTTTGTTTTGAATTTCACTACACCAAGGTACGCAATTTTGTTCTTAAATTCTGAAATTTACATAATGCAAGTTATCAATCATGAATGAAATAGATTCATGTTTGTTGCTTCCGCTGTGTGTTTTGTATGAGATACAAAATCAGATTTTTCCAACAAAGGCATGACCTTATAATGATAATTTCCAGTGGGAGTGACAAAAGCTGTTTTCTCCTAGTCGTCAGAAACCAACGGTATCTGATGATATCCTTAAAAGGCATCCAGAAAGCTCATCCGAGGATGACCTATAATTGCAACCACCAACTGATCAATCCTCGGCATAGGAAAAGGATCCTTTGGGTAGGCCTTGTTCAAGTCCGTAAAATCCACACACACACGCCATTTCCTGTTTTTCTTTTTTACTACCACTGTATTGGCTAACCATTCAGGGTAGAAAACTTCCTTAATAGCCCCTACTTGTTTAAGTTTCATGACCTCATCCCTGACAGCATCTGAATGTTTCTTGGATGAACGTCGAGGGGGTTACTTCTTGGGGGTGACCAACGGGTTGACCTTTAGATGATGGCAAATGAAGTTCGAATCTACCCCTAGAGCCTCGTAAGCATTCCATGCAAATACATGTACATTTTTCTTCAGAAACTCCACCAATTCTTCTTTCTCCCGATATGGTAGTTGGGCTTCGACTTGAAAGAACTTCTCCGGATCATCACCTATGACAAATTTATCTAAGTCCTCACACTTAGCTTCCTCGGCTAGTTCCTTCACTGGCAATGTCGTGGACTTTGATTGCTATAAGCCTTCATTCACCAAGGCCAAGGATTCAATTGTTGGTTGGCGCAAGATTGCGGATACAAGGACTGCCTAGCCACGGACTGATCCCCATCAGTTCTTCAATCCGATCTCCTGACGGATATTTCACTTTTTGATGCAATGTTGAAGAAATAGCCCCTAGCGCATAGAGCCATGGCCTGGCCACGATGGCCGTATAAAGGGAGTACGCATCCACCACTATAAAATCTACTTCAACTACCTCCGAGCCTATCTACACGGGCAACCTGATCTGACCCTTTGGGATGACAACCTTTCCATCGAAACTCACCAATGGTGAATCATAGGCTATAAGGTCCTCGGATTTTAAGTTCAACCCCTTGTACAAATCAGGGTATATAATCTCTGCACAACTACCCTGGTCTACCATGACCCTGCGCACATCATATCCTCCTATTTTGAGGGTCACTGCCAAGGCATCGTCGTGTAGCTAAATGGTTCCTACCTTATTGTCATCTGAAAAGCTCAAAGTCGGTCGAAATTCCACTTTAGCCCTCTTCGGCCCCATACCAGCATCCTTGGTAGGTAACCGAGCTACAGATATCACCCTGGAAGGTTGAGACCCAGTCCTTCCAAGTGCAGCAAAAATGACATTAATAGTACCTACTGGGGGTCTTGTAGAAACACTCCCCTGTGTTCTAGATCTCGACTGGTTATCTTGCCCGTTAGGGTGACACAGTAGGTGTTGCAACTTCCCCTCCTTAACCAGCTGTTCCAGATGATTCCATAACGTCCGGCAGCCCTTGGTGGCATGTCTCCTCTCCTGATGATATTAACAATGAAGGCTTTGGTTACGTTTCAAAAGATCACCACTCATTTTATTCGGTCATTTGAAATACGGTTCATTCCTAACCTTCTCTAAAACTTGTTCCACAGGATCCCTAAACACGGTGTTTACCACCTGAGGAGTTGCAGACTCAAACTGTCCAACAAAATCTCTCCTGGGCCTGTTGTTGTTGTAACATTCCGACCTGAAATCCCTCCTCTCCTGAGGGATAGCCTTACCTTTCCCTTTTTCTTGCTGTTGATCTTCTTCGACTCTCTTGCACTTGTCAATCCGATCCATGAGTTGACGTATGCTTAAAACAGGTTTCCCCGTCAAAGACTTCCTTAAACCATGGTTAGTAGGTAGGCCGAGCTTGAAAGTACTAATAGCCACATCATCAAAATCACCCTCAATTTCATTAAACATCTCCCAGTACCTATCCGAATATGTCTTTAGGGTTTCTCCTTCCCTCGTAGATAACGACAGCAAAAAGGCTAAGGGCTGAGGAACTCTTCTACACGTTATAAAGTGGGAACCAAAAGCCTGAGTAAGTTCCTTGTAGGAATTTATGGAACCTGTCCTCAGGCTATCAAACCACCTCATCGCGACAGGTCCTAAACTAGAGGGGAACACCTTGCACATCAAGGGCTCATTCTTGGAATGTATGACCATTTTCTGATTAAAGTGACTGATATGATCCATAGGGTCTGTTCTCCCATTATACATGGTGAACGTGGGTTGTGAAAATCGTCGAGGAAGTATCCCACCCTCGATCCAACGCGTGAAAGGCGACCTAGAGATTTGATTAAGTGCCTTGCTCATAGCATCATTCTGCAGACCATCTGAGGATGAATTTCTTCGTTTACGCTCGTGACGATATTCCTCCTCATACGAGAAAGACTTGGTAGGGGGCGTTCGTAATCTGTGCTTAAAGCTAACATCCTTCTCACCGTTAGTAGAGAAGTCAGAGTTGGATGGAGATCGTTTTTGTCGTTCATGGTGCAAGCTCCTCTTTAAATGATCAATCTCCTTCTGCATGCCCCTAACATCTTCCTCCTAGGGGACATGATATTTACCCTTAGCACGGCTTCTATCAGTATGAATAGTATGCACGCTTCCCTCTCGATCTCTCTGCCGTTCGAGATCACAGAAGAGATCTTGATGATGAGAGCCCATAGACTCTGCTTGATGTGGACTTGAACCTACCATAATTGAAAGTTGGATTCACATAAACACCAGTCTTTCCCATAGATGGCACCAATTGTAAGAATTATATTTGAGTCCCTAACCTAAAAGATGGATGGACTCAAGCCCAAGAAGCCCAAAACAATGAATTTGTAAAGAGTGGGCCAGAAAAACTGGGCTCTAGATGATTAAACCAACTTTTGATTAGGTTTGGATAATCATACAACGTAAAGAGACAATATTATGTTGAATAAAAATAGTCCTCGACGTTTATCCGAGGTGATCTGTTCATATATATATTATCTTCAAATTAGGTTACATGCTTAATTTCTCAATATCACAATGTCTTTTTCCTTCTCCTTTTCCTCCCTCCTTTTGTTCACGAGGGGACTTCTTCTTTATATAGTTCTTTTCCAAGCATTTTGACCTTATACTTGTTAATCATCTGTGTTACTACTTGAGTGGCTATTCTATCAGACACCTTCTCTGGTTGTATTGGCTTTGGGAAAACCAACCTTGCACTGTTCAGATATCACCTCCACATTAATGCGGCCAGAAAGTTAGATGCAGAGCATTTAATGCAAAGGTAACAGCTTTAGTAGATATTTGTGGCCCTTATCTACTCATTCCTTATCCATCTCCTGATCCTTAACTACGATGATACTTGGTAGGATACTTAGGGTGGTAAGATGTTCCTACTGATCTCGGATCCATAATCCCGGCAAGATTTCCATCCTCAGACGTCTTTCGGACTACCATGTTCGATTCATATCTCCTTCTCCCATACAATTCTCATAATAACATTGCTTGATCATCCTCAAACAAGTATGTATCGTTGGATTGGGACACATGCCCAATATATACAATTTTCATAACATCCTCTGGTTATCTGGCCCCCACAAGATGAATAGTTACATTTATGACTAAACTACCCTTTCCTTCTTTTAGTGTTGGATCTTTTTTTTTTTTTTTTTGGCTTTGCTATCCTCAGCTATGGGCATGATGGTGCTTTCTTTTGTTTTGCTTTTCTTTTCTTTCTTTTTTTTTTTTTTTTCAAATTTTTGGTTTAACTAGACATGACTTTTTTTTTTTTCCTGAGCATGATTTAAAAAAAAAAGGGTGATTGCCTTTAAAAGAAAAAAAAGAACTTGCTTGCCACTTTTTTAGTTTTAATAGGACATCATTTTTTAACAATGGCATATGAATATATTTATACAAACTTATTTTCTCCACTCCTCCACTTTTTCACTTCCAACCAAACACAAATGAGAGAAATTAAAATCTCTTCTATCTTTCCACTTTTTCATTTTTTTCCTATTTTCTATCCTCTCACTTTTTTATCCCTCCAAACCATTGGAGGTATCCTAATGTAATATACTAAAGGTATTGTAGGGAATATATTATGCATTTGTAAGGAAGCATTCTATCGGAAATGTAGTTGATGGTATTTTAATTATTAATTTAACTGGATTCTCAAAAAAGAAAATTATTAATTTAACAAGGTGCTTGTGGATTAAACGAATATTAATGCAGAATTAAAGGGGCCCTTTTCCCATAATTTAGTCAAGGTCCCATTTGATTTTTAATTTTTTTTTTTTTTTTTTTTGTTTTTTCAAAAGATCAGGATGTGACTACTGAGAGTCTGAGTCACTGACTAGCATGGACATGTCCCTGGACTCCGTATGAATTGATCAATAAGCATTAACGATATTCGGCTTAATTGATTCAGGGGTTGAACTTGAAGTTAATATCACCGACTATGTTGTTGCAAATTTAAATCGATTTTAATGTATTCAGCAAAAAAAAAAAAATATATATATATATATATATATATCGATTTTAATGTAAAAAAAATCTAGATATTTTTTTTGGGACAAGAATTGAGCTATTAGGAACAACAATGAGACTATCAGTGTATCACATACAAAAAGATATTTCCTGCGTCGAGCTCATGAACCTTACGTAAAACTATCAGTTTGCCACATATTAGTCTCACATAGGGCGAATGAGTCCGGTGCAGGAGATACTTTCTTATACGTGATAGACTGATAATCTCATTGTTGTTCCTAATAGCTCAATCCTTTAATATAAAATAAAAATCTAAACTTGTTTACATTAAGATGAAACCCACATCTCATGTTAGTCTCACATAGGATGCATGAACCTAGTACAAAAGAAAATTTTGAATCACATACTCACTTGTTGCTTGGGGAGTAATCACTAGATCCAAACCTAGTCATTGGGCATTCGTCCTTCTCGAATCAACACTACCTTCCTAGCAAATATTGTTGGTCCTTTTGGAACAAAGAGTATAGCATCAAGTATTGGACATTTTATTTTGTTTTTTTTAGTAAGTCGAACATTTATTAACAGGAGGACAGTGAGATTTTAGTAAGTTATCATCTGGAATCCCTAATTATAATCAACAACTTATCCAAGCCACTTCAATCCAATATAGGTTTGTGTTCAATCAAATTAGTCTCACTATTTACACTCTTATACTGTGTTTGGATGGAGGGGGAGTAAAAGGAAGGGGAAGGTGAGTTTAATGAAACTTATTTGAATGAAGGGTTGAGGAGATTTGGAGTATTTTATTTTACTCCTCCAAGCCCCTTATCTTTAATTCCCCAAATTGGAAAATTTGTAGGGGAAGTAGAACTTATATTAAAAAAAAAAAAAAAAAATTATCAATTATGCTTTTATGATATAAACTAAATATATTTTTAAAAAAATAGCAAAATATGGTTATAATTGACAATTTGTATGACTATATGTCTCCCTTCTCCTCCTACTAATTTTTAAAATATTCGTACTAAGGGGAGGGATATCTATTCCTCTTCCCCCAACTTATTAGACTTAAGACTAATTCATAGAAATTAGGAATTAAAGCTGGGTTGTGATCCATTCATTTTGGCTCATTCATAGTCTTGTAAAATATGATTTGGTGTTTCAAGTTGTCTACATCTAGACAATTTTGATGGGACAGAGGACAATGATGTAAAATAATTGTCTTGAATGCAATTTTGTCACATGCATTCCTAGAGAAATATTTTTGTTTTTGGAGGACAAGCTACCTTCTAGATCCAATTTCAGATGGTAACCATCTCTTTGGAATCATGTCTCAAATAGTGTGTTTAGAAGTTTGGAGAGAGAGAAGAGTAGGAGGGGGGAAGGAATAGTCATCCCTTCCCTTGTTTAGATGTATTTACAATTTAAACGATTGGGTGCAGGAATAATTTGATGACCAAAGGATATAACCTTGGAATCCCTTGAACATTTTTTTTTTTGCCATAAAGACTCCTATGGCTTGCAAGACACTCAATGTCTTTAAGAATGAAAAATTATCTCTTGGCCAAAATCCAAACCAAAGCCTTGCTTAAAAATAATAAATAAACAAACAAGCAAATAATGGTGGTTCGAAAGACCACCCCTCACCCCTCCCTCCTCTGACGCACACATCAGTTAAAATAAAGAGTAAAACTTATGTACAATTTTTTAGATGCAATAATTTAGATTACCCAATTAAAGGGATTGAATCAGTTGGGATCTTAATACAAATTATGGGCTATTAGATTTGGACTCCAATTTCTTTGGCAATTTGCAGTACAATGGTTATCAGATCCTGTATGGCCTTCTCTTCATGAGATTCTTGATAAGTGATTACAGATACTGCCTACATGCTGCCTAAAAACAAAAAACTGTTTTCAAATCCTATTACCCAACAAACCCTTATGCTCTCTCCATCTCGTATTAGAATCTTCTTTATTTGAAATAAATCCATTTAAAATATTACAAATTTAAAGGTGTATCAAATGCCATGGTATTTAAAATTTAAGCAATGTTGCATAATTAATATAGGTTATTGTGGGAGGAAACTTAGTCTCGAACCCCAATCAGGTATTGTCCTCTTCGAAATTAGCGGCATGCGGCGCAGGCCTAATCCTCAAGGTTTTGCTCAATCCCATATCGAAGAGAGATGCCTCCCACCCTTGCCTTATAAGATCACACACACTATGGTACACCCTTTCCTTAGGCCAAGTGCTTATAAGGCAAGGGTGAGAGGCATCTCACTCCCGATGTGGGATTGAGCAAAACCTTGAGGATTATGCTTGCGCCCCGTGCCGCTAATTCCAAAGAGGACAATACCGGATTGGGGTTCAAGACTAAGTTTCCTCCCACAGTTATCTTATCCAAAAAAATAAAATCTTAACGTGAAATAGACTCGCTCTATTTCAAGTGAAATAGAGAGAATACAATTCCCTCTTTTTCTTTCCATTGGCCATCTCTTCCATTATGGGATTTCCTAAAACATATTCCTCTTTTTAATGAACTTGCTTATAATTTACATAACTTAATAACTTATCCTTTATACCACCACACTCCCTTTGTGTGATGGCCACTCCACAAGTATAAGTGCTTGTGGTGTGCGGGGGGCAAGGGTCGGAGTTCAAGTTTCTAAGATGGAGTTTCACTCACATGTACATTTAGATTAGGCTAGAGTAGAATTCTATCTTGTAAAAAAAAAAAAAAAAAAAACTTATACTTTATTTTATTTTAAAAAAATGGATATCATTATTTCATTAAAGTTTAAATTAATAAGGGAAATTTTGGAAATTTATATTTGTGTATATAAAAGATATCTCATTAAATGTGGTTCCGTAGAAACGTTGGATTTTTAAAAATTGACCAACAAAATAAGACGTCAGAAGGAGTGAGTAGTACACAGTAAGTTCATGGGAAACATAATGGTACCAGGAACATGCAGCACACCCCCAATAAATTCCTGCTTCTTCATTTTTCCCCTCTCTTGATCCTATATTTTCTGTTTATTTATTCTCTAGCTAATTGATTTTTCACGTATAAAATTACTAATAACACATCAACAACTAAGTTTTAATCCTTATTGAAGCAATCATTTGTGCTTCTAGGCCTGAATGAGATGATATGAAATCCATCACAATTCATCTCTAATAAATTGCACAGTTCAAGTTAGGAACTAAATATACAAGTCTTAGACAATAACAAACAATTTTATTTATTTATTTATTTATGATTAATTCGAATTATAAAAGCATCTTTGTCTTATTTATTAGTTTCATTTATTTTTCCTTTCTTTTTTGGCTTTCATTTATTGTTCAAATGAAGTTTATGTACAACCTAATATTTAATACTCCTACTTAATTCGAAGAAAATAGGTTAGGCTGCTGCCATTTGGGTTAGGAAGAATTATTACCATAATGGCTACTTAAACCAATTCTATCTAAGCCTATGCATGGGAACTTTACTATAGAGGAATATCAACCTGTCAAGTCTAATGAATTGTACTTAAATAAGCATTATAGTGTGCGTTTGCCTAGTACAGTTTTTGCGTTTAAGCTGTGTTTGCCTTTTTTGGTTGCTCTCATGGCACTGTTTATGGACCAGCCAAAGCACAAAAACGCGTGAACAATGTTTTGCCTTTAAAAAAAATATTTTTTTAAAATGTTTTCAGCAATAGATTTTCAGTTTTCAACAAATAAATAGTATCTAAACAAACTCATAAATATATAATTTTTTTGATAGATACGATAGAATTTCAATATATATGACGATTGTTTCATAATGATTGTTGTAGGGACTCGATTTGTAGTGGACCCTTATCAATAAAATTTGTAGAGATGTGGGTATAAGGATTTGGCATCACCGAAGTAAATAACGGTTGATATGGTGTTTATAACAAATAAAAGATGACATGGAGTTCACAAGGATCTCCTCAAAGAAATTTGGCTAAGTATTTTCGTAGGGAATGATCATCATCTTGGTGATGTATTTGCGAAGTATATTTATCCTCGGCTCAGGCCGAGGATCTATTTTTCTTAGAGTTGATAGATCAACTGTTCTTTTTCTTTTTTTACCGATTCATCTTTGAATCCCCCCCCCCTTTCTTGTTGGGAATCCTCTTGGTTATATAGTATTGTTTTAGTTAATCTCAACCGTCCATTTGTCGGTTATTCGGTCACTGTGGATAAGAGTTTGTCCCATCATCTGATTTTGTAGGCTTTACGTTAGTTCTCAGCCGTTTTTGCAGGTTTTCTATTAGTTGGAGTAACCGAGACAATTGGGTTCGTTGATCACATCACCATTAAAGTGGTCAGAATGTTGGTGAGATATTTTCAACAAATGAGGGATATTTCCTTTTTAACGAAATCGGTGTGCCGAGGATGTGTCATCCTCGGCGAGGCCTTTGGGTGACCTGAGCTATTTTCATTATCCTCGGCCTTCACAATATCCTCGGTGTGGGCCTTGGGCCGGGCATAGAGCGGGCCGGGGTTGTATAAACATATGGGGCCCCACAATTGTTTTTTATCATAAAACCAAGACACTTATCTCAAATCTCTTATTCGATAATAAGAGATTTTACCAGTTGAACTAATCGAAACTTACTTATATCTAATGACTACAGTTGGTGTGCGGTTATACGAACACAAACATTTTAAAATATACAAATTTTAATGATCGCCAACCAAATTTCGGAGAGTGGGGCATTGCACCCAAATTTGGAAGCATTAAATTAGAAATGTCTTTGGCATTATAACTACGGTGTAGAGTTAGGTGGAGTGGAGAGTGCATTACATATTTTGGGGTATGTTAGATGAAGAATGCAGCAGAAGTAGGCCTCAAAATACGAGGTCATTAATCTATTGCTTGTATTGAATACTTTGGAAGAGGAAGAGGAGTGTCGGTATAGAACAGTAAGAAACATTTAAAATACAATAAATGTGGTTCATGCCCCAACAAAAACCAAAGAGAGAGGCGCTCCAATTTATTGTTGTTGTTGGCACAGGTAATGACCTTAAAACATCCACATTTATTCTCTCTTCAAATTGTTGTGCGTCGGAGAGAGTTAATATTGATGTGTACTTAGGCCTTCTCATCACTTCTGCTCATTGTACATACATTTCCAATTTATTTTTGCATATATATTACACCAAAAAAAAATTTGGGGCTTTCTTTTGAGATGATTCTAGATGTTTTTTTTTTTTTTTTAATTTGAAAATATTTATTCTGTCTCAATTTGTAATTACACATAAATGGTCATAACTCATACGGGTATTTGTTATATAAATTTAAGTCTCAAGGGGTAGAATATGGTTTATTCAAATAATATTCGGGAATATTAAATTCAAGTTCAACCCCTGTGTGTGTGTATATATATATATATATATAATAGGTTCATTTAAAAAAACAAGTTGTTATATATACCATAAGTTGTTATTTTATACCTCCTTTTATAATTTTTTTTTTTTTTTTTTTTTTTTTTTAGCTTTTTGTAATTTGAGACATTCCAAAGTGGGGTCCGAATTAGGTCTAGTATCCAGTGACACTGGACCTGTTAAGATTGTGACATGTATATATTTTTAAACACATGTCATCATTCTACCGGGTCCAGTGCACTGGAAGCACTAGACCCAAACCACTCTCTCCAAAGGAAGCTCATGGTTGGAACTCATATTCTTCCTAAAAGGAATAGGAGGTGTTCATTGAACTACATACCTTTGTCTCTGAGCTAGACTTAAGTACAGTATTTAGATACTGTTCCTTAGGTTCTCTTTTAAAAATTTTGCCATGTAAATTTTTTCTCATATGATAGAAGTATATTTTTTAATTAAATAGTTACACGACAGAATGTTAAGAAGAAAATTTAAAAAACATCTAAAGTATTGTACCTAAATTTTATCATTTGTCTCTTGCATAATAAAATATTAAAAAATAAATGATATTAAAAATAATACAAATTTAATTACATAAAATTTATAAAATAATGTGTTACTATTTATCAAAAATAATTCAAAACATTCATTTATTAAGTTGTTAAAACTTACCGGTCATATTAATTTGTAAACATGCCTGTGTTTAAGTTTTATGTAATAAACCGTACTTTTGACATTTTCCAATGAAAAAAATATTTTAATGCAAAAATAGAGGCACTTCAATGATCATCAATAACAACCAGCGCAGTAGTACTAGCTTGGAAGGGTTAATAAATTCCTATCATGTCATAAACACCAATTAAATCATTTAAGACAATAAAAAGGGAGGGAAAGGAGTGAGGTAGGTTTTAGAAAAGAATGAGACAAGCGGGGAATTCATGATTTACTTAATTCGTACATCATATCATATTAGATGCAGTTTGTCATCAATCTTCTATGATGATTACATTGTTGTAATTTTGAATTGATTTTTGGCATACTTCAAAAGCAAAGTAAAGAGTCTGAGTTGTATGATTTGAGGTAGATGTACTGAAATCCGTGAGTACTGATTAATTGCATGCAATGCAAGTAAAAGAAATTTATGTTTACATACAAAGTAACGATATAGAAATATGACAATTTTCACAATAAATTTCGTATCTATTCAATTAACAAATTATTATTAATTTTTATATGCACCTACAACTAACACTATTTTACTATTCTTTGTTAAAAACTTCTACGGTTATATAATTTGTTGTAAATTATGTTGTGTTTTTAGACTTATTGTTATGTTATACTGCATGCTCCTGCTCACACGTGTGGAGTACGGATGCAATGTCCTGGGGTGCCTCATTTACTACAGATTAGAGTTAGATTGAAAGTCATGAATGCAACCACCCAGAAAGGAAATGCAAAATTTCGAAGTAGTTGAACCAAGCCATTCATAAATTGTTGCATAGCTAGGCTCCTAGTGTCCTAGATACCAAAGTTCTTGGCAGTAGATCATCGGCCAGAGTCCAGAGAGATCATCAAGAAGATCGTGAATCTGATACATCTGTCTTCTATTTTGTAACGAAGATATATAAACAAACAAATTGATAATTGCTTATAAGTTATTGTAACCATAATCTCTGACACATTGTGGGACACTTGTCAAACCAAAGTGATGTCCTTACTTTCAAAGTACTGCAAGAATTTACTTTCACAATTAATAAGGTTGTATCATGTGACAAAAGCCATGGAATAAGAAAATCAAGGGTGCTTTGCAGTTTGCATTATATATAGCCAACAATTTACGTATTCAGTTCTTGCTTTATATATATGTTATTCTTTTTGTTTTCGACTACTTTAAACCTTTTCTCCTTTATTGCATTTGTAAGATTTTCAGGTAGCCAGCAGCAACATGAACACCGTGATAAGTAAGATGTGATAAAAATAAAAATAAATAAGACCCCCATGCAGAAATTTACACTTGGCTAGCCTAATTGATAGAAAACCACTCTACCAGGTTATAAATACACCATATGGTATTAGAAGTTGAATATACTACTAACTTCATCATGTATGTTATTGTCTGAGTGTATAGTGCCTAGGCATTTTCTGACAAAATTTGTGTTAGTGTTCCTAAAAATTCAATAATTTTTAGTAGAAATTAGCTTTACAAATGGAGGTGATCACAAATTAAATAGATATCACCAACTGAATAACCAGATTGTTCAAGGTGGGGATACCTTGTTTTCCTTCAATTAGTTTTAGATGTATTAATTGATCGGTTTTGATGTGGACTAAGGGTCAGGTAGATGGAGGTCTCATTCACATTAATGTTAGCGATTTGGTCAATGATACTTGTTGCAACTAATGGATCAGATTTTGCACTAAAAAAGAAGAAGGTATAATTGATTTTAAATGATGTAACACTATTTTATTTACATTTAAATTTATGAAATAGTAAATGTTGACTGAAATGAATTCTATCTTCCCCCCTTCTTTATTAACTCAACAATAGAGAACTTTATTAAGATATTGATGTGGTAATTTGTTAGCTAATGTGAATGTATTTGTAGGGTTTATGTAGTTAAATTGATAGCATTTTCGATCCAAATTTGTGAGAGACAGAAGCGTGTCTTGTTTAAACAAGCCATGCAGGAACTATTTTGCTCACACTTTTGTTTACGCTACTCAAATATATCCCTTTATATTTTTATGTAATTGGTTTTAAGTATATGCTATTTAAACCTATTAAAACTAAACTAGTAGTGGACAAAAGATATGCATGTGTACAATCTGAATGAAGTCGAAGAAAGAAGAAGTATATATATATATATAGTCATAGTAGAAATGGGGTTATAAATGAGATGAATGGAGCCAGTTTTAAATTCAAGTTTTGATTCATTTAATTTTATTTCAAAAATTAAGTGTTCAAACTTGGCAGATTAATTATGCACTCAATGGCACAACATGGGGTAGTTTGTTCGAAATATCTGAGAATGAATTTGGCTGTATATAGAACCAATTTGTTCTTACGTGGGGTTAGGCATGAACTGACACACCTTGTTACGAGCAAAGGCAATATTAGGAAGAGTCATTAACAATGGTGCATCGATCGAGTGCATAATCTGCCAAGTTTGAACACTGAGCATACTCATCAAAGGTGGGATAAATGCTAAAAGCTATTTTTAGCAACAAAAAACCTAAAAAAGCATGGTGCTAAATTTTAAATTTGTTAGCACCTTTACTATGGTAAGATGTTATTACTAACACCCTATTGTACCAAGATGCTACTCATTTTTTATTATTTTTTATTCCCCTTCTCTCTCTCCCCTCAAAGCTCACTCTTTGCTCTCTCTCAAAAAAAAAAAAAAAAAAAAATGATAAATAAATAATATTTTAATAAAGTGGTAAAAAAAAAAAATAGAAGTTTTGATGTTAGGTATATTGTAAAGTGATATGTTAAATGCTATAAAGTTAGTTTTTTAGGTACTAAATGCTAAATTTTTTAAAACTCTTGATGAGAATGCTCTTAAAGTCTATTTGAGATCAGCTTATTTTCTAAAATTAAAAACTTTTTACTAAAAGTACAGTAGATAAAGGTAAAAGTCAGTTAAAATAGTACAATGAAACCCATAAATAGTACCAAAAAGTGTAGTGGTGCTCATGAATAGTAGCAAAAATAAGTTGAATAGTAAAATAAGCCGGTTTTTTAAGTTAGAGTCAAACACACACTTGATGTGAGAATATAATCTGCCACGTAATAACATTATATAATTCCATTCCCATTAGAATTCATCCTTAATTACCTTTGCCACAATGAGCTCAAAATGGCACTAATAATATGAAGATAATGTTGGCAGAAATGCTTCTTCCACTCCAATCTTGGTTATCACCACTTTTCCGTCCAGTCACCTAGTAAAAAAGTTAAAGGAAATTAAGAAATATTTAACTTGAAACACTATATTAAATGAAAATGACGATGGATGCTCTAAGAGCATTGGTTAAGGGTAATGGTTTAGAAACTTAATTATTATGAGAAAAAAATAATTTTTTTTTATTTTTTATATTTCTCATGAAAATTGTGTCAAATTTTTTCTAAAATTGTTTATTAATAATTTCACTAAAGACACCCGTTAACAAGAACCATATTAAATATATGATAAAGTTTAACAACAAAATTGATTGTAATTTAATGTTATAATCTTACTTAATAAAATAAAAATTACTATATATTTTGAAAATATAACTGTTAAATTGCATGTTATTTACGTTCTTAATACATGTCAAATTTTGTGTCAATCAGATATTATTTATTATATAATCTATAAGTTTATATTATACATAATTTTAAATTACAAAAACTTGCAATTTAAATTATTTATTAATGACATATCTATTGATATTTAATTTTTAAGAAATTTTACAAGCATAAAGGATATAAAACCTTAAATATAGTGGTGACACAAAACCTTTGATTTTTTTTTTTTTATTTGATCAATTCAATTAGATTGTTGTTTCGATAGTCTTTCCACATCAATAGTTAGATGAAATGGATATATATATATATATATATATATAAGAATATTCTTTGATGATGTCGAAAATTTTCAGTAAGCCGTGTAAAGTTGTAATTTACAACTGTGTTTTTGTTGGCTTTTATTCCGTGCCAAATTTGATTGTAATGGATTTCAATCTTGTATACCCTGTATTTATTGTGGGATTTATTGTAAGGGTTGTGTGTGTGAGAAAGAGAGTGTAAAGACTCAAGAAATTGAAGACTGAAGAGTTTTCGCGGGTATCTCGCTACTACGCATCCCGCGAAATGGTGCATGTGCCCTGCACGTGTAGGAAGATGAAGAGTCATGCCAGGCTGTCATTTTTGCAAGTGTCTCGCTGGTAAGGCCTTTCCGCGAGACAATCGCGAAACTTTCTGCCTGGAGGATTTTTATGAGTGACCTTCTTACCCTTCACCCACTTTATATATATACCCTCATTACCCACATATGTTGGTGTGGCTATTCAGAAAGAAAAACCTTAGATAGGTCTTCCACAACTCACCCACCCATCTTTTGAGAGAGAGCTACTCCTCCTTAGTGAGAAATCATTATAGCCTCTTCTCCATCCCTCTCCTATTATCATACCTTGAGAGGAGATTTGTACCCAAACACAACCCACACCTATTCAGAGTGTAGAAAGTGTTTTGGAGTTGCTGGGAAACATTGGAAGAAGCCAAGAATGGCAGATGCAACATGGAGCTTGTTGCGGGATCCGGAGAACTAGACAAGACAGGGTTCCGAGAAGCCTTGTTGGAGTAGGAGCTTGGAGGGCTTAGGTACAGAGGGTAGACTAGGCTTGGAGGGTCTTTTGCTAACCCATGTATCCCAACTGATTGTCTAGTGGATCGATTTCCGCTTGGAGGGCGGCGGAGAAGTTTTACGCCGAGGTCTTCGGTTTCCTCTTCGATAACACGTCTCGGTGTTATTTGTGTTTGCATCATTCTTCCCTACTCTTGTTTATTTCATTTTTACTGCTGTGTTGTTTTAAATATGGATTAGAGTAGTTGTCTTGCTTATACGCTTGTGTTTACACTATTCCGCACTTATCGTTAAGTTAGTGTAAAATCAACCAAGCCGTAATTTTAATTTAGGGGTCTAAACCGCTCGTGTGTTTTCAACACGTTTTTGAGCTTTCAATTGGTATCAGAGCGGGTACACTTGTTTTGGTTTAAATACCTAAGTGTGATCCTTGACCCTTTGTGTTTGTTTGCCATGGATTGTGCTTTATATGCCTCTTTATATGATTTGGTTGGTGATGAATGTAACATGCCACGTGTTTGTGAAAATGCCTCTATGAGTGATAATTCTCATGATTGTGATGCTATGTTACATGAATCTTTGGGTGTTGTTGATATTCCTAACACCAAACTCTTAAAGAAAAATGCTAAGAAGTTTCAAAAGAGTTTAAGCAAGTTATTTTGTGAAAAGGATGATTTGATTGCTAAGCTCAATGAATCCATTAAATTGGTTGAAAAATATAAGAAACTTGCTGAAAACTCTCTTGAAAAGCTGAAAGAGTTTGAGTGTTTGAATATGGACTTGGATGCTAAACTTGTTTTATCTAACAAACTTGTTGATGATCTTAAATCTGAAAATGAATCTCTTAAGATGCATGCTAAGTGTTTGATTGCTGAACCTATTGTTAAAAAGGATGAAAATATATGTTGCAATCATGTTGTGGTACCCAATTTTGTGTCTAATATATGTTTTGCCTCAAAGGACAAATCGGTGTACATTTCTCCACATAAAAGAAATCAAAAAGTGGAGAGAAAGGCTCTTAAGCCACAGCCTCTGTTTAGGTCTCAACCTAAGGCTTGGATGGATCTAAGTTTGTTCCAACTTGCCACCATTGCGGTGTGAGTGGTCATATAAGGCCTTAATGTTCTAAGTTGAAGAGAGAACAAAACCAAGTTGTTAGATCCATTCCCAAAAAGCCTAATGGACCTAAACACATTGTTTGTCACCATTGTGGTGCCCTTGGTCATCTTAGACCTCATTGCTCTAAATTTCAAGCTTTTAAAAGAATCAAAAGAAAAGGGAAACTTGAGCTTCTTGGAAGTTGTGCTAAAAATGATAAACCGGATTTGAGTGAAAATAGCATGTTGTTAAAGAAAGTGTTTAATGCTCTTAACTCCTTGACTATGTGCATCTCCGGTTCTCATTCTTCCAACCCTCGTCTCACTTCTCTTGAGACACTCATTCCAAATAATCATTCCGTTTGGATGAGGAAGGGTTCCTATGGTTGAGCTTATGCTCTTTTGGTCCTTGATCTAATTTTTTCGATCTTTGTAGGACCCTTCATGCATTAGATGCCATATCTTCATGCATTTGTGCATCTTGCATTTATTTGTATGCTTTGCATTTCTTTAATCTTACCTTTTTGTCTTTGTTTTGTGTGTGTAAAAATCCAAAACCACATAAAAAGTGAAAAATTCAAAAAGTTTAATTGTATATGCTTGAGCACATATCTCATGTGAGTTTGGCCTAGTACCTTCGTACTAATGGCATAGTGCATTTACGAGCTTAGCTTGTTATGTATGCACCTATTTCTATGTGGAAGATATCTTGAAAACTATGTGTGACTGTTGTAAATAGATCTTCAAGCTTGTCATGAATGATTGGTCAATAGTCTTGTTGGTCTTGATACTTGCATAGACTTGTGTCTATATCTCTTCCCACTTTATTTTTATGTTTTTGCAAAAAGAGCTCACCAATTGTAAATCTCCAAATGAACAGAGATATTGAGCTGCAAAAGCCTGTCGCACACACTAGTATTTGACTAGGAAAAAGGGAAAGCGACTCCTTTTAAAAGTGTTTTGTATGGTGCTCAAAAAGCCAAAGGCTAATCATCAATGTTGAAATATTATAAATTTCAAGCACTTATCTCAAAATGAGATGTTTTGTCCATACAAAATAAAATGGACCAATTGTTATGCTTTATGTAGAAGCCAAATGAAAAACTTCTAAGTTTTGTATTCAATGTGTGGGAGGTCACATATACTCATTTCTATAATGGAGATAGTCCACTTGATTTCGTGTCAGTTGTGTATGACTCGTTTGAATTGATCATTGAAGTTTCGCTCTAGTCTAAGGACTATTCCACACTTGATTCCCACACACAACACACAAGTTTAATGTTCAATGAATGCCTATTTCATTTGTGTGTTTGTACATGCTCAAATGTGATGTGTGTGTGCTCAACCATATGTGGTTCAAACCTAAAAGATTTTTGTTCTTTGTGTTTGGTTTTGGAAGTGATTTGTATTACCCATGTTTTTCAAAGTTTTTAAAGTGTTTTTGTGTAGAAAAACATGTTTTCTGGGTGTTTTTGTGTCCTATTTCATGTATAGGCTCAACTGGGAGTTAAATGGTTCAATTTTAAAGCTTTTTCAGCTTTAGACAGAGAGTTTCGTGAATGTCTCGCGAGTATCTCGCGAGTAAGGCTTACCTAAGAAAATTTCGCGAGTACTTTCGCGAGTCAGCTTCCCGCGAAAATTTTCAGATCAGCTTTTTAAAGGGCTTTTCGTGGGTCTTTTGTTTTAAACTTCTCCCATCTTCTCCCAAACCCCTGTTTTAAGGTTTCAACATCTAAACCCAACTAATTTCAAGTGTTTTACATTCCATAAACATCTCTAAGGTAATCTTTAACTCTTTTCATTGATTTTGTGCCTTAGATTACGTTTTTGGGGGTTCTATGTTCATAGTTGGGATTTTCTCAAATGGGAGTTGGAAAACTTATTTCCTGTCAATCTTTTTGATTGGGCTTTGTTTTAAATGATGATTTGGTTTGGTTGTTGGCCCCTTGTGGCAAAAATAACATGTATTTAGGCAAGATTTTCATATGTTTTTGCATTGTTTATCATACATGTGTAGTGTGTGCACTCTAAGTGTTTGATAAAATGCCCAAATGGCATTTTCTCGCTGTTTTGGACTCCGATGAGTTCCAAACTTTGGGAATCACCATGATTATTCATGTTTATCATGTTTTGATCATTGGTGGTGTGTTTTGTACACTTTGCCTCTTGAGTGTCTTACTCATGCATTAGTCATGCATCACACATGCACACTAGATGCACACTAGATGCAATTTGCTGCACACACTCTAACACTTGACATGTTTTTGCATTCACTCATTCTAGTTAAGTCTTTTTAGACCTTTTAGCACATATAACATGTTCTTGTGTCCATATCATGCCTAGGTCCATATCATGTTCCATCATCCTTAGCATGTCATGTTCTTTATGCTTTGTAGTAATTTTTTAATGTATGTATTTTGTTTGAACTTCATTTTCTCATTCATCTTGCATTCCTCATGCATCATCTTCATATCTTCTTTTCTTTCCCTCATTCCTCTTGATTAATTTGTCTATTCGTGACAAAAAGGGGAAGAGTATCGTCATTTCTATATGACTCATGTGCACACTCTTAGGGGGAGAAATTCTACCTTGTGCACATTCGTAGGGGGAGAAAGCCATAGGAGAGATGCATATGCCAAGGGGGAGAAGACATTTTTTGAGAAAACCTTGTTTCACTTTATGCTTGTTTTCTCGTTGCTTTGTGATGCTTTGTTTTGCTTTGTTACTCTCATTGCATCGTGCTTATGTTTTGGACATGCTTTTAACCTTTTGCTATTATGCTTTATTGGTTGCATGTTCGGATGATCATTTGCTTTGCTATATGATCATTGTAGTCATTTCCATATGATTGTTTTGGTGTTTGATCAAGTTGCTCACATGTTTCACATCTTGATTACTTGATCGCTATTTACTTGTTACATTATACTTGTCCATTTATTACTTGCTTTACCCTGAGGGTCTAATGTGTTTTGTGCAAGTGTTTCAGGTTATAGGTATATATGTTCCAAGTTCATCACAACTCCTATGATTCATGATAGGGGGAGTGATATGATAGGGAAGTACTTTATATTTTGTACCCATGTTGCTTATGTAAGCTTTAAGGGTTTGTTTCATGCATGGTTTGTAGGTCTTTGTGGTTTGTGCCATGCATTTGCAATACCATGCTTATGCAACCTTCATGCATGTTTGCTTGTTGTTCAATGTCATGCATTTTACTTCAAGTAGATCACTCTTGTGCCCTTGTAGGATTGTTCCTAGATGCATACACGTTCTATGCATTGGTTGAGTGATGAACACTCTTGTGCCCTTGTAGGATTGTTCCTAGATGCAAATACTTCGTGTATTTCGCATTGGTTGAGTGTTAGAGTTGCAAATGATACTCTTCATATGAGCTTATCATCTTGCATATCCGGTTGTTCATTCCTTGTGTGAATGAGCATTGTAATTGCTTGTATATAGTGATTACTTGTCTGATCCTGCCATGATCTAGTGTTTCTATTTCATTTTGCTTGATCATGCTATTATTGCTCCATATGCTTTTCAAGTTTTCTGCATACAATGATGTTATTGTGTTGTTGTGTTTCAGGAGTTACTTGTTCATATGTTTCAAGAGCATTTCAGAATCTAGAATTAGGTGTGAGTGAGTTTTGCCTTTGTTCCCAAACTCACGTTTAAGTCTAGAGTCTGTTTTAGGGTTTTGTCACAGAATAGCCAAAAAGGGAGATTGTAAAGTTGTAATTTACAACTGTGTTTTTGTTGGCTTTTATTCCGTACCAAATTTGATTGTAATGGATTTCAATCTTATATACCCTGTATTTATTGTGGGATTTATTGTAAGGGTTGTGTGTGTGAGAAAGAGAGTGTGAAGACTCAAGAAATTGAAGACTGAAGAGTTTTCGCGGGTATCTCGCTACTACGCATCCCGCGAAATGGTGCATGTGCCCTGCACGTGTAGGAAGCTGAAGAGTCATGCTAGGCTGTCATTTTCGCAAGTGTTTCGCTGGTAAGGCCTTCCCGCAAGACAGTCGCGAAACTTTCTGCCTGGAAGATTTTTATGAGTGACCTTCTTACCCTTCACCCATTCTATATATATACCCTCATTACCCACATATGTTGGTGTGGCTATTCAGAAAGAAAAACCCTAGATAGGTCTTCCACAACTCACCCACCCATCTTTTGAGAGAGAGCTACTCCTCCTTAGTGAGAAATCATTATAGCCTCTTCTCCATCCCTCTCCTATTATCATACCTTGAGAGGAGATTTGTACCCAAACACAACCCACACCTATTCAGAGTGTAGAAAGTGTTTTGGAGTTGCTGGGAAACATTGGAAGAAGCCAAGAATGGCAGATGCAACATGGAGCTTGTTGCGGGATCTAGAGAGCTAGACAAGACAGGGTTCCGAGAAGCCTTGTTGGAGTAGGAGCTTGAAGGGCTTAGGTACAGAGAGTAGACTAGGCTTGGAGGGTCTTTTGCTAACCCATATATCCCAACTGATTGTCTAGTGGATCGATTTTCGCTTGGAGGGCGGCGGAGAGGTTTTACGCCGAGGTCTTCGGTTTCCTCTTCGATAATACGTCTCGGTGTTATTTGTGTTTGCATCCTTCTTCCCTACTCTTGTTTATTTCATTTTTATTGCTGTGTTGCTTTAAATATGGATTAGAGTAGTTGTCTTGCTTATACGCTTGTGTTTACACTATTCCGCACTTATCGTTAAGTTAGTGTAAAATCAACCAAGCCGTCATTTTAATTTGGGGGTCTAAACCGCTCGTGTGTTTTCAACACGTTTTCGAGCTTTCAAGCCGCACAACACTCACGTGCTCGAAACTGGACTTGCAAAACAACAAAAAAGAAAACTCTAGGAGAGCACCGATGTGGTACCGGCCAAAAACATGCCGAAGGTTAAGTCAAAAAACATTTCTACAACTCTAGAGTGTCAGAGCTGGGTGAATTATGCGTACCTTGGTTTGTGAGGGTTTTGAGGTTTTTATAGTAGTAGAGGGTTGACATCTATTCCTTGGTTTAGAAGTCCTTTCCTTGCAGGAGTTCCTATGAACGTATTTTGCGGAATCCTTTCCTTATAGAACTCCTCTAAATTAGCATTGAACTTGGAGCGCAAGATATTTCCTTATATGTGCATGCGTAAGGGCCAAGTAAGGCCATGCCAGCATCGTCAGACTCATATGTAGTTTTCAGCTCTCTCGCATCAACTTTCTATTTCGTCAGCCATGGTATTGCCATCAACTTCAAGGTAGAGCCGAAGACTTTCAATTGTCGTTTCCAAGCAAGTGAAGCTGACGGGGTTATTTAAGACCGTCGTTTTTCACCTTATCATGGGTAAGTGCCAATATTGCAAAATTATCCTTATCATTCTTCAACAAACTTGAGGCCGCCGGAGATACCCGAGCTGACATGATCGTCTAATATAGCTCTTCCCATGCATGTGTAATGTGGATTGTCGTCTAATATAAGTAGGACTTCATTTTAAGAATTTTTTTTTAATAATATTTTTAATTGGAGTAAATTATCTTTTTATTATAAGATTTTGTATTTTTTCAATCATTAAAGCTGCATTTAAAATAAAAAAAAATTCCTAAGAATTTTGATAATAGCATTTTAACTAGACATGGCAAAATGGGCATGTCGGGTCGGGTTGAGTCGTGTTGATTTGTATTTTTCACATGATTTTTTTTTTAAAGAAAATAACATGTATTTGTCATTTAGAAAATCATGCAACAAATTACTTGATATAAAATGCATTGCTTTGAATTCACCACTTATATCAAGAATGAATTACATTTATTAATACTTATTCAATAATTTTAAAATTACACAAATCCTAACATTGCTATCTAAAACAAAATAACACAAAGATAAGTAAAAAAAATACATAAGTTTTATTTCTACACAATATCAACTTCCCAAAATATAAAACAAAATTACAAATGACTTATTGGATAATTCATTTGACAAAGAATAAAAACATATAAGAAATTTACAATCTTGAAAATTAATTTTATAATATATTGTCAATTGTGGTTGGCACTCTATTTCAATTTGAGATATATATTAAAATTATTGTTTACTTATTTATACATGGTCTCTTTTAAGAATATCATATCATTGTTAAGCAACACACATTCTAGGAAATATCATAATTTATTTTGAAAAGCTGTTTATTTTGGACATAAATTGTTAAAAAATAGGTCTAAGCATTTATAATTTATGTTAATTTGATACTTTGGCTTCACAATTTTCACACTTGTGAATGTTTCTTATACATGTCTACAATTTTAAATCTATGTTTTTAACTGTACTATAATCAGATTATCTTGGCATATACTTTGCTATTTGATATCTAAAAATCTTTACTAATTACAGAATGCTAAATCATTCATCTTTCAATTAATTTGCATACAGTTATGTAAATGTCTCAATTGTTTCCTTAAAGCTCACAACAAACAATTAAACCAATAGTCTTTATTTTATTTTATTTTTTTTACCAAAAAAAAAAAAAGTTTTACAAAATGGTTCAGGTTTGGGTCAGGTCGAGTTAACCTGCAAAAAACACAAGCTGAGTCACAGGTTAACTCATTTTTACTTCGGGCCAAAAAAAATCGGGTCGGGTCGGGCATGGTATGGTATGGTATGGTCGGTTCAAAAAATTCTGACCCATTTTGCCATATCTAGTTTTAACTAAAATAATATGGCCAAAATGGGCATTTGTCCCTTTCACTAAAACTTTCTAGCAAAATGTCTCATGTTTGAAACTACTTAGGGAAATGTCTTTGTTTTGAACTCTATTTTCTTAAAATTGAGTTTCAATTTAAAACTCGATTTTTGAACAATCGAGTTATAGCGAACTGAAAATTAAAAAAAAAAAAAAAATATATATATATATATATATATTTGTGGAACTCGAGTACTCGAGTTCCATTTCCTTGAAAATATTCAGGTGGAACTCGAGTTCCATGAACTCGAGTCCTTTGAATGGAACTCAAGTTCCAGGGGGAAAAAAAAAAAATCTAAGTTCAAGTTCACTATATAACTCGATTGTCAAAAAATCGAGTTTTACATTTAAAACTTGATTTTCTAAAAATCAAGTTTCAAAACAGGAGCATATTCCTAAATAGTTTCAGACAGGGGGATTTTGCTGAAAAGTTTGTGAAAAATTAGTAAAACCCCATTTTGGCCGGAATAATATAAATAGTGCATAAAGTTTATTTTTTAGCTTTTTATTAATTAAACCTAAAAAAGTAAAGATAAATAAAATAAAATAAAGAAACAACCAATGCAAGGTGAGTCATGTGGAAATTAAAAATATGATATAATTGTCACAGTGATGTACGTGGTAATATCACGGGCGTAAGAGAATGCCATGCACTGAAAAGGTATTGCAAGAAGGTATATTAATATATATTACACTTTCTCGTCGTAATTTTCTCAGAATAGTAATATAATGTCATTTAGACGATATGCATTACGAAGTGTCATGAGTCTTGTAATTTAACCGATATCTTTTAGTATTTTCAACAAAAATATCTAGAGTTCAAGTATTCTTTTCCTATTATAACTCTCGAGTTAAAATGTAAAAACAAAATCATACAAGAAACCAGAAAAATAAAGTTCTTTATATTTGATCATCATATTTTCGAGGAAATGACTTTTTCATTGTCTATGACCCAAAAAAAAAAAAAAAAAAAAATCATTCTATCTCCTTTACCTCTCAGTCTCTCACTATCTTAGTTTCTGTTTCTCTAGGATTCAAAAGGTAATGTGAGAATATAATCAACATTGAAACGCAAGTGCATGCCTCTGTACTCAGAAAAATATTCATTCCTCGTTTACTTAAAAAAATTTAGATTATCAAACTTTTTCAATACTTTTTCAATCCATGTACCAGCATACATTTAATTAGAAAAATAAAAAGTTAGAATACAAACTAAAACCATTCCTGAAAAAGATTAGAGTTGATTACCTAACAACAATAAGATAGACACCAAAACATAGGAACAAAAACTTTTTGTGATTAAAAAAAAAAAAACCAACAAAGAAGCAAACATTAAGCTAAGAACCTTGTTAGCTCAAATGATTTGCATCTTCTTGTATTTTCAAAAGAAACATCCATGATTTAAATTCTTTTTCCTTTTGTTAAATATTAGCATTGATACACCATGTTGAATATGCTAATATGGATGCAGAAGCGAAAGCATAAAATATAGAACACAATAACACACGAGGATTATGTGGTTTAGCCTAACGGCCTATATCTACGGAAGAAACCCTAAAGGGTTACATCAATAATATATTAGAGTGTAGTACAAAAACTGTGTTACAATAAACCATAACATGTGTATATATAGTAGACAAACTCTAGACTAATAGACTTTTAATACAAGTAGGAGACTTGGCTTGCACACAAAGTAGTATTAGGTTTGGGCCTATGCTAATGGGCTAATATATCTCTAACACCCCCTCTCAAACTCAAGACAGAAGCTTGATGAAATTTTGAGATTTGATAAAGTTAAGAAGATCCCTTTAATGAAGTTTGGCTCTGTGACGGTAGTTTGAAGAAGGCAATGGTTTTGCAGTGTTGATGCGACTTCTAATGATAGCATGACTATACTGGAAAGTTTTGACGGCAGCAGTAGGAAGCCAAAGAAGGTGAACATAGCGAAAAAAACACCGAGGAAAACAAAGATTGCTCTTAAATATACCGCAAAGACAGAAAACCATGATCACAAGAAAGTTGCTCTAATACTATATTAAATATTAGCATTGATACATCATGTTGAATATGCTAGTATGGATGCAGAAGTGAAAGCATAAAATATAGAACACAATAACACACGAGGATTACGTGGTTCAGCTTAACGGCCTACATCCACAGAGGAAACCCTAAAGGGCTACATTAATAATATATTAGAGTGTAGTACAAATCATGTATTACAATGAACTATAACATGTGTATATATAGTAGACAAACCTTAGACTAATAGACTTCTAGTACAAGTAGGAGACTTGGTTTACACACAAAGTAGTATTAAGTTTTGGCCTATGCTAATGGGTTAATATATCTCTAACACCTTTAATTATTGAATAAAAAAAAATAAAAAATAAAAAGGAAAAAAGCAAACAAGACTCAAACCTTCTCCTCCCTAGACTCCCAAGTACTTTATGCATGGAGAGATACCAATTTATCTGCAAGATCCTTAACAATTCAATAAATCAATTAATAAGCCTAAAAAAGATATAATTAAGTTGGATACAAAGATTATGATATCTTATTGATTAAATCAATCCATCCACTTGAAGAAGAAGAAGATCAAATGCAAAGACAAAATCAATACCAAAAAAAAAAAAAAAAAAAAGCCAAATCGATGAATATGTAGAGAAGACTAAACGTAATTTAATCAGATTTGTCTAAAATAGATCAAACATAATTTAATTAAAATTTTTTCAGTACTTGATTGTTGTATATTCTAACAAAAATTGTGATATATACATGGGTTTTAATTGGTTTCAATTAACCAAAAACAATTTCGTACTATAATTTATTGCTCATCTTGATATTTCAAAAGCTTATATATTTATGAGTATGACAACCCATGCGAAAGTCCAAAGAAATCTAACACTTGTATATAATTTATAATCGTCACCATGACGCTAAAGAGTAAAAGAAAGCAAAAAGGGAGTCAGGGTCATTAATATATACTATCACTCTGCATTTATAATCTTTCCTTGTGTCTTTGCTAATATATCAAGGCCACATTACTTTCGGTTACTAATTGCTGTACAAACACGTAGGATTCATAATATAAACTGGGCTTTCTTCCTTTTTGGAAACTGGAATCGCGTCTCAACAGTTTAATTTTGGAAAAAGCCTAACAAAATGCATTAAGAGATACCCTGTTGTACAAGTTCTAATTAAGGTCTTGATTTCTGCAAGTAGTCTCGTAGGATTCAGAATTGTATTATCATCCTTGGTCGTCGAATAAGAGATTAGGAGTTTGAATCTGACCTATACTAAAAATTAATTAGTGTTTTAGTTTAATGATAAAGAACCGCTGTTATAAAGCAAACACCATAGTTGGAAAATCTGTCGTATCTATCAAATACTTCATCTTTCTTTTCCAATTTGCAATTAGTTGAAATTTGATAATATGTGGTTGATTGGAACCCTACGGGGATAAACTACCGGATACGGAAGCCCCATCGGTAAGTTAGCAAGTTCCATATATTCGAGGGTAATATATATTTTTTGAAATTGTAAAACGTGTAATTTTTTCATTTATATCATTCTTGGGAATCACCTAACATCATTGTATGAAGCTACATCCGTATCGATAGCTTCAGAAGCAGGAGATGGTAACCACATGAGTTACTTATGGGGGGACCACGTGTGATACATTTAAAGTATATTATATAGCAGAACTATATAGATGCCATGCATAATTGCATATACGTATGCTTTCACTGTTTATTCACAGATATATATCAGCCCAAGATGGTGACATCAGTAGCGAGCTCTCCCCCACAAATTTAGTCCCTTAAATAATGAATCTAAGCTTGTAATCAAATACTAGTAAGACTTATTAATTAGTAGTTAGATATGTATTAGTGCATGTTAAGTGAAGAGGAAAGTGTCAAATCAAAACCATTCATTCATGAAAAAGAGAGAAAAGAGAGAGAATTTGGTAAGAATTTTTGAGAATTTAAGTAGGCGCATTGAGTTGGATTTTGAGGTGGTCATGTGTAGATTGATCTTAAATGCTGTGAAGGAGAGTAGGATTTTGAGTCATTAAAGTGAGACCTACTTGCCACCTTAAATGCTTGGCCTGCCCTCCTTTTAATAGGTTTGATGAAAGAAAATTTAAGAAACCTCTTTAGTAGACAAGCCCTCTTTGCATGACTCTCTTCTCTTGCAATCCAAGGGTGAGGAAATTTTGAGTGTCCTCTGCCTCTACTTTTTGTTTGCTCCCAAAGTTTCCTCAATCGGGTTCCTCTTTCTCTTTCTTCTACTGCTTAGGAATAGTAGAGCATAGTTATAATTTGGTGGGGAAAGAAAGAGCAAAGCAAGATTGCATATAGGAGGCTAGCTAGGAGCTGCTTCTTTATATAAATATTGGTTTATAAAGAAGAGAACTTTGTGAGAAGAAATGGAGTTTCCGGAGCTCTCTTTGGCTCCAACACGGTTTGTTGTGAATAAGAGCCGTATTAGTTCATCTCCAGAATCTGACAGCAACACTTCCCGGAAGAGGAAGTTTTTCAATGATCACTCGCTTAAGACTGACCAAGCAGTTCACACTAGTGTTGATCTTCAACTGAAAGATCCACTGCCAGTGGACTGGGAGCAATGCCTTGATCTTGAAGTAACTCTCTCTCTCTTTCTCTCTCTTATTCTTTGATTATATTAACATAGCCTCTGTCAGATTTTTCTTTGGTAAATGTAAAAATGGGATCTTATTCCAATGACTAATGAACTTTGGGAATTTGTTTTGTAACATTTTTCATAACTTTTGGTTTTATCGTGATTTGTACATGATAAAAGTTGTCATATCGGTGGACTCAGAACATTACTCACGTGACAATGATTCATATTATCAATTATGAAATATGTTTAAAAAATGTTGTATTTTTAACACTGCTGAATAGAATTTCATCTTTTAGCATTATTAATAGTACTATTCTCGTCACTTCATATTTTTGATTCTTGTGTATTGCTGTTTGCAGTCAGGTAGAATGTATTATCTGAACAGGAAGACCTTGAGGAAGAGTTGGGAGTGGCCCAAGGATCAAAAGCTAGACCTTGAACTCAACATCTCAACAAACTCAACTTGTTCTGAGCAGTACAGCAGTGGCAGCTCTGTTACACTTGAGGACTCCAAGAAGAAATACTCCTCAAATGGTAACATGATTGCTTTGGCTTGCTTGAATTGCCATCTCCTAGTCATTCTCTCCAAATCCTCTCCATCTTGTCCCAACTGCAAGTATGTCCATTCACTCCCATCCCAACAGACCCCACAAGCCAAAGTCCCAGTTGTCAAGTCCCTCAACACCTTAAGCCTCTTAAATTGAGCTGTGGAAAATAGAAAATCATGCATTGGAGACATTGATTAGTGGAATCAACCTTTTGGTGTAACCATGCTAAGCTGGTTTATGATGTCTTATTTGAAGTAGAAAATGTAAAAATCTATGGGAAGCCTTTCTTATGTTTTGCTTGTTATAGAATAGTCTCATTTGGTAAACCTTGGTGATCAGTGAGACTGTTACTCTGTAAGAACAATGATGGGCTGCAATACATTTCTGCTCAAAAGTTAAGTACTACACAATCAATTAGACAAATGTAATGCATGAATCAGCAGCAATATTGTTGTGGCCCATGCCTTGCATTTCCTGTCCCCTTTTTTCACTACATTTTTTAGTTAATGTTGAGTTTGTACAACAAATGGATAAATGATGACCTTTCATATTCATATCTTTACCTATTCTAAGGGAGTGTTTGGTAACGTTGTACTAGTAACGTTGTTTGTATTTTTTTAAAAACATATTTGTAAAAAGATGTATGAAAATATTTGCAATATTATTTAAATATCGAAAACTATTGTTCTAATTACACTGTCAAACAGCCCTGAGTACAGGGATCACCTTTCCAAGACAAAATATTGAAGGTGTGCCATTGGCATTTGTGAACCTGTTGTGATCTCACTGAAGGAGCTGTGAATATCTGAAGTAACAGCAAGTTCTTGGTCCAAAATCCAAATATTTGCATTGGGATCTGTGTATTTTCGGGCTTCGTGAATGTTGCTATGTGAACAGAATTGAGAGAATTAATAGTTTTTAATTGTTGAGATTGGAAATTAAAAAAATAATTTTTAATTTGAACTATTAAATAAAAATAATAAAAAAATATTCAAAAATTAAAGTTAAAAGTGAGAATGAAAAAAAAAAAAATTATGAGTGGAGATAGAATAATTGCACTTTATCTCAATCCATGTGAACAAATATTACATGCTTAGCAGCGACCTTACCATTTATATCTTTCACCTACCAAGTTCTTTTTTTTTTTTTTTAAAAATTTGAAATTTAAATAAAAGGTTTAATTTTTACTTAAAAGCTGATTTTTTTTTTTGAAAAGTGGGTTTTAGTTCTCTAATCCGATTGAGATCAGACCATAATATTATAAATAATTATTTAATAATGTAAATAAAATAAATAAAATTTGTTATTATTAATTTGTCAGACTTCTTTTCATATTTGCATTTTTCTGAACTTTAATCTTACAATTTACACCATAATATTTTCATTTCAAGGTAGGTCAAATTAGGAGGTATTGTAAGAAAATGTTGTGGGACTTTTTGTATTTTTAGACCTCTCTAGACAAAAAAAAGTCTTAAAAAATTAATATAATTTTTTTTATATAATTAAAAAAATATTTGAACAAGTCAAAGTGGATGGAAAATAAATAGAATAACGCTATAGCAGAATTGCCTTTTTTCACAAATGATATGTTTTTTTCTATGATTATAAAGAGTGGAGGGATTTAAACTCTAAACATTTTACTTAGATTTAATTGGACGTAGTAGTTGAGCTATAAGGCTGTTAACAATAAACAAATTTTGTTTTTCTAAAAAAAACAAACAAACAAACCATATTTTGTTTCCTATTAAAAGCAAAAGTTCTTAATCTTAGAATAACGTAATGTCATTTAAATAAACCTTTCTTTTCCTTAAATAAAGACATTGTTCAAAGAAAAAAAAAACTATAGAATATAAAAATCTGTCTACGAAATACACCTTATGTACGATATGAAAGATGCTAAATGACATCCATATATTGTTAGGCTGATTTTTTTAATCTTGTAAGTCTGTAACTTATTAAAGTTGTTTAATGTTTATTTTTGTTTTGAAGTTATAAGGTTGTGGTTCCACTTTTTTTCAAACCCGTTTTATGCAGATTGTGTGTAGATTGATGGCCATGATTATTTCTGTTAGTTTCATTAGTTAGAATGTTAGATGCCTTTTACTGTGTATATAAGGGTTGGTTCCTCAAAAAAAAAAAAACACTTTGCCTAGAAAATGGAAGGCCTAACATTTATCCAAAAACTTATAGTAATTGTCCTTTTCGTCAACTCTGGTATTATGTTAGGGCTTGATTCAGCCAATATCAGTTCATGTTATGTCGAATTTGCTCATTTTTCTAAGAAGCAAGATGAGTTTTTGACCGAAATGATCTATTGCTACTCTGGTGGTGCAATAGCGGGGGCCATAATATTTTGTCTAACAAAATTTAAAAAAAGATTCCTCACTCTTCTTCTTGCAGGAGACTTGATGGTCATGTTGGGGACAACTATAACCTCGTATGCACTCAGTTCGTCCCATATATACCTAGGGAGGGCATTTTTAGGTTTGGGCCTGACCCTCAATACTCTATGCATGCCTCTCATTATGTCCAAGGCCTGGCCCAACAATTCGACAATCATATCAATGGGAGGGCTAACCTATCAAATGGGACAGCTGGCTTCCCAAATCATGAATACTTTCTACACTGTTAGTAAACATCTCTCTCTCTGTTTTTTTCTTTTTCCTTTTTCCCTTTTAATGTAAATAATTAGTATATAATATGTTGTAGGGAAGCTGGAGAGGTATTCAATTTTCTATGATATACGCTACAGTTCCGCATCTGTTGCTGACAGGTGTATCATTTACTCAAAAGGTCAGCAAAAAGTTAAAAAGGTTTTAATTGAGTAGTGATAGATGTCAAATGAAATTACATTTCATTTTGCTTAAAAAATTATATACCAACAGATTAATTTTTGTACTAGTTCTATGATTTTCAAAAATTGATTGTATGTTGAATTCATTAAATAAATTGTTTACTCAGGTGTTTGATTCGGAATCTCAATGCGGGATCTTTTATATCCTGAAAAATAGTAAAAGAAGAATATTGGCCGCCCTTACCGTACAAGTGAGCTCCAACATAATTGGCCTGAAGATAATTTCCTATCTTGTTCCTAATATTTCTGATGATTTGCCAAACTATGCCATCATAGTCTCTCTGTTTGGCTCAGCGGTTAGCATTTTGCTAGTGCACAAGTTAAGGAGGAGAATTCTAATTTTGACTGGTCTCTTTCTACTGACCGTTGAACTTGCCTTGATGTCCTTCTATATTCAAAGTTTTGGTGTCCAAATGAAAGAGCTGACAATCTGTATCTATCTTTTTACTCTGACGTCACTAATGTCCAGCATCACAATTCCATACACCCTGGAGGTTTTTCCTCTTGACCAGAAAATGCTCGGAATTGGCTTCGTTGGATTGCTCAACGAGATCTTACAGGTTATGATAATCTTTTTGTTAGAATGGCTGACCAGAAACAAGGAAATGCAAGAAGTTTTTAGAGTTTTTACAGGAACTGGTCTCATTATGTTTGTTGTTGCGCTCGTAACGGTGTTTGAGACGAAGAAGGGATCAGATGAGTGACAGAACTTGACCGAGACAGATCACAGATTGAAAGAATGCTTTGAACGAAAACATGGATCGAGTCTGTATTATTTTTTTATTTTTTATTTTTTTGGGTTAAGAAACTTGTATTAAGTATTGAGTGTGTGTTAATTCTCCAAAAAAAAAAAAAAAAAAAAAAAAAGGTATTGAGTGTATGTTTGTTTGTAATTTTTTTTAATGTATTACTTGATAATTATTTTATCAGTGTGGTATAATATATAATTTGTTCTTTAATATTTGTTAAATATAATTTGTTTTTCTCAAATATTAAACAATTTCTAACATTATTTTAATTTTACATTTGTCTCCACCAATATATTATTTTACTATCTTTAGGATAGTGTTTGATTGATTTTTGTATATTCCGATATTTATAATGCAATAGGTTATGAAATGAACAGTCATATTCACCAAGTAATCATGTGTATAATAGTTTTAAACTTTCTGAATAAATTATTACACATCACAATTTAAAATAAACTACACTAAAAATGCAAAAAATAAATAAGTAAATAAAGTGGATAAATAAAACATGGAATAATATGTTTTCTGGTAAAATAATTAGGTGGTTAAAATTATGATTAAAACATAAATCGGAAGAAAATACTAATCGGTAATTTTGTAGTATCAATAACATCGATGAATAGCCATACCTACATAATCTTTACTAAATTAGAGCAGTCCTTTCTGAGGCTGGGTTAGTCTAAGTTAGAACCTTGTGAGAGCTTGGAAGGAGAATCAGGTTAGCTCAGCTCGGAATGAAACTTTCGAAACCATTCGCGTCACAGAGAAATTCGTGGACATACAAATTCCAAAAATAATGGGCTTATTTCAAAATCCACGTCCCATGTTCTTGAAGAAATAGAGAAACAAATTATGTTATTGAATTCAGAGAAGTTTAAGGTAGGAGAAATGGGATTTAAAAATGAGAGTCCACTTAATGATTTTATTTTTCCAAGATGTCACCACGAAACCACAATATTTTGAAATTGTCAATATTCTCCCTCTGTCCCACTTTTTTTGTCATGTTAGAAAAGTCAAATTTTTTAAGAGAACATAATTTATTGTCTTGTCTACCTTTTAAAAATTTATAAGTTTCCAAAACAAACCTTAAAAAAATTTATCAAAAAATTGAATTAGTTAATTAATAGGGGTATAATAGGAATATTAGTAAATTAATGATTTTTATTTTTAGAAACGGGACAAAATTTTGGGATATCTCAAAATGGAATAGAGGAAAAAAAAAGTGGGATGGAGGGAGTATTTGTTTAATCAAATAATACTTCTGATCTAGAACACACCACATATATAAGTTAAAAAAATATTATTATACAATTATTCTCCTCCTTACTTATCTATATCTATATATCTATGTCTGTATCTATATCATATACTATACTATATAATAAAAGTTAGGCTTAGAAATCGTAGTTGCGCCAAGTGGCTTCACCAACTTGCATAAATTTTTTTAGATTTAAAAAAAAATAGATATATATTTTTTGTTCTTATCTTCTTCTCCTATAAATTCTAAGTTGATAAAAATATTAATTTAATTACAATCCAAACTCTTCATCTAATCATTTTTTTTATTTAAATTATATTATCACCTGTAAAAAAAACATAGTACACGTAAAAAAAAATCTGCAACAATCTTCATCTAATCCTTTATTTTTATTTAAATTATATTACTATGTGTAAAAAAAAAAAAAAAAAAAATAGTACACAAATAAAAAAAAAGCAATGTATTCAACTACATATTCAAGGTATTCAATCTATATGACATTTTTTTTTTTTAAGATAATTACTTTTTGGATAAACATACATTCTAAGTTAATTTTTCTTCTCTTATAATTCCTAGAATGATTAGAAATTTAATTTCCTCACAATTGAAAATTCTCTCTCTCTCTCTCTCTCTCTCTCTCTCTCTCTCTCTCTCTATATATATATATTGTTTTTCGGTGTATGCTTATATATTCTTAGGCACAACTTCTTCTTCTTCTTCTTCTTCTTCTTTTCTCTCCCCCATTATTAATAATTCTCATTCTCTTATAATTTTTATGTTGTTTAGAAATCTAACTCTTCTTTGTTTTTTGTTTTTTTTTTGTTTTTTCCTTATTACTTAGGCAATTCGATGTTTTTGAAATCCCTAATTTGTATCAATCATTAAATTTTCTATTATTATGATTTTTTAGATAAATATATTATTTTATTTATCTTCATCAATCGTGCATGCTTAGAAACTTGAAAAAGTTCAAGTTTTACGAATTCACTTTTTATTTCCTTGAATTAAGAGATTTTGAGTTTAATTTTAGTATTGATTTTACTTTTTAATGACACTCTTATGAAGATGGCCGTTTGCTTGAGATTAAACTCTATTAGCTAAAATTTTAACAGTATAAAATTCTATTTCCACTAATATTCCGTTTCAACTAAATTCAATAAGTTTACAACTTTTAAACTATTGCTATATTAATTTTTGGATAGATACAAATGCTTAATTGTTGATATCAACTTTCTTTTCCTCTTCATCGCTATATGAATTATCTACAATTTTCATTTTGTCAATACACATTTTTCTATTATCAATTTTAATTTAAGTGTTAATTTATCTACTTTTAAAATTTTCAATCCACACACTTGAAAACGTTTAAGTTTTACAAATTTAAATTTTTTTCCTGTGAGTTAAGAGTTTTAATTTAGTATTTATTTTACTTTTTAATGACACTCTTATGAAGAGTTTGTTTGTCATTTTGGTTACAAAGCATATGAAGATATCATATATAATCATCTCAAGTAACTTTACTCTACACATAAGGTTAACACTTATTATTTCTTTGTTTACATTATGCATTAGGAAAGTCAAAATAATGCTCATTAGTCTCAAATGCCATGTTTTATCTCCTCAAAATGCCCATTCCTTCTCAATTTTTTCCTTTCAAAATTAAAGTGTTTTGGTAATAGGTTATATTACTAAATGCATAAAGATAGTTAATTGTCATTAATTATTAATATAGTGACAATAGATAGTTAATGTAGATCAAACTCTTTTACCAATAATTTACTAAGAATAACAATCTATTTTCTAAACTATAAGAAATTAAAAATTCTACTTCATCTAAAATTCTATTAGCCAAAGTTTCAAGTATATAATTTAAAATAAATTTAATATTTATTTTGATTGTATATCATTATTTTATGTTTTAATATGTAAAATTTATATATTACACACTGTGTTCCTAAAAAGTGACTCAAATGTATGTATTAATTATATGTCGTAACATTAATATGTTTTATAATGTGACTAACTAATTATTAATATAGTTTTGAATATTTTTATTTATTTACTTATATCTTTTTAAGTAAACCATGCTATGCACCGGCCTTTAACTAGTAATAACTAAGAGAAATGATATGTCTACAACATTTTCACAATATTTTTACAACAAATCCTAAGTGACAGGTTGTTATTAGTTGTTATTGTTGGGGCAAAAAAATAATCTTAGTGTTAAGTTCAAATTTGAACTAATAATAACTAACTACCTATGATTTGTTGTAAAAATATTGTAAAAATGTTGTGAACGTACCACCTCTCAAAAACTAAAAATTGAAATGTTTGACTTTTTGTTGATTGTTCCTTATTGCGCTATGTTTACATTAAACAAACTCCCAAATTAGGTGTCTTTTCGTTTAGTGGTTAATACGAAACGTTATCTATATATATATATAAAACCGAAGCCTCTAAAGCTTTCACAATTTTCCACATCATCACTATTTTCTTTTTCTTTTTATTTTAGATTCTTTTTATTTTAGGTTTTATATCTTATATAGAATCCACCAGAAAAACAATAGACAAAAGTTTGAATTTTTATTAGAGAGATGCTACGTCTACAACAATTTTAAAACATTTTTACAACAAATCACAGGTGGTTAGTTGTTATTGGTTCAAATTTGAAACTAATACTAAGATTACTTTTTTGCCCCAACAATAACAACTAGTAACAACTTGCCACTTAGGATTTGTGGTAAAAATGTTGTAGAAATGTTGTAGACGTATCATTTCTCTTTTTATTAATATCAATAATATTGAAAAACGTATACAAACTTAGAGGCCTATTTAAGGGTTTCATAAAATTTGATGGACAAGAAAATATATTCTAAAATAAGCCCTAATTAATACCTAACCATAATAAGAACCAAATTTGACCTAAAAAAACATTAAAAGAACCTAAAAACAAGGAAATAAATCACCTAGACCTAAAATAACGTTTTTTGCATAAAAATACCAAAATTAAATAATCTATATATATCAATATATATATATATATATATAAAACCGAAACTTTTAAAGCTACCACAATTTTCCACGTCAGCACAATATTAAAAAGAAAAAAACTCATAAACACAAAAAAAAAAAAAAACTTTTCTAAAACCAAAAATAAAAACATAAACGCAAAATACTTTTCTAAAGCCCGATAAACTGCTCTGCCATTCCCCCACACGCAACTTTCTCCTTCCTCTGCCTTCTCCTTCCTCCAAAACGTAGACCCACGCTTTGCCGTTCCCCCACACACAAAACGCAGCTCAACGGCTCCACCTTCAGTCCAAAACGCAGGACACCATCAGCCCTTCTCTCCCACAACTCAACGGCTGCACCTTCTCCGGCACCACCCTTCTCCAGCTCTACATTTGTCGGCGCTACCCATCTCTCACTCACAGCAGTTTCTCCTGGGGAAACCCTAATTCTACATGGGTTTCGTCTCTTGGAGTTTTAAAGAATGGTTAGTGATGTTTTTATTTTAATTTTAGGTTTTCCCCTTACCTGTTCGCTTAATTTGGAGTAAATTTGTGGTTTTAAAAAAAAAAACCAAAAGAGCCTTACATTATTATTGTTCATTGATAGCGTCAACAAGGGACATAGAGAGTCAGAGAGGGAGATAAAAATCTGAGGGACTTTATAATTAGACTAGAACTTTTCTGAAAACATTACCGTTAAGTTTTTAATTTTGTTCTATTGTTTTTGGCTGTTAAGTATGATTTAGGGTTACAATTGGGAGTGTTTCTTTTGAATGATTAGATTAGATTGATGAGTTTGGAGCCAGTAGTGGAGTTTGCTAATTTCAATTATTGGCTGCATTGCTTTGTCTTTCATATTTTGTGATTTTTCACAAGGTCATATGTCTCAATTATATATGCCCATGCTGTAGTTTCAAAATCTTTAAGGCAAAGCTCAAATAATGTCACAACAACAATTGATTTAGATATGTGCATCAAATAAGTTGGCAAATTTACCCTTTTACCTTTTTATGTACAATCATTATTTGCTTTAAGTAAAGAAACAATCTTGAGCTCTGAATCTATAAAGCTATTATTTGGAAATATTTATATGTGATTGCGTGGCTTTTTGCAATAACTAAGTATGTTGCAAAACAGCAACAGTACACTCACTGCATTAAGAAACGGTATGTTAAGGAAATTTTAGTTTTGTTCTGACAATTCCATAGTATTCTCTTACAAGCTTTATTCTGTTACATGATGCATCTTCTTTATCCATGTGTTTAAACTGCGTTCCAACATTTTCATCAGGCAAGAGTATCCTGTTAGGTGTATGTAAATACGAACAACCAGACAATTGTCCACCAAGATTGCTACCCTGAGGTGGGCTTTTACTTATATAAAATTGCTGTTTTAGTTGCACACATAAGGAAACTTTTCTGTCATATCAAAACTTTTCCAATTTGACTTTGAAAATATATTACAAACTCTTGGAGAAAAAACACCGTTGTCTGATCTTTTAAGAAAATATAGATTCTAATTTAAAAATATATAGATTCTAATTTAAAAGCTGTTTGCACGTTCCAGTCATTTTAAAAGGGTGTTGGTGATTTGCTTTAAATAATTGGGATTGTTGTTCTAATTGAAGGGGTTGCTGATATTTTCTAGAGGTATGAAAGGCTTGGTTTAGAATAGACAAAAAGTAGATAACTCCATTCAATTATAATCCTACTTTCATGGAGGAAATGAGGACATGAATACAAACATCTCATGTTTGGTTGGTAAGGCTATTTTCTTGCAACATTGACAGTTTTATATATAATGTTCCTTTTCCGCATTGATATATATATATATATATATATTTTTTTTTGAAAGACTTTTCCACTTTGAATTTCACTTTTAGTCACACTGTTAATAAAGGGATAACTGCCTTACTAATAATTTATTTTTTTTGGCTTTAATTTCATGGAAACCTTTTTAATGATTTTATTCCTCATACTCTGGTAAATTGGTTACATGACTGATGAAAATGTTATGAATTAAACTCAATAGAGCTTTGTTCTAGACTTCTAATTACTTTGGGTGTCGTGGTATTAATATTGTTTACGAAAAAAAGAACTTGAAATGGTGACTCTTCTAATTGCAGGATAAAGATGAATTAAGTCTATGCAGACACAGTAATGCTTTGCAATGTTAAGGCTAAATTACATGATATAATCAAAACCTTATAGAAACAAAGTAGTTTTGAGACGCACATAATTACATGATATAATAGTTCTCAACTCTCTCTATTTCTTTGAGCATTTAGATTAATGAATATTCCGTATCTTTGTTGTGTATTGAGGTAGCACCATGAAAGGTTAATTAGCAAATACAAGATTCTCTTTCTAAGAAACATGTTTCTCCAACTTAGTTAGCCTAATTTGTTTATTGATTAATTTAAACCCTTTTCTTTTTTCCTTTTTTTTTTCCTGTTTATTTATTATAGATTTTATGCAAAGATGATCCATACTGCATTGATTCAGTATCAGTTACCTAAAATTGTTAGATTTACAAGAACTATGATTGCATATAAAAGTTTGTTGCTTTGAACTATTTGATCATTTTTGGCAAAAGCACTTTAGCCATCAGATGCTCTTGCGATTCAAAATGCTTTAAAACAATTGGGCTCTAGATGATATATAGGCATTTACCTCACTTGGTAAATATCATTGGATACAAGTTTTTGCATTGGTTAACAGCTTTAGGATGTTCACTGTAATTAAAAAAAAAAAAAAAACATTTTGTGTAACAGGTCACCATCTTTGCACTGTACCATTAGGACCCAAATATTGGAAAGATGCTTCTTATGGAGTCTATCTTTTAATGTCTCAATCCAGCCTTAACAATTGCTGGTTTTCTTGCACATAGTGACCCATTTGTGCTTCCAGTAATTGGAAAGAGGAAGCTGATGAAGAAGATCCCTTACTGGTGATTCTTGCAGGTTGATTATTAAGCTAATCCATACTGATCCTTTTTATGGAATTTGCAGGTTTTTTTTAATGATTAATGTTAATTCTATTACTGATTTTAAACTTGTGCACACATTCTTTATGCAGTGACCATAGAGCACTTCTTAAACTTTATTAGGATGAAAATGTGCAAAGTGTAATGGAAAGGAAAGAGCATTCTGTTAGGAACTTTTTTTAATTATATCCAATTAACTTGCAGAAGATGGAGGATATAAGAATGCAATTTGTAGATCTATTATCAAGCACTGAATTTGTAGATTTTATATTTTTCTATTTTCATGTGTAAGTATTCCTTCCCCTTTCTCAATATTTTTTTTTTCCTTTCATTTTTTATAACACTTTATAACACCATTTTATTCAAAAGAAATCTAATTGAGTTTGTGGCTGGTGCAACTTTTCTTCTTTATTTCCTTTTTAATTTAACCATTTGAATACTTGTATAATATATTTATCCAAAGTAGGATTTACTCTTTCATCAACCATAGATTGTTTTATTATAAAAGTGAAAATGACCCGTTTGTTATGCAAATAAATGTGCAGGATAACATAGATTATATTGGTAGTGAATAGTAGATTTAATTGTAGTTGAGCATTGCATGAAGACATCACCATAGCATTTTTTTTTTTTTTTTAAAGCCAAGTTATAGTAGCAAAATAATTTTTTTTTATTTTTTATTTAACTATCCCATGCATCGCACAGGTTAGCAACTAGTATATATATATAACTGAAGCCTTTAAAGCTCCCACAATTTTTTTTAAATAATCTATATATATAGGACTCTCTTTTCTCTCTTTAAAACCCTAGCAATTACCATCTCAAAATCCTAAACTCAACTTCACTTTAAGATTAAAAAAATAAGAAGGAGAGAGACTCACGTAAAAAAAAAAAAAAAAAACGTAGGTTTTGTCTTTTTTATTTGCTTTCATATGTGCTTGAAATTTTCATTCTATCTTATTGTTTTATTATGTTTAGAATTGATTTTCTTCTAAGTATTTGGGTTAATCTCTATATTTTGATAGTGTTTTTATGGGTTTGGTTTTTGGGTTGAAATTCTAATAATTATTTTATATTGTATATGGCAGATGAAGTATCTCTATTTTTTGGAGAAAAATCAAAACTGCAACTTATGTCTTCCAGCCCAAGGTGTGGTAAATTTTTATATGTTCTTGCTTTGTTAAGAATTTTTATTTGGGTTCATGTGATTTTTTGTTTTTTTATTAAAACTTTGATTTTTGGTTGATTAATTATTTGTTTGGATTAATTTCAATTAATTATTTGTTTGAATTCAACGTAAAAGATAATGGACTTAGATGTTGTTAGGTTCTAAGGTCTTAGGATTTTATGTATTTAGAACTCTAATTTGTAATGTTGGCAAACCATGATCAAAACAATGTATTTAGTCTAGTTTAGGCTTGCTCAAAGTTGGTTAAATATTGTAAAGTTGGAATCGAGTGACTGCAGAAGCATTGGGGCTTCTAGGCCTGACTCGATCGATCGAATGTAATTCTCGATCGATCGAAAATCGGCCCAGATGCGATTTTGCAGAAATTCCAGCTCAGCCCTAACTCTTTTAAAACGTTTAGGGTTTTATGTTTTTGCCCTAGGTATATAAGGCAAAACCCTAGCCACGTTTTTAGAGTTGCACAAGTTGTATTGTTGCTCATACATTGCGGTTTTGTGTAAATCTCTTGTGAGATCTAGAGGAGCTTTCCTTTACACAAAGCTTAGGGTTTTCATGATTGAGATTACTTCAACATCTTGATTATCAACTTGGTTGCTGCCATTGAAGCTTAAAGATAAACAAGCGGGGAGTTTGTAGTTGATTGAAGGAATACAAAGAAAGAAGTAGTCCGTAGACTCGGAGCCTGCGCGTGGTCGTGTCAGGAAGTTTTACTGGTGGGTAGCATTAGGAAGTCAAGCGGGGAGCTTGTAAGTCTTTTTGTAAGAACTTCAATTCTTTCTTAGTGGATTCCGTTTTGCCTTGAGGATTGGTGGGTAAAATCCTCCCCAAGTTTTTCCGTGTGGTTTCCTGGGTGATCATATCTTGTGTTCTTTATTATTTCCGTTGCTTTATATGTCTTATATGCATGATATGATTATTTGATTGTTTTAACCTAGAATTGCTTAATTTGACTAAGTAACAACTTGGCTAATTAACTAGGCTACGCAATCTGGTTGTGGTTTAAGGGGTCTAAACCCTTCAGATGTTATAAATTTGATAATGTTCCATGTTTTGAATTGTTTATATTATTTAGACTCCTTGTAGGACTCTCTCTTCTCTCCTTAAAACCCTAGCAATTACCATCTCAAAACCCTGAACTTAACTTCACTTTAAAATTAAAAAAATAAAAAGGAGAGAGACTCAACTAAAAAAAAAAAAAAAAAAAACATAGGTTTTGTCTTTTTTATTTGCTTTCATATGTGCATGAAATTTTCATTCTATCTTATTGTTTTGTTATGTTTAGAATTTATTTTCTTCTAAGTATTTGAGTTAATCTCTATATTTTGATAGTGTTTTTGTGGGTTTGGTTTTTGGATTGAAATTTCTAATAATTATTTTATATTGTATACGACAGATGAAGCATCTCTATTTTTTGGAGAAAAATTAAAACTGCAACTTATATCTTCCAACCCAAGGTGTGGTAAATTTTTATTTGGTATATTATATATGAATTTTTTGAATTTGAAGGGTTTTGTTTGGTTTTGAAGTAGAATTTGGGAATTTTATAAAATTTGGAAGGTTTAAGTTTTGGGGTTTTTGGTATTTGCGTTTTAGTAGGTTGATCTTAATTCTTTACCTTATATGTTTTTGCTTTATTGAGAATTTTTATTTTGGGTTCATGTGATTTTTTGTTTTCTTAATTAAAGTTTTGATTTTTGGTTGATTAATTATTTGTTTGAATTAATTTCAATTAATTATTTGTTTGGATTCAACGTAAAAGATAATGGAATTATGTGTTATAAATTTGATAATGTTTCGTGTTTTGAATTGTTTATATTGTTATTAATACGACTAAATAAAATTTGTTTTTATCTTTGTAGTTTATATTAATTTTGAGTGTGTGTATATATATAACTTTTGAGAATTTTGCTTTATTAATTTAAGAATTGTAAATTACTTTGTAGGTTTCAGTAACTATGCACCTGCAGTGAGACATTGACAATATAAGCATATATATATGGTATTAACATTTTATAAAAATCTTTCTTACAACCCAATAACATTCTACGTTAGACAACACTTCTAAATTATAGAAAAGCATAGAAGTTAAATATTTATTCCCATTGTATTTTATTTAATTATGACAGATCCATTTTTTTTTTAAACGCTAACTAGCAAAATGTCTATAATATGCATATTATTAACCAAATTTTCTATTTCTAAATTTCTTAGATTTTATTATATCAATCTTTTTTTCTTTTAAATTCTTGGTGGGCAAATCAGTCTCTCGCTAATTATTTTACCTTAACGTGATGTTGGTTAATTGTCCTTTTATTTAACTATCCCGTACATCGCATGGGTTAGCGACTAGTTTTTAATAAAGTTCATTTGCCTATCTTAATTTAGAGACACAATGTATAAAACAATTATTTCTTATCTCTTTCTTTCTCTATGCTCTTGTCTGTCTCTCTCGTCCGATCTCTCTAAAGTATATTTCATTATTTCTTGTGGAAAGCGTTGAGTCAATTTCTCCAAACAAGGCGTCCAAGTTTTACAATGACAATTCCCTTTCTTTTTTTCTCTTTCTTTGGTTACAAATTCGGTGCATTTCATATTTCTTCCCAAAACAAACCAAAAAAAAACACACCCTTTGCTACATATATTTAAATACATATTTTTCGTTTTTAAATAACATTACATGCATTTTCTCACACGTTTTCAATTTATACATATTTTCAAAAAATATAAATAACATTTCTAGAACGCGTTACTAAGCGGCCCTCAGTCTTCTCCCCCTCTCTCTCTGTACTCTATTTCTCTAATTTCTTGCAACAACTCTAAAACAATTTCTCCATACAAATTTTTCCCTAAACACATTATAATTGAACAGATATAGCATTACAAAGCAGCAAAAATTATCTGGAAAAAAAAAAAAAAAACTAAGAGAGAGTCAGAGTCTATAAGGTAGAGATTGAAATCTGTGGGCCACCTCCATTGTCAGCACGACCTCCCACTACCGTTAAACCACTGGAATTTAGTTTAGAATTGGTTCTTTTTTATTTTTATTTTTTTGTATTTGTGTTTTATTGGGTTTTGACTAAAGAAATTGGATTAGAATTGGTTTTGTTTTTGTCTATTTGGGTTTGGAAGGAATTTGCAGAGTAGCAGTGTGAAGGGGTTCTATGTAGTAAGTTAGGCAACGTTTGAAAGTTTTAAGGAAAATAGCAACTCAAGTTTTAGAAACTCGAGATACTGTTTAAATATCAACTGTTCAAACACTTGTTGTGTAGTTGCTGAGCTGGAGTAAATGCCACATAGATCTCGAGTCTTTAAGACTCGATTTCTACAAAACAAAAATCAAGTCTTAGAGACTCGATTTTCTTAGGAAAAAATATTTTATGATGATAGATATCGAGTATTAGAAACTCGATAATTTTTTAAAATTTGTATAGAACTCGAGTCTTATGGACTCGAGTTCTCCTGGGGAAAATTTTATAATCACATACGCAGTCCATCCATAACATTTTATAAACATAGATTGCCTCTCACCCATAACACTCAGCCTCACTAACTCACTGCCTCACTCACCACATTGCCACTCATTCTCTGCCACTCACTCTCACTCACCAGATTGCCTCTCTCACTACTCTTCCCTTTCAACAAATTCATATCTTAGATAAGGGATTTTTGATGTGATTGTCATTGTAGTTGGGTATTAGTTGTTGTTGGGTGTGGGTTAAAGAGTTTGCCTATTTATTTCGTAGATAGTTAACATTACTTAGTTAAGATACCAATATTGTGAATTATAGAATTTTGTTTTGTTAGTGTTAGTTTTTTGAGTATTTATTTGCATGATATTTGTTATAAAAATTTTATTCATCATTTCTAGGCTCTTATTTTTATCATGATCTTACAAGTTTCTTGACTTTATTCATCATTGTTTTGGGTACGAAATGAGTAGTGAATGAATTGTAATGAATGGGTATGTAATAATGCCCTATGAATGGGTATGAAATGGGTATGTAATGAAATGAGTGACTTATGGATATAAAATGAATTGTAATGAAATGGGTATGTAATTCATGCCCTTTGAATGTGTAATGAAATGGCTTTTTTTGTATTGGGAATGAAATGAGTATGTAAATGTTATGGGTATGTAATTAGATATGTTGGGAAATTTAGACCCCGGTTGATAGAATTAACAAGTTTTAAACCCAAGTTGTTAATTAGATTTATTATCAATAAAACTTGTTAAAACAAACAAACATCAATATCATGTCAAAATAATATGCAGCGGAAAAAATAAATAAGACAAGATATGATGACCCAGGAAAACCAATGAAACCAACCAGTTTCACAGTAAAAAACCTGGGGGGAAACCTTCCCAAAAAGCAATTCACTATAGTAAAGAGAAGTTTCAGATCTAGTATAAACCTTTGTCCCTAGACTCTACAATCCCCGTAGATGAACTCACAGCAGAAACCTTCTACCGCTTCAGAACCTCTGAACTTTTCAATATATGAATGCCACCCTTTTGTTGATGCACGAATCCCAGTACGTGACTAACCAATTGTGTGGATCCTAGTATGCGACTTCAATCACCAACTAGAAGAAGATGTTGGCTGCAAAGTTCTTCACTTTATCAAGAATGAAGATCAAGAAGCACTTGGTTACAAAACCTTAAGGCGCAAAAACGTAGTAGTTTCTTTCAGAGAGAATAAGGCATCGGTCACTTTTTCATATGTTCTCCTTGTATTCTCTTATGTGACGGCCTCTAAAATAAGCCTTATATAGGTCTAGGGTTGTGAGAAAAGAAACCCTACACAAATACATAAGCCTGGCCCAAAAATCAAAAAGCTGAATTTCCGTAACCTCGACAGATAGCAGCTATCGAGGAGGTGTCGAGAAGGTGTCGAGGGGACATAAACTTTCTCGATTGATTGACTAGCTATTGAGAAGCTATCGAGATTGTGATAAGAATCAGCTAAAGAGCTCGACAGATAGCCAGGTGTCGAGAAGGTGTCGAGCTATCTATCCATAGGTGTCGAGCTATCTGTCCAGCTTTAATGAACACCTTTTCTTTACTTGTTTCTTGGTCCAATCTTCATGGCTTTAATACTAGACTTAAACAACATGTTCCTTGAAGTATTAAACACATCATAGATCTACCAAATACAAGTAAAGTGCGTTTTGTCAAAGGATTAGCCAATCACATAAAATATGTCCTTAACAATCTCTCCCTTTGGCAATCCGTGACAAAACCACAACAAACAAATGAACATATGAGAGAAGTCATAAATCACTCAACTCATATTCACTTGTTGAATATAATAAAATCTATTCTAACACAAACTCTTGAAAAACTTTGCAAGAAGAGAGTTAATGGCAAGTAGACTTTGACAACCTGTATTTCTGAAACACTTTAAACAAAACTCATCAGGGCATCTTAGCGTGAGACAGAAATTATAGATTGCATACAAATAATAAGAAACATGTGTATAAAGATAGAAAAGAAACAACACATGTAGAGATAGGTGAAAGAAACATACATCAACATATAAATAAGATAAGTTCAATGTATGTAAAAATGGTCACAAGACCCAAGGTACAAGAAGAAGGAAGTAAACACTCCCCCTAACAAGATGAAACACATCTCCCCCTTATAGAGGCATGTATTTCTCCCCCTAACTTGTAGAATCTCAAACTCCACAAATTCTCTCCAATTTCTCCCCCCTTTTGTCATGATTGACAAAGGGTACAAGAAGCTAGAGCGCTTCACCCAAGAAACATAAAGATGATCAAGGATGATCATGGGGGTACAAAAAATCTATATAAATACATGAATGTAATGAAACAAGATGCTATGGATGACAAAATAATAGAAAGATGCAAAACACACACACACACACACACACACACACACACACACACTAAACAAGTCTAACCAATTTTATATTTCAAAAACAAGTCAAGACAGTTTAGTGAGCATACATAAGCACATGTAAACCTAGTGATGGCCAAATCACATTGTACCTGCACATGTATCAAGAGTAGCAAAGAATATTGCGTATCGTGTGTGAAAAACATCGCAAGATTGCATAAGTGTACACATGTTATGACGATTTGAGATATGAAAAAATCACTTTAACTCACACACAATCATAACTGTTTGATGGGGACTATCACATTCGAGGTACATCCTATAACTCCCACATCTCCTAGAATACACGCTTGCAACCATATTTAAAGCATTTTTGATCTTTTTGCTTTCTATTTTCTTTGCATATTTTCTTTTTAAGCATATCATGCATGGGCTTATGAGAAAGAAAAGAAATACCCATTAATATTTGACATTCCAATTTTGCTATGCCTAAGCACACAAATGTCATTGACATCACACTTTTGCTATGCCGAAACATACAGATATCATTAATGATTGGCGGGCAACAGTGGTGAGATGGTTATTTATGCCTTTCTCTTAGGATTTTCTAGTCTTACCCGTCAAAAAGAGTGATATGAGTGTTAAGTTTTAAGAGATAACATAATCTTACTCATCACAAACAAGAGCCACAAAGCTCACTTACTTAGTTGTGCATAGAGATGCTCATCTAAGCTACAAAAGATACAAAGTTTAGAAAACTTTGTTTCATTGGTCATCCAAAGTACACAAGTATCAAAGTACACAAACACACACTGTTTTTGTATTTTTCTGATTTTTCCTTTTTATTTTGAAAACCAACAAAATAAAGACCAAACAAAAACAAACAAACAATATGAAAGCATGAAAGAAAGATGCAAATGCATGAAGGCATGATAGAAGGGTGTAGATGCATGAAAGCATGATTCCAAAAGCAGATAAGAAATCAAGCAAAGAGAGTCCTACTTTAGATAAAAAGAATTAAAGCAGAGGACAAACAGAAAAGACAATTAAGTCATAGGCTCCTTTGTCACCCACACAGCACAAGTCTTTGGCCGTGAAGATGAAAAGGCACGTGTCCTAGTATGACTACTAAAGGACATAGAAGAATTAAAATTCTCCTCCATGACAACGGGGGTCAAGGATCACACTCAGGAAATTAATCCAATCAGAGTGAACCCGCTCTGATACAACTTGTTGGGAAATTTAGACCCCGGTTGATAGAATTAACAAGTTTTAAACCCAAGTTGTTAATTAGATTTATTATCAATAAAACTTGTTAAAACAAACGAACATCAATATCATGTCAAAATAATATGCAGCGGAAAAAATAAATAAGACAAGATATGATAACCCAGGAAAACCAATGAAACCAACCAGTTTCACAGTAAAAAACCTGGGGGGAAACCTTCCCAAAAAGCAATTCACTATAGTAAAGAGAAGTTTCAGATCTAGTACAAAACCTTTGTCCCTAGACTCTACAATCCCCGTAGATGAACTCACAGCAGAAACCTTCTACCGCTTCAGAACCTCTGAACTCTTCAATATATGAATGCCACCCTTTTGTTGATGCACGAATCCCAGTACGTGACTAACCAATTGCGCGGATCCCAGTACGCAACTTCAATCACCAACTAGAAGAAGATGTTGGCTGCAAAGTTCTTCACTTTATCAAGAATGAAGATCAAGAAGCACTTGGTTACAAAACCTTAAGGCGCAAAAACGCAGTAGCTTCTTTCAGAGAGAATAAGGCATCGGTCACTTTTTCATATGTTCTCCTTGTATTCTCTTATGTGACGGCCTCTAAAATAAGCCTTATATAGGTCTAGGGTTGTGAGAAAAGAAACCCTACACAAATACATAAGCCTGGCCCAAAAATCAAAAAGCTGAATTTCCGTAACCTTGACAGATAGCAGCTATCGAGGAGGTGTCGAGAAGGTGTCGAGGGGACATAAACTTTCTCGATTGATTGACTAGCTATCGAGAAGCTATCGAGATTGTGATAAGAATCAGCTGAAGAGCTCCACAGATAGCCAGGTGTCGAGAAGGTGTCGAGCTATCTATTCACAGGTGTCGAGCTATCTGTCCAGCTTTAATGAACACCTTTTCTTTACTTGTTTCTTGGTCCAATCTTCATGGCTTTAATACTAGACTTGAACAACATGTTCCTTGAAGTATTAAACACATCTTAGATCTACCCAAATACAAGTAAAGTGCGCTTTGTCAAAGGATTAGCCAATCACACAAAATATGTCCACAGCAAGATAAAATGTTGTATACTTTTACAAGGATTTTGGCTTTTTATTTTTGTATTGGGTATGAAATGGGTAGTCTTAGCATGACAGAAAAATGATTTAAGTATGAAATGTGTAACAAATGTGTAATGAAATTCATACCCTTTGAATGAATTGGAATTTGTACTTTGTGTAATTTGACTAGATAAAATGTTTTTTAACTAACAGAGTAACTTGACTTTAACAGGTTCACAATGCCTGAAATTGATATAATCCTATACCATGGTGGTCCGCTTAAGAATGCCAATGCAAACAAGGGATTGCCATTTGAAGGGCCGGGTATATAGAGCTATTATACCCAAATTGATCGTAGGTTGAAGACCCTTGACGAATTGAAGATGATAGTTATGGAAGAGTTGTGTGAGAATCCTGCAGTGCACAACATACAAATTACTTATCGTATGCCAAATGAAATGTTGAAGCACCGGATTAATTACAAGTATATGGCGATAGAAATACACAAACATGTGAAGATCATGTTTGACAAGTTGGAGAGAATACCTGAAGTAACTAACATTGAGTTGTACATACAGTTAGAGCCGCGTGCAGAAGTTGGTATCAACAAAATCCAACAAACAACCACAAGTTTATAGGTTACAGTTCTGGATGCTCAATATGAGTATTCTACACATGTAGAGCATGATGATGTTCATGCCGATGATGATGACGACGATGACGATGACGATGACGATGACGATGACGATGACGATGACGATGACGATGACGATGATGATGACGACTATGTTGATGAGACTACTGCCATTAACGGTGAAGATTTTGTCGATAGAGATGAGTTTGAAGAGAAGATTGAACGAGGGGACTTTGGGGACTTTGAGAGGCACTTTGGGGACTTTGAGAGGGACATCAATGACGATAAGACATTGGACGGTAGTGAACCTGATGCAAACAATGTTATTAGTGTCCAAAACATTACGGACACAATCCCTGCCTACGCACCTCCTGCCTTGTCATTTTCTACAAATACTTGAGAAAATATGGTTGATCCTTCACATATTGAGACACCATTTGTGTCTACTTGGAGAGAGGGGATGAATTTGTGCAAAGGGTTGACTTTTGCTAATAAAGTGGAGGTGCAGCGCGTATTAACAATTTGTACCCTCAAGGAAAACAAACATTTTATGATCAGTAGGTCGACCACGAAAAAACTTTGTACGAAATGCGTGGATGAGTCATGCAAGTGGTATGTCTATGCAGTCATGAAGCCCAATCTCCACGGACTATGGATGGTCACTGTGTATATGGGTCCTCACACGTGTATATGGATTGGGGTGTGAAATGATGGTAGAATGATGAATTGTAATTTTATTGCATCAGACATCCTTAAGAAGTTATCTGAGGATCACACTACCCTAATTAAGCATCTTAGATCTATGATAGAGTCGAAATATGAGGGCCATAAGCCTTCTTACTACAAGGTATGGGATGCGAAACAAAAGGCGAATAGGAAGATGTTTCGGAATTGGGAAGAGTTTTACCAAAGGTTGCAAAAGTTGTTGATGACATATATTAATCAGGATCCAACTACCCAGGTGTTCTATTGTACCACATCCACTAGTGAAGATGACATTGTATTTTTGAATTATGTGTTTTGGTCTTTTGGTCCAAGCATTGATGGATTCAAATATTGCAAGCCGGTTATCAGTAGTGATGGGACCCATCTGTATGGTAAATATCAGGGAATGTTGTTGGTTGCAATGGCAACCGACGCTAACAACAAGGTATTCCCTCTCACCTTTGCTGTTGTGGATTGTGAGTCAAGGTCCAGTTGGAGGTGGTTTTTATAATACCTTAAAGATACAATTGGCCACGTAATACCTGACGAAGGCATTTGCATAATTTCTGACCGACATCTCGGTATCAAAAACGTCATTGCAAACTGGCCTAGAGGGGATGATAGAAGAACACGAGTATTTCATAGATATTGCCTTCGACATGTTGCTAGTAACTTCAACACACATTTTCAGAACTTGACTCTAAAGTCAGCGGCGTTGAAAGCGGGATATGCTACTCAGGTAGTTAAATTTGATACCATAATGGAGTCCATTAAGCAGGTGGAAATGGAGGCCATTAGGTATAAGAAGAAGGTGATAGGGAAGGATGGCAAGGAAAAGAATCAAGATTATCTTCCGTACACATACCTAATGAGCAAGTCTGTGGATATGTGGACCCAGTCACATGATGGTGGGAGACGTTTTGGGGCAATGACAACCAATATATTAGAGTGCTTTAATGGTGTATTGAAAGGTGCATGAGGCCTTCCTATTGCCACGTTGGTTGAGTTCACTAGGTCCAAACTTGTTGAATATTTCCACGACCCGCACAAAGAATACCATTATGAGTTGTTAGAGGTTAAGAAATGGAGTGAATATGCCTTCTCCACATGGGACGGAAATAAGCGTAAATCTGAGAAACACTATCTCTAGGCATTTAGCAATGAACAGATGATATATCAGATAGTTACTTCATTCAACACGTGTAGCGCAGGAGGGGGAAACCATAGTTATGAAGTTTTGTTACGGGAAGTAACATGTAGTTGTGGGAAATGGCAAAACATAGGGATCCCGTGTTCATATGCAATTAGAGTACGTGACTATTTAAATATTGATTTGGCCACATATATTCACCCATGTTATGGTTTGGACAATGCCCTTAACACTTATCAGCATGCATTTGCGGTTCCTAAGTCACAGTCATTGTGGAGGGATCTCATGGGGTCAAAGTGGTTGCCTAATCCAGCATTGTTGCGGGCCAGAGGTCAACCAATGAAGTCAAGAATAAGGAATGAGATGGATGGAGTGAGGAATAAGGATCGAGAACCGGGATGGCAGAGGGAGGACGTAGATTTGATAGAGAGTCAACCCAAGTAAACATGTGGACTGTGTCATGCTTCAAGGCATAACCGTAAAAAATGTCTGCAGTCCCGTGGCGCTTCCACAAGCGGGTTGGTGTACTTATGGGTGCTGCGCTTGTGCTTGGGGTTGCAATAGCTACTGATTCAGTCTCATGCCCATTGTTTGCCTCCCCATTTGCTGCAAGACCCAAAGGAGTCAATACCGTATCGGAGGTTGTACAGGTTTGGTCAGTGGTACGATATATTTCGGGTATCGGTCAATACCGGTGTACCGATTCGGGTTTATCGCTATTATTTTATATATATATATATATATATAGACATACTTATTGTTTATTTAGAATTATTTATAAATCAATATAAGAATCCTTAAATTTATAATAGCATATTTCTCTAAATTAGTTGCTTATTTTTAATATGATTATTTCTTGCTCAAATATCAACCCATTATTATAATTTGACATACTAGATTGTAATAATAATAAAAAGTTGCTTTAAAATATATATATATATATATATAAAGTTAAAAAGATGATATTAATTATTTAAAAAATATATATATATATATATATATATATAATTGTGGCAGCCAGCCTAAAAGTCTAGTATATTTGAAGTTGTTTAGCAAAAAAAAAAAGAAAAAAAAAAAAAGAAAAAAAGAAGAAGAAGCATATTAGAAGTTTGAACTCATTAGAGTTCATATGGGGTGTCAGAACCCACATAAAAGCATTAAACAAGAGCCACACAAACAACTAAAAGTCACACAAAACAATTAAGCAAGAGCCACACACACACACAACTAAAACAGAAGGCACAAGAAGAGAGAGGTTCGGTCAAAACTAAAGAAGAAGAAGAAGAAGAAGAAGAAGAAGAAGAAGAAGAAGAAGATGAAGAAGAAAAAAGAGAAGCAGCTAGATAAAATAGAAGGAGGAAGGCTAGGGAATGGCTGACAACATGGGAAAACAACCGGTGAGGACAGCATCGTGAGTTTTCGCTACTAATTTTTTCCATTTTCTTCAAGTTTTTAGTATTGCCCGGTTTTCATTTTTCGGCTGAGATGTTCGATATTCGGCGGTACGTTCGGTATAGTCTGGTAAGGACTGGTATTTTAAGTAGTACGAATCATGGGTATTTCTGTATCGGTTCACCTGCCGGTACAATAAATTCCGGCCGTACCGGCCGGTACGGTACAGAATTGACTCCACTGGCAGGACCACCACCAAGTCTAGCCACATTATTTAGGACGTGCCGAACATGGTTGTTTTCTCTACTGCCTACAGGAAGCATCTCCAACAGCGCTAAATTGATTTCAATCTTAAACGGAGAAAGAACTAGTACAATCAGATTTGAGACATTTATCTATCAATTATAGAATGGATTAATATAGTATATGTAACAGAAAGTCTTTTTAATTGGATGTCAGTCAGATCAAACCAGATTTGTTGAAAAAGGAAATCAATTGATTCTACGTTCGTACATGTACTAAAGAAAAAACAAAGCAGGCAATAAAATCTAATTAGAACACATTACCATTATATCTAATGTAGCGCTGTTGCGGTTGACATACTTTCGAGTGACCGGACGGTACTAGCGGTAATAGTCATGATCGTGGGGCATCTCACCGATCTGAGGAGGTGCATGGCAAAGTTGTTGTTGTCTCATATCCCATGTAAGGATATACGGTCCATGCTCCTCCCTCCAATTCTTTTCCACCTTCCCACGCAAGTCTATTCTATGCAGTTTATCATCGTACACAACATGGTCGGGTCGCTCCTGCGCCAACCCAAACTGTCGAAGGACATGATCTGGGTGGTGTGTCTCTACTATGGAAAAACACATTAGTGGCACCCTTGTCGTCCATGTATCCCTCCCTGCAACGCAGAAGTCAGGAAGGTGGCTAAAGTCTGCCTCATATGGCTGCCACATAATCTACAATAGAAACAAAAAACAATTATCATAACAACTTAAAATGTGAAACAAGGGAGAATACATAGATAAAGGGAAAAACAAAAATTAAAATAGAAGATATGTTAAAGCAATGATTTTAACATTTTCTTAAGGAAAATTAACATAACCAAACTGAATTTTTATATATTATTACTTGGTCCGGTTGCATTCTAACAAATTCTGGCGAAAGTGGATCAATGCCGTGTCGGATGGCCTACTCTTTGGGCTTGGCACCCACACCCGCCTACAGTTACGAGCGAATAACATAATATAAGATAATACCACTTACTTACTAAGAAGAGTACATTGCATAACACACTAAATATCAAGAAAATACTTACTTAAATGCAAGTGGAGCTTTTGGCCATGGGCCATAATCACATCTAGGTGGGGGCTCTATCCTCGGGCACAAGAATGGCAACCTCGCCTATGCCTAATACTGGACCAATTGCAACGCCCTACCAATCTGCAATGCCCCTTTCTCGCTTGCCTGACACAACTCTCTGTACAACTAGGCTAGGCAACCACTACCCCAACTATACTGTGGCAGATCACGAAGGTTCCGCAGAAACTCCAAGAACATCAGATGCATCAGATGCACCCTATCTCCCGACTTGTCCATGAAAATTTTATCCCCTAGTAGCGCTAAAATATAGCACCGGGTATACTGATGTATTTGAATCTCCATTGCTTCATGAGGCAGTGGCTTTGCAATGCGCTCAACAAGGTAGCTGATGAGAATTCTTTGCCCCACCAAAATTTTGTTGTCATTCTCCGAAACTCCAAAACCAAGCAACTTTGCGCACGGTTGCCTCCAATTCCCATCCACCACAGCAGTCAGCCCAACCAAGACCTCACTATCTATAGGAAGTCCGAAAATGACCTCCACATCTTCTAGGGTGATTGACATCTTACCATGTGGAAGATGGAACGTATGAGTCTCCAGCCGCCATCACTCAACTAGGGCCGATATTAGGCAATGATCTATCTCTTTGGAAGGGACCCTAAACAATCCTTCTAGCCCCACCAACTTGATAATGTCAATCACCCAATTATCTTGCATCGTTATGTTTGCCATCTCCTTAGCGTGACCAAGGCACGTAAGTGGGCCCGGGTCCTGCAAAATCAATAAAAATTATAGCGGTTATTAGAACTAGATATACAAATTTGAAAAAACTTTCTAAAAGTCAAAGACAACGTAAAATTAAAATGTTTGTTAGAACTAGATATTTCACCTCACCATTCCAAATGTCACGACCTAAATCCATGGAACATGAATTTAGATGCGTGACTAACTTGCTGATCTTACATAACTCAATAAACATAATTAATTTAAACATAATTAAATAAAACTCCAAATAGACAATGCTCTTAATCAATCTTTTACAATACTAAAATCCACAGTTTAGAATAATCTCCAAAATACTGTGAAATCTAAAGAAAAATAAAAAAATAACTAATAATCTTTTAAGACTTCCAAGTATTATTGACTTCGCCTAAAACTCCCACGCTCTACCTTGCACCTTACGAAGCAATCCAAAGGTTCTGTTCCCCAACTAAACTTTAATCTGAAAAATAGTAATTGATGGGGTGAGCCACATCTAGTAAGTAATTATACAGAATACACAACGGAATAGAGTCAAGCAAGGCACGGGTGTTTTATTTTATCACAAACTCATTCAATGATATCAAAAATAATTATTCCACAAAACATATAATGATATACTTAATACATATGTAATCACATCTTAAAATCATTTGAAATCGCATACATATAATTGATCAGAGCATAGTGTCACATATACACATCACATATTCTCACATACAATCCTATGAGCGAATACCAACATCTAACCCCTGCTGGTGAGGGATCAACACATATTCTCACATACAATCCTGTGAGCGGATTTACACATATATCTGATATATCTGATCAATTCTAAAAACACTTATTTTGAGTTGCATATCACAAAAGCAAAGTTTATACAAAATATAATAATTTACTTGATATTAACAATTATTCCAAATAGAGAGGCATATCAAAGATCACAATATCGAATAGAACATAAATCAAAGGATACTTGACTCTCTTAGGGAATGAGTAAGAACTGAAGAGTTTATATAAATATTTTTACAATTCTTGAGTAAGTTTGAAAACCCAATTTGCTAAAAGAAACGTCTTAAATACCATTTGAAAAATAAGAATATGACTTTGAAATCACTTGGTTTTAACAAATTGAAAGAACAAGAACCTTTTTAGAAAACTTACTTTGAAACTCAATTATTTTATGAAAATAGTTTAGTTTAGAACTCATTTTTTAAATGGGATTCGGACGTTCAAAACGTTATTTAAAATTCGAACTTTCTCTTTAAAACATTATTTTTAAAAAGATCAAAGTTTCTCTTTCAATGATGTAAAAATGCTTTCAATAAACTTTAGAAAACGTAAACTTAAAAATATGTCTTTTGAAAACCTTTGACATCTAAGAACCTAATTGACAAAACTTGTGCATATTATGAATAATTACTTACAGCACTTGAATTACTCTGAAAGTCCAGCCGAAACAACCTCTAAAAAGGCTCAAAATACTCTTAAATAAGACCTATATTCAATCATAGAAATTACTTAATATCCTCCACAAAATATAAAACTTATTGAATTGTACAATCTGATTCACTAGGAAAAATACTTTGTTGAACTGATAACACTTTTAACACTAAATTAAAGTTTCTCTAACCAATTATAATCCCTTGCATTAATCGAAGCTCGTGTTCCCATGAGGAAGGCAGTAGCCAAAATATCATTGACCTAGGATTTAATATAAAACCCCAATGAAAACGGTGGGGAAAAACTAATATGACCTGTTCATGGGCTTAATATCAATGACCCTAATGTATAAAATATCTAAGCATTATTTTGAGATAAATTAGAATTTGGTAGAAGAAACAAGTCTGCATTATCCTTTAAAGAATAGTAAACGTGTTGGACCTTAAGGAATCATTCTATTTGGAATTAGTCAACACCTAGGCAATAGACCATTATAGCTACAATAAGAAGAATAGGACGTTGACCAAAAATGAAAGCTATTAAAGTATGGATCAGCCCTACGAAAATGATGCCAGCCTTATTCATGGGTTCAACAATTTTGGCTCTTGCTCTAGACTCCGAATAGTGGCAACCTAAGATTGCAGAATTATTAAAGTAGTGTAAATCATAATCTAAGAAATTACCAATCTCACAATCTACACATCACTAAAGTTTTCCATGATAAAAATTCTAACTCCTTAATTCTTTTTTTCTAACGATGAGAAATCATACCTTGATCAATCTGATTGCTCCTTCAATTGTATGTGCTCTAAATGATGGAAATAAAGATGAACGCAGCGGAAAAGTAAGTTTTGAAACGGATCTACTTCATTCGATATTGATAACATGCATAAAGTAAATTTCAGAATTTGAGAACAAGAGATCGTACCTTGAAGCGGTGAATTTCAAAACCGAAGATTGAAGCACTTGGGAATACTTTTAATCTTCACTCCAATTCCACTAACGCCCAAGATGTGTGGTTTCTCAATTGGTAACAAAGGGATTATTAGAGAGTGACTTTCACTCACTTGCACACCATTACAATGATGTTTTTCTTACCCATACATTACGTTTTTCCCTTTGTATCTAACCAATAATCTAATTGGGCTGGCCACTTGGGCCTTTTCAATTGGGCTTAAGTGTGTGGCTTGGAGTGGGACTAAAAGGGACCAATAAGACACTAGCTCCAATGGGCCTTGGGCTTTTCTGCCAACTCTTGACAAGTCCAAAGTTACCATTAACTATATTTAATACCACTATATAAATATAGTTGCACTCTAGGTCTTATCTATAAATTATATCCCAAGACTTTATTATACATGCAACCCCTTCATAAAATATTCGTAGTAATACAAAGTCATTAATGTAGACTGCCACTTTGTAAATTACTATATCTTAATCCTTGAGTACCCGGTTCAATCCTTTAATGTTATTCATTATATATTTATGAAATCCAATTCCATAAATATATACTTTAGTCTCACTAAAGTGGTTAGGCATAACTCTCTGAATAACAAATCCATTAAACTTATCTCAAGGGAATATTTTATATCTTCGTTAAGAGACTATGAATTCCATCTTAAGAATACATGTTCTATCAACACTAAATGTGGTTGCCCAACATACTGAGATTTTGACCATTACTATAGATCTCACTCTTGATATATCAAAGCAACCTACACCTCATGATCAGAATCATTATTCTCTCAGGATTAGGAGTTCATGCAAATACAAGTCGTGAGATTTATTATTCATTTGACAGTCTTTAGGAGAATAATAAATCTCACAGCGGTCCAGTTCAGTATGTCTTAACTCTTAAAACATATTAACACATCAACTAGAAGTCTCCACTTCCATGATCAAGACAAATCATCGTAGTTGATATGTTATAGTCTTCGCAGATGAAATGCCCAATTTCATCACTGACTACGAACTATAATTCTGAGTTTACAAAGAACTTGTGATTTATATCTTCTGTGACTCTTCACATAAATCACATACTATGCATCTCATGGACTATATGATAATGTCCGAATATTCATGTTACCATTATTTCAGATAATAATAAAACAAATTTATTAAACATAATATTAAGTCATACATAATGTCAAACACAATGTCACACTTAATATCATACATAGCATCTTACAATAGGATTTAAGGGCACTAATCTTAACACTAAACTCCTCTTAGCCTCTTTGGTAAACCCTTTCTAAGAAAAACCCTAATTTATCTCTTCATCTGCCTTATATTTGACGCATCAGAGATGTGGGCTTAGTGGGGTAGTGGGCTAGAGTTTGAAACCCACTTGAACTTATCTCTTCAATCTCCAAGAGGCCCATAAAACATCTTTCTCTTTTATTTATTTATTTATTTTAATTGCCTCACTAAATTGTATGCACTAAAACTTTAATTTTCTCACCTATTTGTAGCACCACAAAATTGTCTACTCCCATCTTACTATGCACACACATATAGTACCTCAACTCTATATTAAGAATGACAAGGTATGGTTATAATCATAAAAGCAAAATTGGGGTATTACACCAAATGTCCTCTGATTGATGATTTCGTTGTCGCGTCAACAATGAAGGATCTTATGGACCAGGGCGCACAATCTTTGGCTCCTCATCGATTCAAGGCTCCATACTGCAAAGTGTGCTACTGCAATACATTCAGACATATCTTTGAGGATTTCTATCATTCAACTAAGCATAAATCTATAATTTTTCCATGATAAAAAGTTAATTATCTAACAATAACCCAAATTACAGTTGACCACATTCCTGTATGCAAGGTGATCAAACCAAGTAATCAAAAATCATAAAAAAAAAAAAAAAAGCTAAGTCAAATAGATGTGTCAGTTGAAAGTCAATTGAGTGTAATCAGCGATCAAAATGTTTGAAAATGTATTAATCTATTAAATGTTATACATTTTCTTAGCAATAAAAATAATAAAGGGTATGAATTCAAATGTTCTTTTCACTCATTTTACCAGCCACCATTATTTAGCTTTTGGTGGAATTGTTTTAACTGGAAGGTCAGCAAACACTACAAGTGATCACCTTGATACACAAAGATTACATCCAATTGTGGGGTCAATATCAGGTGCAAAGTGATGGGGGCTACCTTAAGAAACTCAGTGGAACTAAACTTCAATGAAGTAGAGAAAAACCATGTGTAGCAGCAGTTTTATGGAATGAAATAAACTGATTGTGCTGATGTATCTTCATAGACCAAGAACTACAATACTTTCAAATCAAGCAAATCCCAAAGAGTTAAATAGAATCTTCCATGTGAGATAGTAAGAACAAATCTATATGCTAAAGCTGAGTGCAGAACAAGGAAAACCCATGAAAGTAATGTCACTTTGAACCCAAGAAATTGTTGCAAACAACTTCAACTGTAAAAAAATCACAAAAAAATAAGGTATCAAAACTCAAAAGCCTCAAGTTTTTTTTTAATTTTTTTTTTTGTAATTATAAACCAAGAACAAAGAACAAAAATAAGAGCACAAACAAAAGCACAAATTTCTCTAATTTTGAGCCCAATGAAGAAATTTGCATCATTTCTACACAAACTATAAGTAAAGACATATTACATAGATCCAAAGAGTTCTGCAACATTTGCAACCACCCCATAACAAAGATTTTACTAACATAAATCCCAGCAAGTAAACACATATCAAGCATTATTCCCCAGAAACCAACAAAAAAGAGAGACCAATACAGAACATGCCAGTAACCCAAATCATACAACAAGTAACAAAAAAAATCCGTTTAACAAGAAAAACTAAACTGAAGCACTAACAAGGGAAATGATCAAACACAAACACTTGGGCTAAACCCAGATGGAATGATTATTTAAAAAGCTCAAATTTTTCTAAGAAAAACATACCTTCAAACTTGAAAAAATTTGAACTTCGTTGGTAGGGACAAAAGGGATTTTCAAGGTATGGGTGAGGGTGAAGCCAATTGTGAGGAAAAGGGATTTTCAAGGTATGGGAGTTTCAAGTCTGAAGCCGATTGTGAGGAAAAAGAGAGTGTTTGAGGGTAAGGGTGATTTTTGTTGCACGCCGAGGGGTTGAGGATGACTAATTTAGGTGTTTGAGTGAGAGTGTTTGAGAGACTAAGAGAGAGTGTTTGAGAGACTGAGTGTTTGAACTAAGAGATTGAGTGAGAGAGTGTTTGAACTGAGAGAGAGTGTTTAAAAGTGTTGGATTGATATATTGTGCAGATTTCGAGTCTTATAAACTTAATTTTTGTGTGGCTGAACTGCGTCCACTTGGAAAATTTGCCCACGTAAGTGTATTGACAAATCGGGCAAAATGAGTTTTAAAAGCTCGAGTTCTAATTGGATCTCGAGTTTTAGAAACTCGAGATGCTAGTTTCAAATATTCTTTCAAAACCGGGCAACTAACGAAATTATTACTATAGTAACGTTATTTGGAAAGGGTGTTCTTTGGGTTTGCATTCATTTTGGGTATCTTTTTAAAATCAACATGCATGCCTTTTTATTTATTTATTTATTTATTTTTACAATTGGTATTTATTTCATTCCTTCTTCCTATGTTTTTGTTTCTTATGTTCTCTTTGTTCGTTTTTGTCAAGCTATTTGAATGCTTTTTATTAAAAAATTAAAATAAAATAAAATTTTTTCCCTGCAGTTGTGATACATAGGCTACAGTGTTCACATATTATGGTGATTGAGGCATTGCATTAGAACGAGTACCAAAAATTTTGAAAGGTAAGTTTTTATGAATTTTCCCCTTAATTGTCCGGTTCTTAATTATTGTTTTGTTAATAAATGGTTGATTAATTTGTGCTATATGTTCAAATTCCAACAAGATTTGGTTTTTGAGATTAATTTATGATTAGTTTTGAGTTATTTTACAAAAGAAACACAGTTGACAGAAATCTACCTACATAATTAGTTACATGTAAAACTATAGCTGTTGAACAATTATTGATTTTGATGTGAGGGGGTGAATTCTATTGAATTTTGAGTCAGTGTTATTTTGGTTTAGTTCAGTGCAGCCAAACAGATGCATTGAGAATCGAAAAGAGTTTTAGTTTCAGTTGTTTCAAGCATTCAAATTTAGTTAGTTGCTTGGTAAATCTTTGTTTTTAAGGCATTGAAATGGGAAAGATATGTTATCTATTTGTTTATTATTTTGACTCAACCTATTAACTAAGGATAGAACACAACAATCATTTACTTTTTGTTTGTGGGTTTGGGTTGATCCTCTTCAAACATTGTATTACATATTGAGATTGGTAACATAAATGCATGTGTATGTATGTTTTGTTTGAAATGTAATTTTACAATTAGCTTTTGTTTAGATAGTTTCCCTCACCACGTGTTTGATGTGGAGCAACTTAGATGTTGTAGCCTAACTATGTTCATATTTATTGTGTAGCTGTAATTTCTTGTGGCTGGATTCTTTTAAATTAGAGTTCTAAACATGTTTTTATCTATAATTATTTATAGCTAGGAATTGATTTTCTCACGCCCAACCTTTACCGCTCCGATGCAAAGAATTATTGCAGTTCTTAGCCTGTATGGATCATATCATTTGAGCTTTGTGTTTGCCTGTCTTTGTTCTTCTGCTTGCAATATCCTCACTAAATCTGGACATTTTTTCCGCTGTATTATTGTAGTTCTTAGCCTATATGGATCGTTCTTCTTCAGTTGGTTTAAAATCATTTAATCCTTTTATAATTTTTTGCACACTTTTTGTTGGCATCATTAGAGATGCTTTGGTGAGAAAGCATATATAGTCTTTGGAGGTTATTTTTCTTTCTTTAAAAAGAACAATGTTAGTAAAAAATTCCTATCATTTTTTTTTTTTTATAAATGTACTGCGAGAGAATAGGAGCTCAGTGGCACTACATTGAGTGACCATATCGTTGATACCCAACTCCGATCAAGTTTTAGAACTTCACATCTCAAACCCGACAAGTGTGTTTGGAGTCCCAGAGACCGGAAAAGCCTCAGCGTCAAGGAGAAGCTCTGCTACGGTGGTTCTCGACTCTGGTAAGCCTGTTTCTTTTATAGGCTCAATCTCCATTGCCGAGGTACCTCTTGGACTAGGCATTCGAGACCCTAGGTTCACTGGTAGCATGGTGGTTAGCCCAGCGACGGTGGAGATTGAGGCTCCGATTCGGGAAGTAGTGTTGCCGATCCTTGGTCGGAATCCTTGGGTGGTCCAAAATCATTTTTTCTCCTCTCTCAAACCTGGGAAATGGTGTTGAAGATGAGTTTGTGGAAGGGGAAGATCATGAAGTAGAACAGAGTAATCACCTACAAAGGTCAGTGGATTTTGTTATGGAATTTCAGATTGTTTCTAGACTTCATCTCCCACCATGGAGACCAGTGAAGTGTTTGGCCAGAGCTGTGGTAGTGGAGAGAAAATTTTTGTGTGTTGGAGTGTGACCCTCTGTTTCAGTGGGAACCCAATGAAATCAGAGAGTTGGTGTTGGTTCAGGACTCTACAGAAGGAACTCAGGTGACGGAGTCAGGGCCACCTTCGACCTGGGTGTCTTAATTGATGAAATTTTTTTGTAACATAGTGGGTTTCCCTATTGTGAAACACGAAGCTCAATGTTTGGCTTTGTTTCGCCTTTTGGAACAAGAGTGTCTCAAGGTGATTGATGTTGGGGTGCCTAAGCGACCTGTAAATTCAGGGTTATAAGGTCTTAGGGAGCTTAAGGGGCTTATTTCTAATGTTAATTACGATGGTGTCTCTTCTAGAAGTAGGAGTAGTGTTTCTTCGATTGCTGTGGGGGTTGTTGGTAGCTGTAAATGACTCTACGACTACTTTCTTGGAATGTAAGGGGGCTTAACAATCCTCGTAAGAGAGAGGTTTGTAAGAATCTTCTTAAAGATTGGAAGTGTGATATTGTATGCTTTCAAGAAACGAAAGTATCTTCTACTGATGGCGCTTTTGTTTGGAGTTTATGAGGGAGTCCTTTCACTGATTAGGCTGTTTAGGATGCTGTGCAGGCTTTGGGAGGGGTCTTGCTGATTTAGGATAAGAGGGTTTTTGAAAAATTGGATGTTATTGCTAGACAGTTTTCTGTCAGTGTCTTATTGAGAGGAGTGGTGGATGACTTTGTTTGGGATTGTACAGGTATGTATGGCCCCAGTGATGATGGACAACAAGCTTCTTTGTGGGAGGAGTTGTCTCAAGTGCATGCCAGATGGCCTATGGCATGGTGCTTAGTAGGGGATTTCAATATCATTAGGTACCTTAGTGAAAGGCTTGGCTGTGAGTCGTTCAGCTCAGCTATGTTTGCATTTTCGGACTTTATAGAGAGTAATTCTTTAGTTGATTTACCTTTAGAGGGGGCTTCCTTCACTTGGTTTAGAGATTTTGGTCTTCCCTCTATGTCAAGAATTGACAAGGCTTTGGTTTCTCTAGAGGGGGAGGAACATTTTGAGAATGTATCCCAAAAGGTGCTTTCTCGTGTTATTTTAGACCACTGTCCACTTTTGTTGGAAGCTGGTGCTGTTCGACGTGGTTGGAGTGCCTTTAAATTTGAAAATATGTGGTTGAAAGTTGAGGGTTTTGTTGATAGAATTCAGCAATGGTGGAATGGGTACAGTTTTGTGGGCTTACCAGGTTTTATTTTGGCTCAAAAAAGTGGAACATGGAGGAATTTGGTGACTTGGCTTTTAGAAAGAAAAATTTGCTGACTGAACTGGTGGGTTTAGATGCAAGAAAGGAGTTGGTGGGGCTCTTGAATGAGGAACAGCTCCGTCGTATTCAACTCAAAGGTGACATAGAACAGTTGGCTTCTCCTGGGGAAATTTCCTGGAGACAAAAATCTAGGGCTTTGTATGTGAAGGAGGGAGATAATAATACTTGTTTCTTTCATAGATTAGCAAACTCTCATAGACATGTTAATCATATTAAGAGGATCGAGGTGGATAGTGTTCTTTATGAGGATGAGTCGGATGTGCGCTCTCAGCTAGTTCTCTTCTATCAGAGGCTGTATGAGGAAACTGAATTGGGGCGCCCTACTATGGATGGATTAGATTTTGCATGTATTGAAGAGGAGGAGAGGCTGTCCTTAGAGAAGGAGTTCTCGAAGGAGGAAGTCGTCCATGTCTTAAGGGAGTTGGAGGGTGATGAAGCCTCTGGTCTTGATGGTTTCACCTTTGGCTTTCTTTCATAAATGTTGGAGTGTTGTGGAAAAGGATGTCATGGATTTTTTTGCTTATTTTCATCAGCACTCTATGTTTGAATGGTCTATGAATGCTTCGTTTCTCACTTTAATTCCTAAAAAGTGTAATGCTGTTAACATTAATGACTTCAGCCCTGTTAGTTTGGTGGTTAGCGTGTACAAGTTGTTGTCCAAGGTGTTGGCTAATAGGTTGAGGGCGGTTTTGGATAATCTCATCTCTGAGACTCAAAATTCGTTTGTTGGTGGAAGGTAGATTCTGGATTCAATGCTCATTGTAAATGAGTGTCTAGATAGTAGGTTGAAGAGCCAGTTACTGGGTGTGGTTTGCAAGCTTGATATTGAAAAAGCATATGACCATGTTAACTGGGAGGCCTTGTTTAACTGTTGGACCAGATGGGTTTTGGGTTGAAATGGAAGGGGTGGATTAAGGCTTGTGTTACTTCTGTTCATTTTTCAGTCCTGGTAAATGGATTCCCTGAAGGTTTTTTTGGAAGCTCTCGCGAGTTGAGACAAGGAGAACCATTATCCCAGCTTTTGTTTCTCTTGATAATGGAGGTTTTAAGTAGAATTTTGAAGAAGACAGAGGAGAATAACCTTATTTGGGGGGTTTCATGTGGGAGCAATGAATTCTGTTGTTGTGCGGATTTCCCATTTGTTGTTTGCAGACGACACTATCTTATTTTGTGATGCCTCTAGGGAACAGTTGTTGTCCATAAGGTTGGTGTTGTCTTGTTTTCAGGCTTTTATGGGTTTGAAGGTTAATGTTGGGAAAAATGAGATTGTCCATGTTGGGGAGGTGAATAATCTAGTTGATTTGACTAGTATTCTTCAATGTAGAGTGTGGAGTTTGCCTATGAAATATTTGAGGATGCCGTTGGGAACTCCTTTTAAGATTGCTCTAATTTGGAATCCTATTTTGGAGAAGATGGAGAAGAAACTATCAAGGTGGAAGCGTCTTTACTTATCTAAGGGTGGTAGGCTCACACTACTAAGGAGTACTCTTTCAAGTCTCCCAACGTACTTTTTTTTTTTTTTTGATCTCTTTTCAATATTCCTAAAGCTGTGGCTGCTAGAATGGTTAAGATGAATTTTCTTTGGGGTCTTCTGAGGGGAGTTTCAAATATCCTTTGGTAGCTTGGGAAAAGGTGTGTTTACCTGTCGAATTAGGTGGTTTGGGGATAAGAAATGTGGTGTCGTTTAATCAAGATTTATTACGGAAATGGTTGTGGCATTATGGGCATGAAGTTACTCATCTTTGGCAGAGACTTATCTCCACAAAATATGGTGAGGGTCAAGAGGGGTAGTGTACGAAAGTGTGCAGGGGGACTGATGGATGTGGCCTTTGGAGAAGCATTCATGAAGGGTGGGAAAGTTTCTCTAAGCATCTGTCTTTTGTAGCCGGTGAAGGTACTCGTATCCGCTTCTGGCATGATAGGTGGATTGGGGATAACACCCTAAAAGATCTCTATCTTGAGCTCTATGTGTGTTCAGCTTTCAAAGATGCTTGCATCTCTGAGGTTTTGTGGATTTCAGAAGGAGGTACTTTTAGAGTGTGGGATTTAAGGTTTTATAGAGCTTTTGAAGATTGGGAACTAGCTGCATCTTATTCTCTACTTCAATTTATCCAACCTTGTATTCCTCGGGGTGATAGGAGGGATACTCTTTGTTGGCGGCTCAAAGGTGATGGTAAGTTTGACACCTGATCTTACTACCAAGCTATTCAGGGTACTCCATATTTTTTGTTTCTTTGGAAGGGTGTTTGGAAACCAAAGATTCCTAAGCGAGTGGCTTTCTTTTTGTGGATAGCTGCTTATGATCAAATTCTCACGTTGGATAATCTCATGCTTAGGGGTCGCCCTTTGGTAAATTGGTGTTGTATGTGTTGTTGTGATAGAGAATCGGTAGACCATCTTCTTCTTCATTGTCCTGTTACACATACCTTATGGACCTTCATGCTTCAGGCTTTTGGTATTCATTGGGTTATGCCAGGGTTGGTGGCGGGTTTGTTATCTTGTTGGCATCAGTGGCTTAGGAAACATAACTTGCATATTTGGAATTTGATTCTAGGGTGTTTAATGTGGATTGTTTGGTTGGAATGAAATCGTCGCTCCTTTGAGAACTTGGAGAAGACGGTGGATGAGTTAAAGGTTTTATGCTAGCGCAATCTTTTTGAGTGGTTTCGTTGTTAGGGCTTTTCTAATTCTTCGTCTCTTTCAGAGTTTATGTTTCCCTTAGATTATCTTTCTGATTTTCCCACTCTTTTGTTTTGCCATTTGTATTTTTTGTTCCTTGTTGTTCATCATCATGAACAACTTGTACTTTTTTTTTTCTCATTAATAATAGTTCTCTGATTACCTGTCAAAAAAAAAAAAAAAGACTACTTCCATTCTTTCACTTCTTTATTTTCACACATCATAGTTTGTTGATTTGAAGCTTTGGATCTTTATTTTCTCACATCGTATTGGGGGCTCAATTGAGTTATTGCTTGCATTTGCTACATTTTTTAATAGGTTGCTTAAGCAGTAAATATTTTACCATGGGTTAGTAGTTTGAACAGTCAAGAAAGAAACCTGAGAAATCATAAAATAATTTTATAAAGATGCTAAATGTTATTGTCTGTGCCATTCTAACTTGCGCCTTTATTATTGTTAATTATGGTTTCTTCCTTTGAAAAATTGTTTGAACAATTTGGTGGGTTATTCTTATGAAAAGCATGCCAACTATAAAGTTTCCAATTACTCATTACTTATCTGGAAAATAGAATTAGATATATACAGATAAGGAAGAGTTTCTTAGAAAAGAAAATAAGAGTTTCAATTAGAACCTAGAACCAAAAAATTTGCCAATACCAATAAAGGTTTTTTTGTTTTTGTTTTTGTTTTTTTGTTATATGATTTAGGTTTGGGTATTTTGGTTGGATTGGTTTTGATTTTGGTATTTGTTTTTTTTGAGAATCTGATTTTGGTATTTGGGTTAGATTTGGTTTTGATTAAGTTATTTGGTAGACTTTTTTATATTAAATGATCACATTAGAACTTTTGAAGTGGAATATATACTCCACAAGTTTATGTGCTCAGTGCTCTTTACCTTAAGTGACCAAATAGTGGGGTCACCTTAGTAGAAATAAATTTGAAGCAAAAAAAGTGTATTATGTGGAAGCATGACAAACTATAAAATAAGTTAAGTTGGAACTTTTATTATTTAATGAGTGGATTAGGCTTCTCAAAAAAAAAAAAAAAAAAAAAAAAAAAAGCTTTAGGGATTCTTAAAGAATGTGAGCGAAAGGTTTATGCATTTGGGATCAAATGTGGTCTGGACACTAGGAGTAGGTGATGGCTTAGGTGTTTACTATTTACCCCCCCTAAAAAATCACTAACATAAGCACTCTAGCCTTAGATAAAGTAGAGAGAGAGAGAGAGAGAGAGAGAGACACTTTAGTGGCATAAAAACTCAAATTAAAGACTAAGTGAAAAAAACCTAAGATTAAAGAACTCTTTGGTAATACAATTCCTAAAACTATAATTATGATTCCCAAGTAAACTAGAAGCCACTGTCTTATGCACATCCCAATTATATCTCTCCTTATTAAAGGAAGTTACAAACTCTTATTTTTTTTTTGGTGAAGGAAGCTCTTAAGCTCTTGCACGGGTAGCCAAGTAACTTTTAATCCCTGCTTATATCATTAATTAAATGAAATTTACTTCTCTATTTTGGATTTTTTCTCCCTTCATTGTGCTATTTTATGATTTGAGTTTATTACCATGGCTAGTAGCCTTTTATGTTTTTTGTTAAGAATTTGATAAGCCCTCTCATAATAGTGGAGAAAGGTGACAGGGTTTAGACCCCTTAAACCACAAACAAATTGCGTAGCCTAGATTAATTAGCCAAGTTTTTACTTAGTCAAATTAAGCAATTCTAGGTTAAAACAATTACAAAATCATATCATGCATGTAAACATATAAAGCAGCGGAAAGTAAATAACACAATGATATGATCACCCAGGAAAACCAAACCGGTAAAAAACCTGGGGAGGATTTTACCCACCGATCCTCAAGGCAAAACGGAATCCACTAAGAAAGAATTGAAGTTGTTACAAAAGGACTTACAAGCAACCCCGCTTGACTTCCTAATGCTACCCACCAGTAGTAACTTCCTGACACGACCACGCGCAGGCTCCGAATCCACGGACTACTTCTTTCTTTGTCTTCCTTCAATCAGGTACAAGCTCCTCACTTGTTAATCTTTAAGTTCCAATGGCAGCAACCAAGTTGATCATCAAGATGTAGAAGAATCTCAATCTTGAAAACCCTAAGTTATGTGTAAAGGAAAGCTCCTCTAGATCTCACAAGAGATTTACACAAAACCGCAATGTATGAGCAACAACACAACTTGTGCAACTCTTAAAAACGTAGCTAGGGTTTGCCTTATATACCTAGGGCAAAAACATAAAAACCTAGACGTTTAAAGAGTTAGGGCTGAGTTGGAATTCTGCAGAAAAACGCATCTGGGCCGATTTTCGATCGATCGAGAATTACATTCGATCGATCGAGCCAGGCTGAGAAGCTCCAATGCTTCTGCAGTCTCTCGATTCCAACTTTACAAAATTAAACCAACTTTGAGCAAGCTTAAACAAGACTAAATACATTGTTTTGATCATGGTTTGCCAACATTACAAATTAGGTTCTAAATACATAAAATCCTAAGACCTTAAAACCTAACAAAAGGAATTGAGAAGAGTGGGAAGCCTCTTCACTACAAAGGGAGCACATCCAACAGAATTATTCCCAACTACTTATCAAAAAAAAAAAAAAAAAAGAATTATTCCCAACTTTAAGATCCAAGTAGGTGATTTTACTCTTGGTGATGGCAGAGGTGGAGTTTCAATATTTGGTATGAAGTTTGTCAATGAGAACTTTAAACTAAAGCACACCAGGTTAGACAGGTTAAAGTCCTACTTACCAGAATTGTTTTGAATGTGAAATTTGTTCCAAATTTTTATAGTAATCTAATGTGTTTGATAGGGTTTTATAGATTTTTGTAGAATAGCTTTGACTTTGGGATCATTTTTGTATTTCAAACCAATGCAATTTGGGTTTTAAAGTTTGCTCCCTGTATATCTCTTATTTTTCTTGGAGGAAGTCACACCCAGAAGCTATTGATGGTAAGTTATATATATCTATATATCTATATATAAAAAAAATGTGAATGATGTTGACAAAATTGTAAAGCAGATATTACTAAGAAGAATATCCTCCTAACATGCAGCTGAATCTAAATAAATTAGAACCTTTTTATTCTTTTTTATTCTTTCAATTAGTGTAAAAAAGTAGGGAGTGCAGGCTATTTAAAAAAAGAATTTGTGATTTTATTTTATGAACAAAAGCTTTCAGTTCCGCTTTTGAATCTTTTATTTTTTATTTTTGCATGCAATTATTAATGCTTGGTTGAATTGTAATTCTATTCAGAGTTTTATGCATTGATTTTGTATCAGATTTGTTCACTTCTTTGAAATAACATCATCTCATACTGATGTCGTTTGATGATGTGCAATGTTATAAGATGTTGAAATCCATGAAAGATCTTTTTTTTTTTTTCCTGCAAACTAAGAGAACACAACTACGAAAGGAAAACCTACACATATTATGCATTTTAATGAGCAGAAGATTTGTGCGTTGAGTACGACCTTTTAATGAGCAAGAAGCTACAGTTGTAATATTGTAAGGAGTAAGGTGAGTTAGGTTGCTTAGATTTTGTGTAAATGTAATTTTTACTTGAAAAGTTGAAATCGCTTTGGACATGCAGATTTAAAGGAAAGAGAAGAGGTCAAGCTTGTCAACCATGATAACTGATTGCGCTATTGGCTTTTGTGTAAATTAAATGTCTAGAAGAAAAGATAAAAGTGGCAATAGTGTTTATTGAAATTCTTGACACAATGAGTGTTTTCAGGTGCATGATCTGCAAAATGTGAAAATTAGATTTGTGTAGTCAGGTTGATTTACAATTAATAAGTTGTATGTTTTTATTGTTGCAAAATTTAATTTGGATTTTGGCTTTGAACCATCAAAACATACAATGGTTGCAATTTTTTGAAAATAGTTTTCCCATTGTCTTTTTTTTTTTTTTTTTTTTTATAGCTTTTTCTTGATGGGTAAATCAACCTCTTACAGCAACCATATCAGTGGCTGCAAAATACAAAAAGTGTCCAAATTTGCACAATTTTTCTCTAAAACTGCCCACATTTAGTGGAGGTAGAAATGTGTGTATTTGCACATTTGCTACAGTAGATGTGCATAACAATAATTTATGGTTTTTTTTTTCTCTCACCCTTCAGTGCCTCTTTTTGCCGACAAAGACAGCAAAGAAGAAGAACACAAACCTCCAACCATCGTCAACTCAGCACCACCCAACAATCAAGCCAAACAAAAATCATCCCAAACCCAAACCAAAATCAAGCCAAACAAAAATCAACACAAACCCACACCGGCTCTCCCTTGCTGCTGCCGCCAGATTTCCCTTTCTACCGCCGCCGGTTTCCCTTGTTGCCAGTCTGCCACCGCCAGATCCTCTACCGTGTGTGAATGTTGGGTTTGAGATTGGTGTTGTGCTTGGATCGGAGTTCAGATGGAACAGATCGGCGACGTGCTTGGGTCAGAATTTCAGAGAGGAGTTTGGAATAGAGAGGAGTTTCAGAGAGGAGTGAGTTTGTTGGAATAGAGAGGAGTTTCAGAGAGGGGTCTGTCTCGTGGGTGGAGCGTGAGAGAGAGTTTGAGATAAAATAATAAAAAAAGTGAGAAAAATGTTATTTAAATAAAATAGAGGGAATAATAGATAAACTGATGGGTGTGTTTTGTAAAAATAGGTGTGTAAAATAGAAAAAAATAGGCTTTTAGTGTAAAATAGAAGAAAAGTTTTACGTTGCTTTTATCTTTTTATTTAACTATCCGTGCATTGCACAGATTAACGACTAATATAATAATTAATAGTCGAAAGGTTTGACTTGTTGTTAATTGCTTCTTATTGCACCATTTGTTTTTTTGGGAGAAACAAGTGTTTTTTCAATTTTGACATTGAACAATTGTATCTTTTGGCTTTGCCTATTAAGTTTTCTTTAAAAAATAACACACTTCTTCAAAACTAGAGGGAATTTGCAGAGTAGATTGATGAGTGGGTTTTATGTAGTAAGTTAGGCAACGTTTCAAAGGTTTAAGAAAAATAGCATCTCGAATTTTAGAAACTTGAATCCCAAAGACTCGCTTTGCGAGTGTTTGGCTAGATGACTTGGACTGAAAATGCCATATAGATCTCGAGCCTTTAAGACTTGAGTTCCACACAAAAAAATTTTCCTGTTCAGGGAGCCCTATAGTGGCATTTTTAGGTCATATAGTGACGTTTTAAAGCCCTATAGCGGCGTTTTCCTGCAAATTTTTTTTATAAGTGTGCTCACCCCACACCAGGTTCAGGGAACCATATGGTGACGTTTTAGAGCCCTATAGCAGCGTTTTCCTGCAATTTATGGAACTCGAGTCTTTAAAACTCAATTTCCACGTGCATTTTTTCCCACATCAAAGCTATCCTCTTACAAATCGAGACAAAAACTTAAGTTTTATCTTGGAACTCGAGTTTTAGACACTCGAGTTTTCAACATTGTTTTGAAACATGACAACTAACTAAATTTTTTGATATTTATTGGTATTTGGAAAGGGTGTTCTCAAAACTACATTTACAAACACAACGTTCTAGTTCTGTGGTAGTTATTTTGCCAAACACTGCTTTCTTATCTCTTTCTCTATATGCTTTTCTCTCTCTCTCCCTCTCTGTAAATGGCACAGTCTACTGTTTCTCTATTCGTAATAAAAACACATCATTTAGAAATAAAATAGCCATAGAGAGAAGGTAAAGCTGAACCCAGCGGCCAGAGACAAATAGAGAGAGACTGAGAGAGGAGCCATCGGAGTGTTAAACCGCAACCATGTCAAACCATCACCCACCTTCAGCCCAGCCTTCTACCACTGTCATATACCGTCGGAACCACTACCAATACAGGTATTTTAAACAACAAAAATTTGTTTTAAATATGATTTAGGTTTTTTTTTTTTTTTTTTTTTTTTTTGGGTTGATTTTTTTTATTTAGGTATTTGAGTTATTGGTTTTGATGAAGGTTGGGTTATTGGTTTTGATTAAGGTTGAATGGTGAGGAAAAGTAGGGCACAATCGAAGACATCTACAAACCCACTTAGAGAAGAAGCGGAAAAAGCTGAGAAATAATGGAAAGGGTTTTTTCAATGTTGACCTCCATCAAATGTGTGGGGCTCTTTGCAGGTGAGCATTCTTAGAGTGGAGGATTTTGTGTAGATAAAGCAAATTTGGGTTGGGTGCATTGGCAGATCTATGTACGTTTTTTTTTTTTTAATTTTTTTTTTAATGATTTTTGCTTTGTTTCTTTGGGTTATATATATGGTTTGTCCTTGATAGTTGTTAAAAATTTTGTTTCTTTTAATTTAAAGGTGATAACTGTTAAAAATTTGGTTGCTTTTGTTTTAAAGGTGTTAAAATTTGTTGAAGAAGTTAATGATGTTCATTGTAGTGGAATACTTGATTTTTGTTCATTTCGGATATTCATTTGTATAAAGCAAATTATTTATAAGGCAAACAGTGTTATGGTAAAGGGTGAAAGTTTTTAATTTGAATACTTTGTCTTGGCTTTTGGATCCTTTGAGCATATTTTGATATGATTGGACAAGGTGGCTATGCAAAATCCATTGTGCCATTTAGAATACTTAATATTTACATTTTCTTACTCTATGCAAATTTAGTGCATTTGATTTATGTGTAGGAACTGAGGGCAACTGCCATCTGATCTGCCGCTCTACCTCATCTCTTCTTTGCAACAAAATTTTTCTAAAGGTCAGCTTACTCTTTTCTTCTTCAAATACTGTTTTGGTTTTATGAAACTTTTCACCATTGCTTTTCCTTTTCGAATTAGCGTATTAAATCTCCAGTATGTATATGTGTTTAGTTTAAAACCGGATGTTTATACTACAAGAATTACCATCTTCCTTTTCAATATACCTGTATTTCAAAATTTTCTCCATACCGAATTGTCTAGGGTTCTTCTTTGACTCCTTTTGAAATATAGATGGGTTTATTTCTCTTTCTATGGAAAATTATAATTTCTGGTTTTAAGTATTGGTAACATAAGAGATTTTGCCCTTGATTTTAATAGCCAAATTTCAACTTGGATGGTTTAAAGTCTGAAAATTTAGAGTGTGTAGTGATCGGTTTATTCTCTCTCTATGGATGATTTGGTCTAAAATTATTATTTTTGGTTTTAAGTTTTGATAACAATAGGGATTTCACCTTGATTTTAATACTTGGATGGTTTAAAATCTGAAAGTTTGGAGTGTATAGTAATTTATATATTTTTTTTCTAAGTGAAATTATGGTTTTTTGGATTAAAAACTGTGTTTTTGAAAAATAAATAAATAAATTAATAACCAACTGATTACTATACTCCTTCGAATAGATTGTTAGACACTGTTATTGAAATTTTAAAAAACCTTCTTCTCCTGTCATTTTGTTGAAATTCAGATTTGCTGCTGATCTCTGTTAAGTACAAAACTTGAGTAATTTGCAAGAAGAGTTGCTGAAACAAACTGATAGGTTAGGAAAGCTTAATTTTTCCTTTGTTTATCTGATAATTCTGTCCATTATGTATTCTTTGTTTGGATTTCCTCTGTTTTTGCATATTTTAGACAGCTTTTTCTAAAAAGAAAAAAATGCATTCCATGAATTCTTTTTCAACTAACCTGTAAAATTGTTATGTTTTTTTTTTTTTTTTTTTTTTTTTTTCCCTTTGGTGTCATGCTTTGTGATCAACTTCCTTATAATGATTACTTCAGCTTCTTTTTGTAGACTTTGTTTCACCTTAGGACGGCCTGACTATTCCTCTATTTATTTGATATTTTGGATTACATTTTGTTGATTGATGTTTTTGGGATAGTTCTCAGCAAAATTAGATTGTTAGAGTTCTCTTTGGTTTATTTTTTAAAAATAAAAATCCTTTTTTTAGGCTTTACATTTCAGTCTAACTTAAAGATTAAATTTTCTTGATTCTGAGGGATTTCAGTTGCTATTTTGTGATGATTCTATGAATGAAACTCTCAATTTCATATAGAGCTCTTATATATGGTTTGTGATCTCTAGCATTTTTCCCCACCCATGTTTGTAAGATTTGAGTTGTGATAGTAGCAGATTATTTATTACAAGTTTGGGTATCTTATATTGGTATCTATTTAATTGTTAGCCTCTATCTTTCATACTGTTGAATACTTTGTTTAAACTCCGTGCATCCATCTTAATTTCACTAATTTTTGCATATAGGCTCAGGCTGTTGTTTTTCCTATTAAATAAGTAGTGTTGTACTCAAAGTTGTTGGTTTGTAAGTGAATGGTTTGATTCAAGTGCTAATTTGAAGATTTTATCGATTAAGGTGGATTAAGATCTTTTTTCAGGTGTGGGTAGACTCATTACATGAATTTGAGTGTCCATGTGTTGAATTAGCAACATGTGTGCACCTTAAGGTAATATCTTTACATGAGATAACATAGGAGAAGAAGGCTAAGACTTGGTGACATTTGCTGGCTATATTAATGGTGTGGAGGATTTTTTATATTATTTTTAAAATGTATTTGAACAATGGTAATTTTTACCATCTATTTAGTGCACAGTTTTTATAGCCTGGATTTTTTTTTTTTTCTTTCTTACATGCTTGCTTTAAAAGGTTGGATGGAATGCCATGTTGTCTTTTTTGTTTTTTTGTTTTTTGATGGAATGCCATGTTGTCTTTGGCAAGATGCTATATGGGATGGATGTTGTTTACAAGAGTGACGCAAAAGGATATACATATTTTTTTGGGATGTTATTCTATTTGGTCAAGTATTTATAAATTTTACTATTTATCTAGAGATGGTGTCTTTTGGAAAAGTCTTCAAAACTCTTACCCATAGTCCATCTGTTTCTAAGTAATTTTTTTAGAACAATGCTTACTCCTAAATCCGTGTATATTTATTCTTTTTCTTGATATGCAGAGTATTAAGAAATTTAATATTTTTTAAATGGATAACATTAGAAATATGTTTTGAACTAGTTCAGTCTTGGTGTCCCATGAGCAGTTAATGGTACTATGGGATCAATCTTGCACATTTTTCAATTCAAGCCAGATTACAACTTCAATTTATTTTCTATAATTTAAGAAACCTCCTTTTCCCATCCTTTTGTTGAAGCACAAATTTACAGAGTTCTATTTTAGATAAGACATTTGGGTGTTTTGTAAGAAGAGTTACTGAATCAAACTGAAAGGTTAGGATAGTCTGATTTTTCCTTTGTTTATCTCATATTTTCGGTTAAATTTTTTCAATTGATGTATTTGGGTTTGAATTGGTTTTTGTTCTGGATTCAATTGACCTATAACCCTATTATGATTCCATTAATCTTTTTCAATCTTCTTTCGATAGCCAAATAGATAGAGTTCTCTTTGATTTTTTTTGTCTGCTATGTTTTATAATCAAGTTGGCTTATTTGTGTTTGTGAGGTTTTCCAATTTAGTCTAACTCAATGATTACATTGTCTTGCTTTTGATGGTTTTGAGTTCTATTAGTGATATTCTGTAAGTGTTGAAAATGCATGATTTATGCTTTATGAAAAAATTTAGTGATTCCCACACATGAAGTGCTATTTATTCCTAAATTTTATGTGTCTAGAAGTTTATATTACAGTTAAAATTAAAAAAGACAATCCTTTATGAGCTTATGATTGCCAAATGCTATAATTATGATCTTGGATTTAATAATTGTTACTGGATTACCATATTTTGAACTCTTGATTTTGGTACATCTAAATATGGTAGAGACCACTTTCAATTCTTAAGACTCAATTTGGTTAGTGACTATGTTTTGATTAGAAAAAAGGTTTTGGCTTCCCATTGGTCACTTATCTTTTAAATTTTGTAATACATTTCTAGGAATCTACTATTTCTAACAAGTGTGGCAATATTATGTTTGTCATAGTTGCTAACTGCAACATAAGAACATGCTAGAACACATTAAATTCCTTTACTTTGGGAGTTATATCTTGGAAAGCCTTTTAATTCTCCATTATTGTGGCATTTCACCAATTGAAAATTTTTCGGCTTTAATGTTAAAAAAAAAAACATTAAATCCTCCATTATTGGTGAGATTTGCAGATTGTACATGTGTTTTACTGTGGTTAAAAAAAGGTTAATTGATGCATTTTCTTAGAGATTATTATTATTGTAGATGTTTAAATGAAGAAGAGCATGAACATTGACTGAACCCTACTGAATTGTTATATCAATGTTAGCTACATAAATTTATGCCCCGCCTACATTTAAAAACCGAACAGTTGTGCCTTTTACACTTGGTGTTCAGTTGTATCTCTCTTGGGCAGTAGTTACTGAATTAAAAAAAAAAAAAAAAAAAAACTTTAAAATCATGACAAATTAGCAAGTAGGCATTTTTAGAAAAAATAAATAAAACCAGCAATTAGGCCAAATAATTTTTAAAAAGTCTCATTCACACACACGATCACCAAAAATTTACTAAACCCCACACCTTTTCAGTGTGTAACCACTTTATTTGCATTTATATACATTGCTTACTTCTTATTGTTTTCTTCTCTTCCATTTTCCGTCATCTGTTATTCTCTTTTCCCTCTGTGATAAGAAACCCAATGAAGGTTGAAGAGAAAGAAAAGAGTAGCCTGCCACCACCGGTCAGCCAGCAAAACACTATGATAAAACTGACTTCTTTCATTGTTCCCTTTCATTGTTCACTGTCACACTGCTGTCATTGCTCAATTTCTTTTTCATTGTTATGCTACTGTGTTTTTATTTCCTTCACTAATTTGATAGAAATATTGTTTTACCATTGTAGGTTTCGATTTAGACAATTTTAGTCAATTTGTCAATTTTAATGGTGAGTAGTTGTTAGATGCCGAGTCATTGATATCTACACCGGCTACAAGGTCTGTTTATCAAGTTGAGGTATACTTCAATTTTATTTTCTATGTATTAATTTTAGGGTTAATTCTTTTGTGTTTTTCCGTTTGGGTATTGAGTTTATGGTCTGCAATTTTTTGTATTTTTAGTTGCCGTTGGCTTTAGGGAAAAGCTCAGAAATTAGGGTATGCATCAGAGACCAGTCTTTCTCAAACACTATTACCAGTAAGTTTTTTAATTTTGTTTTATAAGTTTCTTGTTCAATATGATTTAGGGTTTTGTTTGGGAGTGTTTTCTCTTTTGAATGATTAACATAGATTGTTGGGTTTGGAGCCTGAAAGCTCGAAAATGTGTTGAAAAACACAAGAGCTGTTTAGACCCCCAAATAAAAATTACGGCTCGATAGATTTTACACAACTTTAATACAAAGTGCGGAATAGTGTAAAAGCGAGCGGATGAACAAGTAAGCTACTCTAATCCATAAACTAAGCAACACAGCAGTATAATGGAATTAAACAAGAGTAGGGAAGAAGGATGCAAACACAGAAAACACCAAGACGTGTTCTCGAAGAGGAAACCGAAGAACTCGGCGAAAAACCTCTCCGCCGCCCTCCAAGCGGAAATCGATCCACTAGACAATCAGTTGGGATACATGGGTTAGCAAAAGACCCTCCAAGCCTAGTCTACCCGCTGTACCTAAGCCCTCCAAGCTCCTACTCCAACAAGGCTTCTCGGAACCGTGTCTTGTCCTAGTTATCCGGATCCCGCAACAAGCTCCATGTTGCATCTGCCATTCAAGGCTTCTTCCAATGCTTCCCAGCAGCACCAAAACGTCACACAGCACTCACAAGGTGTGGTAAGTGTTTGGGCTATCAACCTCTCTAAGATATGGATAATGGAGAGGGAAGGGTTGAGGAATTACCACAAGCAAATGTATAGAGAAAGGTGGGGAAGACAATCTCTAATTACCAATGTGTTTGGCTAGGGTTTTCTCTCTGAAGCATACCTCAACAATTGTGGGTAAAGATGGTATATATAGGAGAGGTGCAAAAGGTGTGACTCAAAAAGTACAGGCTGGCAGAACAGCTAGTCTCGCGGGTGTCTCGCGGGAAGGCCTTACCCGCGAGATACTCGCGAGACACAGTTGTCTCCACCTGGCCTGACTCTTCACATTCCAGCATGTGCCTGGCACATGGTTTACTTCGCGGGATGCTTGGTCGCGAGATACCCGCGAGAATCCTTCAGTTCTTCAAATGCTTGAGTCTTCAAACACACTTTCTATCACACAACCCTTACAACAAGTCCCACAACAAATACAGGGTTTTAAACGATTGAACATAATTACAATCAAATTTGGCACGGAATAAAAGCCAACAAAAACACAGTTGTAAATCACAACTTTACAGAGCCCATTGTTAATTTCAATCAAAACTCTGTCTTAGTGTTAAGATAGTTATAAATTTGTGGTTCAGATTAGTTTTTCTTGTTCTGTAGTTTCTTTTTCTCCTTCATGCTGTATAGTTTCTTCTCCTGCTTTTGTGCTGTTCCTTCCCTGCAACAACAAAGGTTCCATTCTTACATTGTTTATGCCTTATTACTTATATATCGTTAATTGTTGTTAAGATTCCATCTTCCTAATTAATTTCTGATTTATTATTTCCATTCTTTTTCTTCTTTTTCTCCAATCGTAGTATACTGTGTTTTTGTGCCAAACATTGGGTCTTATGCCAAAAAAATTATTGAATCAAGGTTAAAGGTAACCTGATTTCTCATTTTATATTTCCAAATTTTTAGTCTCTGTTTTGTCGATTATTGTTATTTGGTTAGAATGTTTTTCCCTGTTTGGTAAATTTTCGTAAGATTTTGTATTTTTTTGTTTTTTGTTTTTTGTTTTTTGTTTTTTATTTTTTGTTTTTTATTTTTTGTTTTTTTGTTTTTGTTTTTTTGTTTTTTTTTTGTTTTTTTGTTTTTTTGTTTTTTGTTTTCCCGTTTGCCCCTTAAATTTGAAATCATTTAATTCTAACATAAAAAATGCTTCAACATCAAGTTCATTTTTTCATACCCTTTTCTTATTTACTTAATTTTTTGTTTTTATTTTAGATTGTGAGAGTTTAAATTTTCTTTATTTAGGTTATGGTTAATTTTCTGTTTTATTTCAGATTGTGAGAGTTTAAATTTTCTTTATTTAGGTTACGGTTTTGTCATTGTTGGAGGATTTGTTTCAGTTTCTTTATGCCATCTTTTTCATTCAATTTTAATTTTTGTCATAGGATAGTCCGAGCATTCTAAGACTTATATCAACATGAATTGCAAGTACTATAATATATGTGATTCCAATTTTGAATCCAGCTATAATTCTTTCCTAATGTTGGTTGCTAAATTTTAGTTATAGAGATAGGGTTTTTTAGGTAGATTCTTGCTTGCATCTCTCTTTGTTGACGACATATATTTTTTTTTCCATCTTTTCATTTGCCTGTTTGTTAGATTGTCACTCTGTTCAATGTAGTCTTATTTTGGGAATACAAGATTGGTTGCAAATTGAGACTGCCATGAGTTCATTTTGGTAGGTGTTGCATTAAAAAGCTTCTAATTTTAAGTTAATGAATCTTTTTTTTTTTTTTTGAGAAAAAGTTAATGAATCTGAGTCCTAATTTTTAAGTAATGACTATTATTGTCGACCTTTGTAGGATATCGCCAACTTTTAGAAAACTAAATATCAGGAAAGCTATTAATCTGTTGTGGTTGGTCTCTCACTTTTTTCCTTTTTAAAGTCCAAGTTGTTGTTTCTCTCTCAAAAAAAAAAAAAAAAAAAAAAGTCCAAGTTGTTCAATTCTTTACAGGTCCACCAAGTTTCTTTCTTTTTCTTATATTGTGCTTCTTAATGAAGTTTAGTTGAATACCTAGTTGCATATTTTGGATTTTGAATTGCTATTCAGCTTCCTTTGCATTAGAATAAGTAGAGGTATTTCTTTGGTGTATTTGTAAACTTGTAATGTAAGCCTACTGTAGGAATTTGATTGAGCTTTTGATTTTGTTGGGTTCATTTGGTTGATGATATTGGTGGATATATGCCAATATTTTGCATTATATTTTTGCTTTTTAGAGGGAAAGATACTATCTTCAGGTCCTTTTAAGCTTTATATTATGTTGGTTGTTGTATTAAGTTGGTCTGAATTTTGATAATAAACCATATTATCAGTGGTAGTTAAGGTGTTACACGTGTTTTATTCAGTTTAGCATCTTGAAAGTATGTTTTTGGAGTCACAATATCATTCATATTTTGCATTGGTTCTGCTTTTAGCGGGAAGATAGTATCTTGACATTCTTTGGAGCTTGATATTATATTGATTGCTGTATTTAGTTAGTTTAATTTTTATTTGTTTTTTAAGGTCAATCTTTGTTTTCCTTTTAAATATATCAATGAACATGTTGGGAATGAATTGCGGTTTGGGGGTATATGTGATGAGGACTAAATTAATGACTTTTCCATGTAGATTTGCAATAAATTTAGATTATTGTCACTTCTTTGACATTCTAATCTTTCTAATAATGATAACAATGCTGGCAAGTGGCAATGCAACTATTGCTCAACCCAAAATCCAATTGAATGGTAGTTTTTTGCATTGTTAGAAATGGTAGTTTTATTTTGTAGATGGAATGGTAGTTTTATTTATACCATTGATAATTATGTTATTTTTACTAAGATGTTTCTATGGTATTCTATTCTATTCTACTTTCGTTGGTTATTTCAATCCAACAGACTTGGGAAATCTCTTGACACCATTATTCATATGGGAAGAACACCTTAATAACTTCTTCATTCGTTGCAGGTGCTGGCAATTTTTTTTTTTTTTTCCATATTTGTAGCTGAACTTGATTAAGCAGGGGTTACATATGATTCTTTGTTTATTGTTTATTTTTTCCTTTTTTTTGGTTGTAATAAGCTTAATATAATTACTACATTGAAGTGTTTTTTCTTCTTTGTTCTTTCTTATGTTGTTTTTTAGCTCCAAAAGAATGTACTATATATTTTTTTGATAATCAAAGTATGTTAGTTGGATAAGTTAAATATTATGTTACGCATGGTTAAATGAGATTTTTTTTTGGGTCTCAATTTTTATAATTTTTAGTTGTAACTTCTTGAGGGCACGAGTTTCTTAGGAATTTTGTGCACGATAAATCTCTCTATTTCTCTTAAATTTGCTTATTTTTATAGAGTTTACCCAAAAAGTTTTTTTTTTTTTTTTTTTAATGTGAATAATTTTGATTTTGTTAATTTTTTAAAATTTTAAGCAAGTTATTGGGGTTTTAGAACATACATTTTGCGGTTAGATGAGTGTGTCAAATTTGGTGAATTTTGGGGAATGTAATAGTGTGAAAATTTTATTGTCTAAAAAGCATTGAACAACATAGTCCAACATGAAGGCCATGAACATCCAGGTAGTCTCTTGGCGTGTTTTTGTTTCAATTCTTTTCCTTCCCCTGATATAATTTTGCTGTTTGATTTGCTATTTAATTTTATGTATAGCTTTCAATGCAACTGACATCAATTCAATACACAAACATGAAAATGAAAATGAGAGTTCTTGATGCTCTTTTTTAAAGTTCTCTCTGATTTATTAATTTGTGTTGCTTAGTGCTTCAATTTTAAGGAATCAGTGACAAACTAATGTTGTATTTGTACTACTGTTTTACTTATGGGGAAAATTTGATGAGTTTTTTGTGTTTCTATTTTGCAGTTCATATTGTTCTGCTGGATGTGGATGGTGATGTGGTGGACTTAGACAAAGATGATGAGCTACCGTCTTCGATCTCAAGGTTTTTGTTTATCCTTTATATTAAGTTGTAAATACGTAGTAGTTTCTTTGAAATCTTATATAGATTCTACTTATAGTCATAGGGTCAACATAATATATTCAAAGAAACTCCTATTGATTTTATTTTCCTTGAGTTGTTGAATCAAACATGCATCCAAATTATGTTTTAAATGGAAATAATGCAACTGAAGATTATTTACCTTTTATTTTTGCTAGACTAGAAATGAATGTTTACATTGAATTGTGTACTTGTTGGTGCACTCCCCCACATAAATAGCGTGGAAGAAAACCATAAATTGGAGTTCTATGGAGTTCTTGAAAACTTGCCTCAATTTATGATTAGGAGGTCTATGATGATTGTATGTAACTCATTATAGAATATGGTGGAAAAATTGGATCTAAAGGAAAGAAGAAACATTTTGGTCAAGAGCAAGTGTCACAAATGTCTCAAAGGCTATTATTAGCACATGTTGACAAGTTTGGGGTTTGATGGTGACACAGAAGTTTCTGTGGAAGTCTTTTCTCAGTTGCTAAGTTGTCATGTATGTAAATTAGGCTACTTATTGAAAAAATAATGTTTGTAAATTAGGCTAGATATTTTAAGTTCTTGCTGAATGCTATATTTACAAAAGGCTATGTTTAGCAACTAAACTACTTGAGATGTTCCTTAAAATTTTGGGATATAAGTTAATATGAAACGTCTTTTACATTATGCTTTCAGATACAATTTTTATTCAACTTTGATGCTGGTTTTCATTCCCTTTTAGTTTTTATAGAGAAATAGGTACACAAAATTTGTATATTAATGTTCAAGCTCATTTTTTCTTAAATTAAAAAAAAAATGAAATTCTTGAACATTTTTCTGAATTTTGCCGTGCATCGCATGGGTTAGCGACTAGTAATAACTAATAGCTGAAACGTGACTCTTTGTTAACCACTCCATATTGCGCCATGTGGATACATAAATTTATGCCACATATACATTTAAAAAAACTGAGCAATTGTGTCTTTTTGTTTGGTGGAATAAGAGAAAGTTTCAGTAGTATTTTTACTTTTTCCTGTACCGTTGTGTCTTGTCTAAATTAGAGACACAATATTTTGTCTCTGGGCAGTAGTTACAAAATATATAAACAAACACTTCTTTCTGGCCTCTTGGTAGTTACAAATTTTGCACCTTTGATATTCATTCGCACCAAAAAAAAAAAAAAAAAAACACTTCTTGCTCATCTTTTTTTTTCTATACACTTCTGTCTCTCTCCTTTTCCACACAAGTTTTGCCCTATTTACAGAAATACTCAAAAGCAAGACTTCTTTTCTACTCTTTTTTTTTTTTTTTTTTTTTTAAAAAGGGTTAACAAAGCAGTGAGAATTAACAGAAAAAATAATAAAGAGGAAGAGAGAGAGAGAGAGTCTGCAAGGGTAGAGATAGAAATCTGTGGGCCGCCAATATGTGAGCCACCTCCACCAGCCATACGTCCTCTTATCATCACCAGATTTCCGGAACCACTACTAATATTTTTTAAGAATTAGATGGTAAATATGATTTTGGTTAGATTGGGGTGTAGACTAAGGAATTCTGGTAGAATTGGTTCTTTGGTTTTTGTGTTATTTTGATTATATTGGGTTTTGACTAAGGAATTTGGATTAGAATAGGTTTTGTTTTGCCTATTTGGGTTGCATTCGTTTTTAGTATCTGCCTACATGCATGGCATTTCATTTATGTCTTTTTTTGTTATTTATTTTTTTTTAATTTTTAATAATTGATATATATTTAATTACCTCCTCGTTATTTTTTGTTTCCTATGTTCTCTTTGTTTGTTTTTGTAAAGTTATTTGGGTGCTTTTTTTATAATAGAAAATAAAAATAATAAGTTTTTCCTGCAGTTGTCGATAAAGACTATGGCGTTCACTGATCATAGTGATTGAGGCATGAAATGCATTAGAATGAGTACCAAAATTAAAGGTAAGTTTTTACGAATTTTCCCCTTTATTTTTCCGGTTCTTAATATATACTTCTTTTAACAAGTGGTTGATTTTGTATTTACATTTAAAAACACTGAAACAATGTCACTTTTCGTTTGGTGGATTAAGGAAACATTTCAATGATATTTTTCACATTTTAGCGATGTTCAGTCTCTCCGATAGGCACATCTTCTTTCTCCCACCATTTTTTCCCTAATTTAAATGGTTAGTTTGACATGCTTACTATTTTTTTTAATCTCTGTTTTCTGTTATTAATTGTTGTGTTTGGTTTTGGAGTGTAAGGTTGAATCTAATCAACCATCTTGTTGGCTTTATTCCGTGCCAATTTGCTTGTAATTTAAGCACTTAGTAACCCTGTATTTAGGTGGGATCATTGTAAGGGTAGTGTATGAGAAGATGTGAAGAAAAGCTCAAGTATGTGCAAGAAGGTAGAGTTTCGCGGCTAGAACTCACGGCTGACTCGCGACTGGCAAGCCGCTAACTGCAGGCACGTGAGATGCACACAGGGTAGCTGAAGGGTTGCGCCAACTGTCGCACTACAGGACAAAAGTCCCAGGCTGGCCAGGCCGTTATTTCGCGGCTTGAACTCACTGCTCAGACCAGTTGCAAGGCCAAGTCGCCAATCAGCCCTGTTTGGCAAAAACTGACTCTTCGCATTCCTTTCTCACCCCACTATATATAGACCCTTAAACACACCAAATGGAGAGAGCTTCCAGAGAGAATTTTGTGAGAGAAACCCTAGAGAAAAACAAGATTGCCTCATCCCCAATCTTTACCTGAGAGACTCTACAAATTCCTCTTCTCTCTTCCTCTCCATTGTCATACCCTTGAGAGGCTTGTTTACCAAATCCTTATTTCACCACACCTACGTCTGTGAGAAGATTTATTTGGTGCTGTTGGGAAGTAGTTAGGAAGGAACCAATCTACATTGGTTGATGCTATGGTCAAGTAGCGGAATTCGGGAAGCTAAAGAAGAAATAGGTTCGGCGTAACCTCGTTGGAGCAAGAAGCATGGAAGGCTTAGGTACTTGGGTAGATTAGGCTTGGAGGGTCTTCTGCTGTTCATGTATCCCAACTACATTGTTTAGTGGATTATTCACCGCTTGGAGGGTAGCAAAGAGGTTTTACGCCGAGGGCTTCGGTTTCCTCTTCGATAACACATCGTGTGTTGTCCGTATGTTTGCATCTTCCCTTCCTTTATCTTTGCCTCATATTTACTGCTGTGGATGTGTTTATATTTGGCTTAGATTGTTTATCAATTCTGTGTTTGGCTTATGTTCATATTCCGCACATATATTGTTTGATAATAAGCTTGAATTGATAATTTGTTAATTGGGGTCTAAACGTTCAAGGGTGTTTCATACCCTTTTTGAACATTCAATTGGTATCAGAGCGGGTACACTTGTTGTGGTTTAATTACCTAAGTGTGATCCTTGACCCCTTTTGAGATGGATAGGTCTCAATCTCTTAATGTACCACCGTTCTTTGACGGTAATAATTATGCATTTTGGAAAGTCCGTATGAGGGAGTTTCTGTGTTCTATTGATGATTCTGTGTTGGATGCAGTTGAAGTAGGATGGACAAGGCCAGAGGCTGCCAAGTTTACTTGGGATAAGGCTGCTCTTGCGGCGGCCAATGCAAATAGCAAGGCATTGAATGCTATTTTCTGTGGTGTCTCTTCGGAAGAATTTCACCGGATTTCACATATCACCATTGCTAAGGAAGCATGGAAAATTCTAGAGACAACTTATGAAGGAACTAAGAAAGTGAAGGACACCAAACTTCAAATGTTGACCACTCGCTTTGAGGAGTTAAAGACGAGTGAGGATGAGTCTTTTGATTCATTTTACAGCAAATTGAACGAAGTGGTTGTTGTGAAATTCAACTTGGGGGAAAAGACAGAGGGCTCGAAAATTGTAAGGAAGATCCTTTGGTCACTACTAGAGAGTTTCTGTGCCAAAGTTACAGTTATTGAAGAGAGCAAAGATTTGGACGACATTAAGGTTCAAGAGCTGGTTGGTTCTTTGCAAACATATGAGTTGTCCCTGCCCACATAGAAGAAAAGCAAGTCTTTAGCTCTTAAGACAGTTGATGAGAGAATGGTGTCTCATGACTCTTCGGAAGAGGATGCAGCAGACAAAGATGTGGCGTATCTTGTAAAGAACTTCCATAAATTCTTAAAGCTCAAAAACAGTGGGAAATCCAGTGACAAAGGAAAATTTCAAAGTGCCGGAAAAGAGAAGAAAGTGTTCAGAAGAAAAGAGGGTAGAGATTCCCAATCATCACAAGGAATTACATGTTTCGAATGTAATGAACATGGGCACTTTAAAAAGGAATGTCCCAATTATTTGAAGTCGAAGGGAAAGGCCTATGCCACTACTTTAAGTGATTCGGACTCATCAAACTCTGACTCTGAGGACAGCTGTGATGGAAAAGGAAACTACTCCGCATTTGTGGCTATTGAGCATGTTGAGTCCTCGGAGGACCTGAATCAACTTGTACAAGAACTTGGAGAACACAGCGATGATAAATCCTTAGGGATTGTTGAGGAATCAGATGTTGAAGAGGATAGAAATACAGCTAGTCTTCAAGAGAATTACACCTTACTTCTTGAGAAATCGAGAGAGTATACAAGGGTGGCAAAGGCGACTGTGAGATTGATACACTAAATGGTGAGCTATCTAAAGCTTATACCAAAGTAAGATTTCTAGAGCAAGAGGTGGTGCAAGCACAAGCCAAGGTAGAAAGGGTTTCCTCCAAGAAGCTGGAAGATGTTATTTCATCCCAAAAACATTTCTCAGACAAGTCCAGGTTGGGATATACCGGAGGGAGTAGCTCATTGGCCAAAGCTACCAAAGAAGTGAAATTTGTGAAGGCCATAGAGCCGATTGTGGAAGAGCCCATCCCTGAGAATGTTAAGTGATAGGCCACAAACTGAATGACCCCTTGTGATTAATTAACCAATTAATTAGCCAAGTGAATTAATTAGGTTCAATTAACATGCAAACGCGTGGCAGCACAAACAAATCACCGAATAACTAAAATATGCAGCGGAAAATAAATGACACGGTGATTTGTTCACGAATGGGGAAAAACCCTAATGGCAAAAACCCCACCGGGTGATTTTCAGGTCACCACTCCCGAAACTCCACTATTATCAAATCAAGCGGTTACAAATAAGGAATCCTAAGTACCTTACCAACCTACAGTTGAATCCTTACCCCAATACCCAATCGGACTTGATCTGTAGTAGGCTTCCAAGTACGTGACTAACCAGATGCGCGGATCCCAGTACGCGACTTCAAACACCAACTTTAGGAAGAGAGGTTGGTTGCAAAGTTCTTCAGATCATCCTATGCGATGAAGATCAGGAAGATGCTTGGTCACAAAACCCTATGGTGCAAATACATAACAACTTCTTCAGAGAAGATGAACTAGGTCAAGAACTTCGTCTTTGATCACAATTTGCTTGAACAAGGATTGCTCAATGCTTCTGCAACTTGTGTCTCTGTTGACGGCTCTTAAAATACTCCTTAAATATGTTTAGGGTTAGAAGAAAAGAAGGCCCAAAAACACATTCACGGATCCCAAGAAAATCAGAACAGAAATCTGACTTTTTAATTCTCGACAGATAGCAGGTGTCGAGGTAGCTATCAAGCAGGTGTCGAGCTTTAAAAACTGTGCACTTCAGCTTGCTTTTTCTTGGACAGACTTGATGACTTCAACACTTGATCTTGAAACCTTGTTTCTTGAAGTATTAAAAACACCTAGAACTACCAAATTACAAGTATAATGCGTTTTGTCAAAGGATTAGCCAATTTACATAAAATATGACATATGTTCTTAACATGTGAACACATATGTCCTAACAATCTCCCCCTTTGGCAATCCGTGACAAAACCACAACAAACAAATGAACATATGAGAGAAGTCATAAATCACTCAACTCATATTCACTTGTTGAATACAATAAAATCTATCCTAACACAAACTCTTGAAAAACTTTGCAAGAAGAGAGTTTATGGCAAGTAGACTTTGACAACCTGTATTTCTGAAACACTTTTAAACAAAACTCATCAAGGCATCTTGTGTGAAAAAGAAATAATTAGATTGCATACAAGTATAAAGAATATGTGTCTAAAGATAGAAAAGAAACAACACATGAAGAGATAGGTGACAAAGAAACATACATCCACATATAGAGAAAATAAGTACAATGTATGTAAACTGGTCATAAGACCTCATATACAAGATCAATGTATCTAACAAGAATAGAAAAGAAAAGATACATCAAAACCTCACTACATCCCTCAAAAATATGAACACTCCCCCTAACAAAAATGTCCTATACTAACTCTCCCCCTAAGATGACTACTCTCATAATCCAAAACTACTCCCCCTTTTTGTCACGAATGACAAAGGGTAGAGTGTCATGTAGGCATCTCATCAGTAGAGCTAGCATCTCCATCATCATCATCCAAAGCATCATCATCATCACCATCATCATCATCATCCTCAGCATCAGAATCTGAAGCTACTGGAGGAGGTGGTGGAGGAGAAGCCTCAGAAGCAAAACCACCCATGGTCGCCTACCGTCGTACAATACGACCAACACGAACGTTCACCTGATACAACTCAGTGGTGAGTGTATCGAGGCGAGCATCCATGCGCTGCAACTGCGCCATAATATCTCCAAGAGATACATCGCCTGAAGAAGAAGGAGGAGTCGATGTAGATGGAGCAGATCTGGATGGAGCCGAACGGGAGGGAGGAGTGGAATCCAGCTGTCATGACCTAAACTGTGCCTTACTACGTTTTACAGTAGCGGCATCTATGGCAGATATGTGTGTGAAGTGGTCGGACACAGGGAAAGGGATGGAAAAATGGCGTAGAATCCTCGTGATAGCGGAAGGGAAGATGAGCTTATCACGGGACGCCGCATCTAAATGAACATCAATGATAGAGAAAATGAAGTGTGAAGGAAAATCTATCGTAAGATGCTCAAGTAGAGCTAACAAAAATCGAGCACGAGGCTCAGTGATAGAGTTATAGTGAGAGAGAGGATGAAGTACAAAAGTCATCATCATGTTTAGGAATCTAGGACCTTTAGCAAAAGGTCTACATGATGTATACTGGTGCTCACCCCACTCAGAAGGGCGCTCACAAAAAGCAGAAATGAGCTCATCCTTGGACACAGTCCTCAGTCGCTCACATGAAGGATAGTCAGGAAACTCTATCCTAGAGACCCTAAGCACATCCGCCACTAGCTGCGGTGTGACAGGGATGCGCGTACCTCGAACGCGAGTGAAAAAGTGAGGTACTGAACGATCAATCCCGTGCATGTTGGAGTAAAACTCCTGAATCAGCACGAGAGGACAGGTGACCGGGACGTCACACAGTGACCCCTATCCCCTACTGTGAATGACAGAGGGAAGGTCAGTGTCGGCGAAGTCCGCCAAAATGACTTAGCGTTCCGAATGAACACCTCGTCTAGAAAAGTTCTCAGTAAATGCCTTGTGGGCATCTCCATCACGGAACCGAAGGTTAAGAGGAGCAGAATCAGAAGAAGAGGAAGCTCCAGAACGCAGAGGGTTCCGAGCTGGAGTAGATTTATGTTTGGGTGCCATAGACACTACTAACGTAAAAGAATGAGAAAGAGATAGAGAGAGAGACAATCAGAAAAGTCCCAAACAGTTCAAATATGAAAATATGTTGAACAAAAAGTACGTATGCATGGGACTGCATGGGCATGTGACATGCAAACTTAAAAAGCATCATGGGCTCAGCCCAATCCAAACCTAGCAGCACACATACAAGAAACACACATCTAAATGCATGAAAATATCATTCTAATGCATATGGAATGCAATGTATGACATTTTAAAATCATTTGAGTGAAAAACCAACCCAAAAATTAAAAAAAAACTCATCAATTTTGAAAAACCCCAAAATTTTCAAAAACTTCAAAACCTAAGTTTCAAAATCATGAAATGCATGAAAAAGAAGATCATACCACTTGATTTGAAGCAAGGAAGGCCGAAAATCACGTGCGATGGTGATTGGAGTGAAGAAAAAATGGATTGGGAGATGAACAGCCTCAAACAGATCGAAGAGAGATCGAGAAATGAGAGAGAAATCGCGCCGAGAGCTTAAATAGGCACCTCAGTAAATCTCGACAGCTGAGGTGTCGAGAGGTATCGAGGATGCTGTCGAGGATGGTGTCGAGAAATTGGCCTTCGACAGCTAAAGGTATCGAGGAGGTATCGAGGTAAGAATAGCTGAACTGATACCAGAAGCTCAATCGATCGACTAGGTGTCGAGAAGGTATCGAGGAGACAGAGACTTTCTCGATCGATCCACCAGGTGTCGAGGATGTGTCGAGATTGCGATAAGAAAAGGCTTGAGAAGCTCGATAGATGTTCAGGTATCGAGGAGGTGTCGATGAGGTGTCGAGCCAGCTTTTCAAAGCAGTTTTTCGAGAAGTGAAAAACACAAACATGAATGCAATCAAAACATGCACCTCAACCATGATCCAACCAACATAATAAGTTCTCAAAAATCATCTCTCAATTAAAATTTAAGCACATGGATCTCCCAAAAACTCACACACACACACTAAACAAGTCTAACAAATTTTATGTTTCAAAAATAAGTTATGACAGTTTAGTGAGCATACAAAAGTACATGTAAAACCTTTGTGATGGCCAAATCACATTGTACCTGCACATGTATCAAAAGTAGCAAAGAATATTGCATGTTATGTGTGAAAAACATCGCAAGATTGCATATGTGTATACATGTTATGACGATCTGAGATATGAGGAAATAACTTTAACTCACACACAATCATAACTGTTTGATGGGGACTATCACCTTCGAGGTACATCCTATAACTCCCACATCTCCTAGAATACACGCTTGCAACCATTTTTAAAGCATTTTTAATCTTTTTGCTTTTTATTTCTTTGCATATTTTCTTTTTAAACATATCATACATGGGCTTATGAGAAAGAAAAGAAATACCCATTGATATTTGACATTTCAATTTTGCTATGCCTAAGCACACAAATGTCATTGACATCACACTTTTGCTATGCCGAAACATACAGATGTCACTAATGATTGGCGGGTAACAGTGGTGAGATGGTTATTAATGCCTTTCTCTTAGGATTTTCTAGTCCTATCCGTCAAAAAGAGTGATATGAGTGTTAAGTTTAAGAAATAACCTAATCTTACTCATCACAAACAAGAGCCACAAAGCTCACTTGCTTAGTTGTGCATAAAGATGCTCATCTAAGCTACAAGAGATACAAAGTTTAGAAAACTTTGTTTCATTGGCCATCCAAGGTACACAAGTACCAAAGTACACATAACACACACTGTTTTTGTATTTTTCAATTTTTCAATTTTTTTTTTATTTTATATGAAAAACAAAATAAACAAAACTGAAAGTAAACACACAAAAACATGTTAAGAAAAACAAAAACAATGCATAAAACTAGACTGACTCAGCAAAAATGCAAAACACACAAGCAATGCAACAAACAAGATAAACAAGAAGGGAGAAGAAGGTGATAAAATCACTTAGAGTCCTTTTTCTTCCACACCTTGGAAGAACCTTTCCTTTGATTAAAACTTTGAACCGGCGGTGAGGGGGAAGAATTAAACCCGTTCAAGTTCGAAAGGAACATGAGGGCTTTCAGAAGATCTCCAAGAGGAGCAAGAGTGGATTGAAGCTGATTTTGGCTTCCAGATACTGTCATTCCGTTGCTCTGTTGGGTGGCTAGCCACTTGTAGCAATTTGGTCGAGTATGATCTGCTGCTCCACAATGATGACAGAGATGCTGCTTCTTTTGTTTAGGCTTTTGAGAGTTAGCCTTCTTAGCCCTAGGGATTTTAGCATCTTTCTTATCTAACTTAGGGGGTGCTCCTAAGATGAATTTACCCTTGTCTATGTTTTCACTAGCTAATTCAGATTTAGCATTAATGTTTTCAATTTTAACAGCATTAGCAAGAGGAACAAAAACAGTAGAGCTGGTAGAAGCAGAATTTGAGAAAGAAAGACCATACCCTAAACCTGTTCGATTTGAAGCAGATTTCTGGTTGCTAAGCATCTCATCAAGTTTTGCACTTGAAGTCCTCTCCAGTTGAGCTCTGACTTGAAACAGCTCTGCTTCAAGCTTCTTGGTCTTCTCAGCCAGGAAGTTGTTCTCAAACCTCAGTGCTCTAATAGTTTGATCTGCTTCATCAACCTTTGTGGACAACTCTTCACGGTCAAGTTCCACATCACTGAGCTTCTTGGTGGCCAGCCTGTACAACTTCTCATGCTTCTCAGAAAGCTTGTAAAGCTTCTCATAGGCTGAATGGATATCATCTTTATCATCCATCTTCTCGCATTCAGTATCCACCAATTCTTCTTCTTGTTCCACTTCTTCAACAATCCCTTCAGTAGGATTAACTGTGGTAGTGAAGGCATTCAAGATTCCGTCATCTTCACTATCGGAATCATCTTCAGGCTCAGTGTCACTGAGGGTTGCAGCAAGAGCCTTGCTCTTCCCTATATTCTTCAGATATGTAGGACACTCATTCTTCATGTGTCCAAACCCATGACACCCAAAACACTTTGGTCCTGCTGGAACAGTGTACTGACCGCCATCCTTAGCATCCTTTCTTCCTTTTTCTTGATTCTTGAACTGAGAAGAACTGGATTGCCTGCGGTCCTTGTCGAAGTTCCTCCCATTGGCATTCTTCATAAACTTCTTGAACTGCCTAGTAATGTAGGACTTCATCTTGGAATCTTCATCATCGGAAGACTCATCTGTATCACTGCTCTTTGCTTTTAGGGCCATGCTCTTGCCCTTGCTTGACTTGCCAATTCTTGATAAACCTAGCTCGTATGTCTGCAAGTTTCCAACTAACTCAGTCAAAGGAATTTTGTCAATGTCCTTTGATTCTTCTATTGCCGTAATCTTGGCATGAAATCTCTCGGGTAGAGATCTGAGCACCTTCCTTACAACCTTGGGTTCAGGGATGGTTTCCTCAAGATTGAAGGCTGAGTTCACTATGTCCTTAAGCTTGGCATAGAACTCATCAAATGACTCATCCTCCTCCATCTTTATCTCTTCAAAGCTAGTAGTGAGCCTCTGTAGCTTTGAATCTTTGACAGCCTTTGTTCCTTCATAGGTTGTCTAGAGGATGGTCCACGCCTCCTTAGCAGTTTCTGTTGAGGATATCTTCTTGAACTCCTCATTAGTGATAGCGCTAAATAGGGCATTCAACGCTCTGCTGTTGAAGTTTGCCGCCTTGATCTTGGCTTCATCCTAATCGGCCGGCACTTCTTTTGGCTTGGTCCAGCCAATCTCAACAGCTTGCCACACCTTCTCGTTTAAGGACTGCAAAAAAGCTCCCATGCGTACTTTCCAGTAGGCATAGTTAGTCCCATCAAATAAAGGAGGTATAATGAGAGATTGTCCTCTATCCATGACAACAGGGGTCAATGGATCAACACAGCAAAGATTATCCTAATCAGAGTGTGCCTGCTCTGATACCACTTGATAGGCCACAAACTGAATGACCCCTTGTGATTAATTAACCAATTAATTAGCCAAGTGAATTAATTAGGTTCAATTAACATGCAAACGCGTGGCAGCACAAACAAATCACCGAATAACTAAAATATGTAGCGGAAAATAAATGACACGGTGATTTGTTCATGAATGGGGAAAAACCCTAATGGCAAAAACCCCATCGGGTGATTTTCAGGTCACCACTCCCGAAACTCCACTATTATCAAATCAAGCGGTTACAAATAAGGAATCCCAAGTACCTTACCAACCTACAGTTGAACCCTTACCCCAATACCCAATCGGACTTGATCTGTAGTGACAGTTCCCCCTTTTGATGCACGGCTCCCAAGTACGTGACTAACCAGATGCGCGGATCGCAGTACGCGACTTCAAACACCAACTTTAGGAAGAGAGGTTGGTTGCAAAGTTCTTCAGATCATCCTATGCGATGAAGATTAGGAAGATGCTTGGTCACAAAACCCTATGGTGCAAATACACAGCAAATTCTTCAGAGAAGATGAACTAGGTCAAGAACTTCGTCTTTGATCACAATTTGCTTGAACAAGGATTGCTCAATGCTTCTGCAACTTGTGTCTTTGTTGACGGCTCTTAAAACACTCCTTAAATATGTTTAGGGTTAGAAGAAAAGAAGGCCCAAAAACACATTCACGGATCCCAAGAAAATCAGAACAGAAATCTGACTTTTTAATTCTCGACAGATAGCAGGTGTCGAGGTAGCTATCGAGCAGGTGTCGAGCTTTAAAAACTGTGCACTTCAGCTTGCTTTTTCTTGGACAGACTTAATGACTTCAACACTTGATCTTGAAACCTTGTTTCTTGAAGTATTAAAAACACCTAGAACTACCTAATTACAAGTATAGTGCGTTTTGTCAAAGGATTAGCCAATTTACATAAAATATGACATATGTTCTTAACATGTGAACACATATGTCCTAGAACAAGATCTCTCTCAAGATCACAATGGGGTCCTAGAACAGATTATGTGTGTCACTATTGCGGATTGCAAGGACATACTAGACCCAACTATCAAAGCTGAGAGCAGATAACAATGCAAGCGCACCTCGGTCACGAGGAAGAAGAAATGACAAGAGGTCTTAGGGTAGTGAGCAACCAAGAAGTCAAAACCATGATCCAGGAATGATGGACGTGATGAAGATGATCGGTGCCTTCACAAATTGCCTGGAAAGCTTCACACGAAGGTTTGACAGTCCTAACTCCCATACCCAATCCGTTAAGGATATCACCCCAAACGCACGTGACGTGTGGGTGACGAAGGGTACTCATGCATAAGCATTATAACATCTCCATGCATTAATACTTCCCATATTTTGTGTATTTGCTTGGTTGTATGCTTCTTTTAGTTTTGAGTCGAGTTTTGGCTTATTTGTTTGTTTTTATTTCAAATGTTTTTACATTGTTGGTTTTGTTGTTGTTTTGATCAATCTTTTACTGCTTTTGTGTCAAAAATCCAAAAACACATAAAAATAGAAAATCCAAAAAGTTTGATCAACTTTGTTGAGTTTTGTCTCAAAGCATGTTTTGACTTGTACCTTTGTACTAATGGCTTTGTGCATCTATGAGTTTAGCTTGTTTTCTATGCACTCGTATCATTGTAGGAGAAATTTTGAAATCTATGTGATTGTTGTAAATAGATCTTCAACCTTGTCATGAATGATTAGTAAATGGTTTTGTTGATCTTGAGACATGCATAGACTCATGCCTATATATCTTCCCACTATTTTATTTTTGTTTTTGCTTAAAAGAGCTCTCTAAATGTAAATCTCCAAATGAAAAGAGATATAGAGCTGCAAAAGCTTGTCGCACATACTAGTATTCGATTAGAAAAAAGGGAAAGCAACCAAAATAAAATGTATGATGCCCAAAAAGCTAAAGGCTAACTCATCAATTGAAATATCAAAAATTTCAGGCATCTATCTCACAATGAGATTTTCTTTGCTCAAAAAGTGCAAATGATATGTTGAATATGGAGCCAAATGAAAAGCTTCAAAGAATTGTTATCAAGTGCATGTGGGAGGTCATATATGCATGATTCTATAATTGACATAGGTCACATTATCTAGTGCTAGTTGTGTATGCCTTGATTGAATTGATCATTGAAGTTTCATATTGGACTAAGGACTATCTCATTTTTGATATCCATACACAACACACAAGTTTATGTTCAATGAATGCCATATTCATTTGTGTGATTCTACTTGATTAAATGTGTTTTCACATGCTCAAATCTTTGTTAATCAAACACAAAAAGATTTTTGAGTGTTTTTAGCTGTTTTTGGAAAGTATTTTATTTTTACAAAAATGTCAAAAATTTCAAAAACAATTTTGTCCTGTTTTGGTGACTCAGTCGCGTGTCGATCCAGTTGCATGCCCCAGTTGCATGTTTTGGCAACTTGTTCGCGGGTGGAAGGTCTAGTCACAAGGGGTACATAGAGATTTTCGCGACTCAGCTCGCGACTCGCTTGCGGGTAGATCTTCCAGTCGCGAAAAACACTTAGAAATTTTTTTAAAACTCTTAGTTACATAGTGTTTCGCGGCTTACCCTGGCGACTTGATCCAGTCGTAAAAAATGCGTGTTTTGCGTTTTAAAGTCAGTTTTCAAAAAAACTTTTTAGTTTTTCCCTCGAAAATTAGTGACTGTTCATTGTCTTCCCCATTTCTCTCTCTGAAACACTCTGTGTTCACTCTGGAGAAACCTCTACTTCTGCATTTTTTTTCTCAAATCTTCAAGAAAAGGTATGGGTTTTCTCTCTCTCACTTTAGATTTCATGATTTTAAAGTTATTTTCTTGTTTCTGTGGACATTGTTGATGGCATTATGTTTTGAGTTTAAGCATGTTCGTTCATGTCTTAGTGTTCGTCTGTTGTGTGCTATTTGGTTAGGAGTTGTTCTTTTTGAGTGGTTATTGATTATAGTAATGATGTTTTATGGGATTTTGTGCTCTTTGAAATGGTTCATGACTATATTGATGTTTGCATATCATGCTCATGGTAGTTTGTCATTATGTCAGTATGTGACTTTGAGATATTTAGTGACCACTTGACACTGTGTTGTATTTGATCAATCACCATTTCTGTTCACATGTTCCACACAATACTTCAACATTGCTTATGATTTATTAATTTTGAAATCTCTCGGATTCACATTTTTATCTGAATCTAATCAAGTTGCTGTTGGTGCCTTGTCGTATTATTTTTTTTGGTTCTCTGCTGTGTGTCTGTTCTTTTGCAGATGACTTGTCGTTCATCTAAGGGCAAAGCCATTGCAACCGATGATCAATCAATCCTGGTTGCTAAATGGACACGTCGCTCATCTTAGTCTTCTAGAGACTCTACCATTGAGAGATTCAGGACACCTCTTGACTTAATGACCTACACAGGTATTTTTGTAAAGGCTCCTCCCATTGTGGAACGTGTTGTCAAGTTTGACACCCTGGGGACAACATTCATTCCTAAGATCTTTGAAGAGAGAGATTGGGCTGATCTTTTTGGTAACTTTGAGGATCCAATTGTGGAATTGGTCAAAGAATTCTACTCCAATGCCAGATACACAGGGGTCGAGTTAAAATGCTGGGTTCGAGGAATAGAATTTTCTATTAATGCAAACTATATTGCTAAGATCCTTCGCATCACCAGACCTAAAAATGCCGATCGAACTCCGTATGATGATAGGATTCTTCAAGCTCAAGACATTCTTCAAGTTCTTGGGAGTGAACATGAAGTGGGAAGCGGAGGTTCATTTATAGGCATTGCATCTTTTTCGCCTGAACTTACAACTTTAAAACTGATTATGTTCTCCAACCTCTACTCGCTGTCGAACACTGCCTTCATCAGGCTTGGGAGGTCCAAATTCTTGTGTGACCTCATTACTGGTGTTCCGATTGACATCTGTGCCCACATATTTCAGATTACTAGTGTTAGGTTCTAAAGGTTTAGGAATTTATGTATTTAGAACTCTAATTTGTAATGTTGGCAAACCATGATCAAAACAATGTACTTAGTCTTGTTTAGGCTTGCTCAAAGTTGGTAAAATATTGTAAAGTTGGAATCGAGTGACTGCAGATGTATTGGGACATCTTGGCCTGGCTCGATCGATCGAATGTAATTCTCGAACGATCGAAAATCGGCCCAGATGCGTTTTCTGCAGAAATTCCAGCTCAGCCCTAACTCTTTAAACGTTTAGGGTTTTATGTTTTTGCCATAGGTATATAAGGCAAAACCCTAGCCACGTTTTTAGAGTTGCACAAGTTGTATTATTGCTCATACATTGCAGTTTTGTGTGAATCTCTTGTGAGATCTTAGAGGAACTTTCCTTTACACAAAACTTAGGGTTTTCAAGGTAGAGATGATTTCAACATCTTGAAGATCGTTACAGTTGCAACCATTGGAACTTAAAGAAAAACAAGCGGGGAGCTTGTAGCTGATTGAGGAATTCAAGAAAGAAGTAGTCCGTGGATTCGAAGCCTGCGCGTGGTCGTGTCAGGAAGTTCTACTGGTTGGTAGCATTAGGAAGTCGAGCGGGGGAGCTTGTAGTCCTTTTGTAAGAACTTCAATTCTTTCATAGTGAATTCTGGTTTGCCTTGAGGATCGGTGGGTCAAATCCTCCCCAGGTTTTTCCGTGTGGTTTCCTGGGTGATCATATCTTGTGTTCTTTATTATTTCCGTGCTTTATATGTTTTATATGCATGATATGATTATTTGATTGTTTTAACCTAGAATTGATTAATTTGACTAAGTAACAACTTGGCTAATTAAGTAGGCTACGCAATCTAGTTGTGTTTAAAGGGGTCTTAAACCGTTCAAGTGGTATCAGAGCAGGTTGCTCTTTTGTTTGAGATTTTTTTTATCTCTGAGCTGATCCTTGACCCCGGTTGTCATGGAGTATGGACACTCTCTGTTTGTTCCTCCTCACTTTGATGGGAACAACTATGCTTACTGGAAAGTAAGGATGAAAGCATTCCTAAAATCTATTGATGAGAGGGTTTGGAATTCCGTTGAATACGGATGGCAGAAGCCCACTACTCCTGTGAGTGAGTGGCAAACTTCTGAAAAAGAAGCAGCAGGCTTCAATAGTAAAGCTATGAATGCCATCTTCAATGCTATTTCAATGGAGGAATTTAAGAGGATCTCTAATGTTGAGGTTGCTCATACTGCTTGGAAAATCCTCCAAACTGTGCATGAAGGCACAAAGGCTGTTAAGATAAACAAATTGCAGCAATTAACTTCTAGGTTTGAAAGCATTAGAATGTCTGATGATGAAACCTTTGATGAGTTTTATGCTAAACTTAATGATATTGTTAATTCTGCTTATAACTTGGGAGAAATCTATGATCAACCTAAAATTGTTAGGAAGATACTTAGATCCTTAACTGAAGACTTTAGACCCAAGGTGACAACCATTACTGAAAGCAAGGATGTGGACTCCATCCCTGTTGATGAGCTTGTAGGATCTCTCCAGTCCTATGAGTTTGACCTACCTAAAGTGAACAAATCCAAATCAATGGCTCTTAAGTCAGTTGATGATGTTGATGGTAGTGGATTTGATGATGAGCTCTGTGCTACAAAGATTGCGTACCTTGCCAAAAACTTTAAAAACTTTCTTAGGAATACCAATAGAAAGGCAAGAGGTACTTACACTGCTGAACCTAGAAATTTTAGGAAGAATGATCCCACTAAGGTTAATAACTTTGAAAAACCTAGAGAAAAAGTTGGTCAATCTTCAAATAATTCTTTAGGTCCTCAGTGTTTTGGCTGTCAAGGGTATGGCCATGTGAAATCTGAATGTCCTACATTCTTGAAGACTAAGGGTAAAGCTATGGCTGTAACCCTTAGTGATAATGAGGTTTTTGATGATGAGTCCGGTTGTGACGAGGATGGAAACTTCATTGCTTTCACGGCTACTGCTACAGTCAATGAAAGCATATCTGCTGAGGAGAACCCTTCTGATGGGGAACTCTCTGAAGATGCAGATCTTCAAGAGGCCTACAACAAACTTTGCAAAATTGCTGCAAAAGATGCTATGAAAGTTGATTTAGGCTTGAAGAAAATTGATGCCCTTGAGCTTGAAAAGAAAAATTTGCTTGTTAAACTGTTTGATGCTAATGAGCTTTTGAATAATGTTAAATCTGAAAAGATGCTTTTGCTTGATAAAGTTAGAACTTTGGAACATGATTTATCTGTTGCTAGATCTGCTAGTTCTAAACTTGATCACATGCTGGATGTTCAAAAGTATCCTTCTGATAAATCTGGGATAGGATATGTTGAAAGCATCTTTGATTCTGCACCCCATTCCACTGTCTTTGTTCCTTCTTCTTCTTCTGTACCTTTTGTGAGTGAGGTTGTGTGTGAAACTGTTAAACCCCCTGTGAGTGAGGTTGTTAAACCTGTAGAAGTTTCACCACCTAAGAAGATTAGAGTAGACTTAAGAGAATCTAAACCTAAGGAGCCTACCAAATCCAAGGGCAAGATGCATGGTAAACCTGCTTGGGTTTGTCATTACTGTGGAAAGTCTAGACACATTCGTCCTAACTATTTCAAGCTTCAAGCTGATAAGAGAGCGAATAAACCAAAAGTGCCTGTGCCTCAAGCACAAGATCCTATGGCACTAATTGGTGAATTGGTAAAGGCGTTAAACCTTTATTCCAATTCTGGAGTTGGGAATCACTCTAATGTGAATAAGGACTCTAATGCTCGTGGTGCATCTAAAAAGTTTTGGATGCAAAAGACTCGAACTAACTGAGTCTTTCTGACATGGTCCTTGTGCTTCTTTGCTCTATTCTGTTGTGACCATTGTTCTTTGGTTTTTGTGTCTTTTTGTTCTAGGACTTGCATTGCATTACATTCATGCATTTCATTCTAGGATTTATTTGTTTTCTCTTTTAATAATAAAAAAAAAAAAAAAAAGGGGAAAGCAAAAAACTATGTTTGACACTATTTGTCTTGATTTTTGAAAACAAGGTTGGTCAATCTTTTTACACATGTCATGTCTTGTGTACCTTGTTTAGCTTTGATGAACTCATTCATTGCACTTGACTAGTTGAAACTTTGTAGTGCATGTTGTGTGGGAAAGATGTGTGTGGTTCTTAATCACTTTGCCTTAATCATGAAGTCACATGTTCTTTGACTGTCGGACTTGATCCTTTTGAGAAAGGCATAAATAACCATCTCACCACTGTTCACTAGCCAATCATGAACACCTTAGTGCATATCATAAGATTTTGTGCTCGAGAAAGTGTAATACATGCACAAAAAGAACATAAGGTGTAGCCTCAATTAAAATTAAAACTGGTGTGTACTATTAGGCTTGATGCCAATTCACTTAATTCAAACCGGTGTGTACTATTAGGCTAAATGCCAATTCATATAAATAAGAGGCAATAATGCAAGAAACTTACATGATTGCAAGCTTTTGTTCTAGGAGATGTGGGAGTTATAGGATATAACTCTTTAGGTGATAGTCTCTTTTAAATTCTATGTGATGAATTATGTAGACTTTGTGTTTGATTGCTATTCACATATCACCTCACATGTATCTCAAGTTTTTGCTAGTATCACACACTTCACAAGTTACTCTTTGTTAAATACTGTACATGCTAGTGTGTGTGTTTTTGGTCTGACCAACCAAGCTTGAAAATATCTTGAGAATTGTGCAAAACATTTTTGCTGCTTAAGGAAATTCAATGGAGGATAATTGAAACTTGTTTTTGAGGAAATTAGGCTTAAAAATTTGGGTTTTTGAAAAAAAGCATTCCATTTCATACTCATGCATTTTGTATTAATTGTTCAAATGCTTTGAGGAGTTGTTTTCAAAATTGGGTTTGCATTTTTCAAAACTGTATTTTTTCTCAAAATTTTTGTGAGTTTCTGCCCATTTCGATCGATCTATTGTGATTTTCGATCGATCGAAAAAGTGCCCTAGATTGTTCTAAAACGACTGTCTTATTCGATCGATCGAATGTAATTTTCGATCGATCGAAGAACGTGGAGAAGCTTTTTTAAAAGATGAAATCTGACTTTTTCAAAACACTTTTTGAAAAGATTTCAAACTTTCTCTTTCTCTCTCCGACGAGGCAAGCTCACTATTCCAATTTTTTGTCGTTTTCCTCCAGATTTTTTGCAAGATCTCTCTTTCCTCAAGCCGGTAAGACTCTTTTGCCCTTCCTTTCCTATTTATTTTCAAGTTTCCATGCATTTTTCATGCATTTTAAGGGAGAATTTCAGACTTAGCATATATGGGATTTTCTGTTGATTCAAGCTCTTTTTCTTGCAATTGATCATTGGGTTTTTGTGGGAACACATCATAAACATGTTTCTTAACTGTTAATTTGATCAATTTTGAGTTTGGTGAAAAATTGAAAATTCTAGGGTTTATATTTTGATCCGAATTTAGGCTTTTTGTGAAATTGAGTTTAATTGATGAAATTGGCTTGTGTAATGATTAATTCATCAATTTGTTGCAAAATTTTTCAAGTGGTTTTTGTTAGAAACTCTATGTTCAAGCCAATTTTGTATAATTGAACTTAATTTGGACTTGTTTACTGCATTAGTACATGCATCATGGCATTGCATTTGTACATGCATCATATAGAGTTTTCATTTTCTTGTTTTTGTGCTAACTTGCAGTCTGCCCTTGGTCTTGTTTCTTTTGGTTTTCTCTTTGTGTCTCTGTCCTTTCCTTAGCATCATGCCTAGGAAAACTAGAGCCCGTAGGACTATTCCTTCTCCTTCTCCTTCCCCCCCTTCCTTTGACCAAGAGAGGTTTCCGAGTGAGAAAAACCAAGAGACCTATGAGAAGCTCAATCTTCAGAGGAAGATTTGGGCTGAGCGTTTGGTTATTCTAGATGAGCTTGATCCTGCCATTAGGGCAAACTTTGAGCGTAGGGGCTGGTTGCCTTTGTTAGATGTGTTTGACCCTCCTCCTCTGGCTACCTTGATTAGAGAGTTCTTCTCGAACATCCCTATCCGCGTCTATGACTCCAACACTCTAGTTAGGAGTTGGATACGAGGCGTAGAGTACTCCATTACTCCTCAGGTAGTGGCTGATGCTCTAGGGGTACCGTTGATTCGTGATCCTATTTATCCTTATACTGAGTCTCCCGAGCTGAGCGATGTTTTGTCTTACATCACTGGGACTACTGTCCAGTGGGGTTCTAATCCTAGGATCACTTCTGCTGAGCTCTCCGGGTTACATTATCTTTTCTTTAGGATAGCTTGTCATTCCATCTGGCCCATCTCTCATGTTCACACCATTCCTCTCGAGAGGTGTGTATTTTTGTACGCTCTAGTTACTGATGCTCCTATTAGTTTTTCTCATCTCTTTCTTCGTTCTTTGAACGAAGTTTATAGGAGTTCATCTTCTTCTCATGCCCTTGTTCATCCTATTTTCATTCATAGGATTTTGCTTTATCTAGATATTAGTGGCTTCCCTTCCTCTGAGCCCGTTCATGTCATTGGTCCTATAGGTGCGTCTTTTCTTAGACAGAGGGCCGCTCATCTTCGAGCTGGTTCTAAACACCCTAGGTCTGAGCCATCTAGTAGCGCTCCTCCTCTTCCTTAGTCTTCTACAGGTCCTGCTAGTGAGGATATTCCTAATCCAGTTGGTGATGATGCTACTGCTGCTGATGTTCCTCCACCTCCTTCGGTCGACTTTGATGTTCGTCGTACTCTGGAGACTGTCATGACCGTTCAGGCGGCTCATGGTCAGATTTTGGTGGACCTGCTTGATGAGATTCATGCTCTGCGAGCCGATTTTGCGTGTCTTCATTCACCCTCACCACCTCCTTTTGATGGCGACTTGTGATTGCCCTTTGGCATTTCGTCACAAAAAGGGGGAGTGGATATTTTGACTTGTAGAGGAGTTTTTGTAGTTAGGGGGAGATTTTTTTTGTTAGCATGAGATATTGTTTTTTGGTAGTTTGTGGAGTTTATTAGATTGTATATAGGTGCTTCACTTTGTATATCATTTTTGGGGATATTCATGTTAGGGGGAGTAACATTGATTGATATTGATATACATGATTTGATTCTTGTTGTCTTATGATTCACTGCTTATTGATTTATATTTATGAGTTGTTCATTGATATATATCTTTATTTTGTGTTGTGTGAATCTTACAAGAATGTTATACCTGTTTATATACTATTTTCTGTCACACATGCGTTTATGCGTTTGTTGAGTATTTCAGGAATATACAGGTTGATTCAATTGAGCTGCTGTCTACACTTGCAACTGATGGATAGTAGTTAGGATTGAATTTGGTTTATGAGCATTATTTTTGTAAAGGGCTTTTTAATTGTAAACTTTGAGCTTTTAATTTGTGTTTTGTCATGGATTGCCAAAGGGGGAGTTTGTTAGGTTCTAAAGATTTAGGAATTTATGTATTTAGAACTCTAATTTGTAATGTTGGCAAACCATGATCAAAATAATGTACTTAGTCTTGTTTAGGCTTGCTCAAAGTTGGTAAAATATTGTAGAGTTGGAATCGAGTGACTGCAGATGTATTGGGACATCTCGGCCTGGCTCGATCGATCGAATGTAATTCTCGATCGATTGAAAATTGGCCCAGATGCGTTTTCTGCAGAAATTCCAGCTCAGCCCTAACTCTTTAAACGTTTAGGGTTTTATGTTTTTGCCCTAGGTATATAAGGCAAAACCCTAGCCACGTTTTTAGAGTTGCACAAGTTGTATTGTTGCTCATACATTGCGGTTTTGTGTGAATCTCTTGTGAGATCTTAGAGGAGCTTTCCTTTACACAAAACTTAGGGTTTTCAAGGTAGAGATGATTTCAACATCTTGAAGATCGTTACAGTTGCAACCATTGGAACTTAAAGAAAAACAAGCGGGGAGCTTGTAGCTGATTGAGGAATTCAAGAAAGAAGTAGTCCGTGGATTCGAAGCCTGCGCGTGGTCGTGTCAGGAAGTTCTACTGGTTGGTAGCATTAGGAAGTCGAGCGGGGGAGCTTGTAGTCCTTTTGTAAGAACTTCAATTCTTTCATAGTGAATTCTAGTTTGCCTTGAGGATCGGTGGGTCAAATCCTCCCCAGGTTTTTCCGTGTGGTTTCCTGGGTGATCATATCTTGTGTTCTTTATTATTTCCGCTACTTTATATGTTTTATATGCATGATATGATTATTTGATTGTTTTAACCTAGAATTGATTAATTTGACTAAGTAACAACTTGGCTAATTAAGTAGGCTACGTAATCTGGTTGTGTTTAAAGGGGTCTTAAACCGTTCAACTGGGAAAACAGCGGCTCGATCAGCAGCTTGAATGAATCTTTCATTTTGTAGTCTCATCATAAAGATCATCCTTCGTGAAGGTGTCAATCCTCCATCAGATGGCAAAATTGCATCTCGTCCTCGATCAATATCCCTATACACTTTTCAAGCAAGTAAGAGCCATTCCTCTAAAGCTCCTATGGGTGAACCAGTCACTCCCTTTGGCCAAAGCTCAGCTACACCTTTCCAATCAATTAGTGCTCCATCTATTCCCCCTGGATTTCAAATGCCTAGGCAAAGTCACATGATTGAAAATGTGGTTAAATAGATCTCTGAACTACAACGGTTCCTTTACACAACTACCAACCATATTCAAGTGCATCTCACAGCCATAGAAACACAGTTGGATGCGATTCAGCAAAAGCTAGAAGACAACCTTTAGCTATTCCTGACAAAAAGGGGGAGAGCGAGAGCATATAGTAAGGGGGAGAAGGAGAAGGAGAAGATGTGCATATTGGAAAGGGGAGATGTGTTCAGGACATTCTTTTCATAGTTTTTGGATAGACTAACAAACTTATGTCTTGTGTTTATATCTATTTGTGTGGATATAGTTTTAACATTTTGGTTTATGGTTTATTTATATATTGATGATGTCATTCAGTTAATTTAGCATATGTTTTATATTTTGTACCCATGTTGCTTATGTAAGCTTTAAAGGTTTGTTTCCATGCACTTATGCTGATTTTGTAGGCTTTTATGGTTTGTGCTATGTATTTGCAATACTTTGCTTATGCAGCCTTTATGCATTTTGCTTTAGTACTTGTTAATGCTATGCATTATCTTAAGTACATCACTCTTGTGCCCTTGTAGGATTGTTCCTAGATGCATATATGTTTGTATGCATTGGTTGAGTGTTGGACTTGCAAGTGATACTCTTCAATTGAGCTCATCACCTTACATGTTCGGATGTTCATTCTTTGTGTGAATGAGCATAGTAATCACTTTCGTGTAGTGATTGCTTGGTTGATCAAGCCATGATTTATTGCTTTATTGCTTAAGTCCATTTTTGCTTGATCATGCTTTTATTGCTCCATATGCATTTCAAGTTTTCTGCATACAATGATATTATTGTGTTGTTATGTTTTAGGAGTTACTTGTTCATATGTTCAAGAGCTTTCCAGAATCTAGATTTAGGTGTAAGTGAGTTTTGTTCAACTGTTCCCAACTCATGTGTTAAGTCTAGAGTCTGTTGTAGGGTTTTGTCACAGAATAGCCAAAGGGGGAGATTGTAAGGTTGAATTTAATCAACCATCTTGTTGGCTCTATTCCGTGCCAATTTGCTTGTAATTTAAGCACTTAGTAACCCTGTATTTAGGTGGGATCATTGTTAGGGTAGTGTGTGAGAAGATGTGAAGAAAAGCTCAAGTATGTGCAAGAAGGCAAAGTTTCGCGGCTAGGACTTGCGGCTGACTCGCGACTGGCAAGCCGCCAACTGCAAGCACGTGAGATGCACACAGGAGAGCTGAATGGTCGCACCAGCTGTCGCACTACAGGACAAAAGTCCCAGGCTGGCCAAGCCGTTATTTCGTGGCTTGAACTCGCGGCTCAGACTAGTCGCGAGGCCAAGCCACCAATCAGCCCTGTTTGGCAAAAACAGACTCTTCGCATTCCTTTCTCACCCCACTATATATAGACCCTTAAACCCACCAAATGGAGAGAGCTTCCAGAGAGAATTTTGTGAGGAAAACCTTAGAAAAAAACAAGATTGCCTCATCCCCAATCTTCACCTGAGAGACTTTACAAATTCCTCTTCTCTCTTCCTCTCCATTGTCATACCCTTGAGAGGCCTGTTTATCAAATCCTTATCTCACCACACCCACGTCTATGAGAAGGTTAATTTGGAGCTTTGGGAAACAGTTAGGAAGGAACCAATATCCATTGGTTGATGCTATGGTTGATAGTGGAATCTGGTAAGCTAAAGAAGAAATAGGTTCGGCACAACCTCGTTGGAGCAAGAAGCTTGGAGGGTTTGGGTACATTGGGTAGATTATGCTTGGAGGGTCTTCTGCTGTTTATGTATCTCAACTACACTGTTTAGTTGATTATTTACCGCTTGGAGGGCAGTGGAGAGGTTTTACGCCAAGGGCTTCGGTTTCCTCTTCGATAACACATCGTGTGTTGTCCGTGTGTTTGCATCTTCCCTTCCTTTATCTTTGCCTCATATTTATTACTGTGGATGTGTTTATATTTGGCTTAGATTTTTTATCAATTCTGTGTTTGGCTTATGTTCATATTTCGCACATATATTGTTTGATGATAAGCTTGAATTGATAATTTGTTAATTGGGGTCTAAACGTTCAAGGGTGTTTCATACCCTTTTTGAACATTCAAGGCACAACTTCAAAGCATAAAAACCTAGAACCATCTGAAAACCAAAACTACAAATTGTTTTTTATTTTCATTTTACTTTCTACTTCCAATTTGTGTTCTGTGTTTTCTTTATTTCATATATTTCTTTCTTTTTTGGTTTTCACTTTTTAGGAAGCAAAGGTCTCTTTTCACGAAACCTTGCAGCAAGTTGTTCTCCTAGGCCCAGCATAGATTTTGATGTGTACCTCTCATTTCTTTCTAAACTTTGTTTGCTCAAGTAATCCAATTTATTGCTCTCCTGACTCATTATTATTCTCAACTTTACTCCCATAATATGTTAGAGTTTCAATTTTCATTTGGTATGGAATTTGTTCTTCTCAGATTGAAGTTGCTGATTTATGCCCAACATGTTTAGATTGAGAATTTAATCTAAAGTTAATTCATATGCACTTGAGTATTGTCTAGGCAACTTTGGTCAGATATGGGCTCAAATTGCAAATTTAGAAGTACTAATACATACGTGTTTAGGAATTTTTTTGTTACATTTTGAATGTTCAATATGGGTATGAAACACCCTTGAACGTTTAGACCCCAAATTACAAATTACCAATTCAAGCTCATATTTAAACAATTAATGTGCGGAATATGAACATAAACCAAACATAGAATTGATAAGAATCTAAGCCAAATATAAACACAACCACAACAGTAAATATAAGGCAAAGATAAAGGGAAGGAAGATGCAAACACACGGACAACACAAGATGTGTTATTGAAGAGGAAACCGAAGCCTTCTGCGTAAAACCTCTCCGCCGCCCTCCAAGTGGTAAATAATCCACTAAAGAATGTAGTTGGGATACATAAACAGCAAAAGACCCTCCAAGCATAATCTACCCAATGTACCTAAACCCTCCAAGCTTCTTGCTCCAACGAGGTTGTGTCGAACCTATTTCTTCTTTGGCTTACAGATTCCGCCATCAACCATAGCATCAACCAATGGATATTGGTTCCTTCCTAACTGCTTCCCAAAGCTCCAAATTAACCTTCTCATAGATATGTGTATGGTGAGAAAAGGATTTGGCTAAAGACCTTTCAAGGATTTAACAATGGAGAGGAAGAGAGTAGAGGAATTTGAAGAGTCTCTAAGGTAAAGATTGTGGATGAATCATTATTGTTTTTCTCTAGGGTTTCTCTCACAAAATTCTCTCTGGAAACTCTCTACATTTGGTGGGTATAAGGGTCTATATATAGTGGGGTGAGAAAGGAATGCGAAGAGTCAGTTTTTTCCTAAACAGGGTGGTTTAGCAGCTTGGCCTCATGACTGGTCTGAGTCGCAAGTTCCAGCCACGAGTTAACGGTCTGGCCAGCCTGAAAATTTTGTCCTGTAGTGAGACAGCTGGCGTGACCCTTCACCTCCCCTGTGTGCTTCTCACGTGCTTGCAGTTGGCGACTCCCAGTCGCGAGTCACCCGCGAGTCCTAGCCGCAAAACTCTGCATCTTTGCACAATCTTGAGCATTTCTTCACATCTTCTCACACACTACCCTTACAAGAATCCCACATAAATACAGAGTTACTAATTGCTAAAATACAAGCAAATTTGTCACGGAATAAAGCCAACAAGATGGTTGATTAAATTCAACCTTACATATTTGAATTTTACAATGATTCATTAAGTGTTGTTTCTTTTACATGTACCAAAGTTGTTTGATAAAATTCTTAAGTGATGTTTTGTTGGCCTTTTTTATTCTCCCCTAATGATGCTGTTAGCCCAAAGCACCGGCTCCTTCAAGAAGGTCACTCTTTTCCTCCCTTTCCGACAAAATTGCATCATATAATTGTGAATTGTTTTAACTTTTATTTAGTTTTACTAATTCTTTTATTTTCAAATTACTTTTAGCTCAAGTATTGTTGATTTCAAAAGTCAATTTGGATTATAAGACTCTAATCTGCACCTAAGAATTAGTTAAATTGTTTGTTCATTTTTTAGATTTCAATTTGCTTCCAATAAGGTTCCATTTCCTTATTTTAGCATTTTTTCTTTCCATTCCCCCCCCCCCTTGTTTTATTGTTGTGTTTGGTTGCAGAGAAAATCTCAGATATTTTCAGATGTATAATTTGAGATTTTTTGATTTGTAGGTGGTTGACAACTTTCATTGTGATTTGATGGTTGGGTTGTGTACATGAAAGCTTCTTAGAGAGCAACTTGGCTATTGTTGGTGGCAGTGTACAATTAATGAGGAAGGTTGTGACTTGTGAGGCGATTGGAGTAGTGGTATTCCATATTACCCTTCAGTCACTCTCAACTTCTCGCTCAAGGTAATAAAAAGTTTCCACCTTTTCTTGAGTGTGAAAGGATTGTGGGCTGTTTTTTATTTTTTGGTTTTTATGGGTTTTCTTAATTCTTTCATGTTAAAGTTAATTGCATTTAGCAATGCAAATGAATTTTTTGGGAGGAGGGTTTGTGTATAATATGATTGATAAAATTCCTAAATGAAGGAGTGGTATTGGTATACTATATAGATTAAAATAGAGTTGTAGTTGTAGTTTTCTTTATTTTAATTTTTGTTTGTTAGCCCACCAAGGAGGTTAAATTTAATCTCAAACTATTGATATTGAACCATACTGCTTGGAAAATCCTCCAAACTGTGCATGAAGGCACAAAGGCTGTCAAAATAAATAAGTTGTAGCAATTAACTTCTAGGTTTGAGAGCATTAGGATGTCTGATGATGAATCATTTGATGAATTCTATGCCAAACTTAATGACATTGTTAATTCTGCATATAATTTGGGTGAAATCTATGATCAACCTAAAATTGTTAGGAAGATTCTTAGATCTTTGACTGAGGACTTTAGACCCAAAGTGACTGCCATTACTGAGAGCAAGGATGTGGACTCCATCCCTGTTGATGAACCTGTAGGATCTCTTCAATCCTATGAGTTAGATCTACCCAAAGCTAACAAATCCAAATCAATGGCTCTTAAGTCTGTTGATGATGTTGATGCTGGTGGATTTTATGATGAGCTCTTTGCTACAGAGATTGCTTACCTTGCCAAGAACTTTAGAAACTTTCTTAGGAATACTAACAGAAGGGTAAGAAATACAAACACTGCTGAACTTAGAAATTTTAGGAAAAATGATCCCATTAAGGTTAGCAACACTAAAAAACCTAGAGATAAAGTAGGTCAATCTTCAAATAATCCTTTGGGTTCTCAATGTTTTGGTTGTCAAGGGTATGGTTATGTTAAATTTGAATGTCCTACATTCTTGAGGTCTAAGGGCAAAGCTATGGCTGTAACCCTTAGTGATAATGAGGTTTCTGATGATGAGTCTGGATGTAACGAGGATGGAAACTTCATTGTTTTCACTGCTACTGCTGTAGTCAATGAAAGCATGTCTGTTGAAGAGAACCCTTCTGATGGGGAACTCTCTGAGGATGTAGATCTTCAAGAGGCCTATAATAAACTTTGCAAAGTTGCTGCAAAGGATGCTATGAATGTTGAACTTGGCCTGAAGAAAATTGAATCTCTTGAGCTTGATAAGAAGAATTTTCTTGTTAAACTATTTGATGCTAATGAACTTTTGAACAATGTGAAAACTAAGAATATGCTTTTGCTTGATAAAGTTAAATCTTTAGAACTTGATTTATCTATTGCTAGATCTGCTAGTTCTAAAATTGATCAAATGTTGAGTGTTCAAAAGTATCCTTCTGACAAATCTAGTTTAGGTTTTGTTGATAGCATCTATATGTCTGCACCCAATTCCACAAATTTTGTTCATTCTTTTTCTTTTGAACCTTCAGTGAGTGAGGGTGTGAGTGAAATTGTTAAACCCCCTGTGAGTGAGGTTGTCAAACCTATAGAAGTTTCACCACCTAGAAAGATTAGGGTTGATCTGAAAAAGTCCAAACCTAAGGAGTCTACCCTTTCTAAGGACAAGATGCATGGTAAACCTGCTTGGGTTTGTCATTTTTGTGGGAAGTCTGGACACATTCGTCCTAACTGTTACAAGCTTCAAGCTGCTAAGAGAGCAAACAAACCAAAAGTGTCTGTGCCTCAAGCACAAGATCCTATGGCACTAATTGGTGAATTGGTAAAGGCTTTAAACCTTTATTCTAATCCTGGAGTTGGAAATCACTCGAACGTGAATAGGAACTCCAATGCTCATGGTGCATCTAAAAAGTTTTAGATGCAAAAGGCTCGATCTAATTGAGTCTTTCAGACATGGTTCTTGTGCTTCATTGCTCTACACTTTTGTGACCATTGTTCTTTGGTTTTTTGTTTCTTTTGTTTTAGGATTTGCATTGCATAACATTCATGCATTACATTCTAGGATTTATTTTTGTTTTCTCTTAAAAAAAAAAAAAAAAAAGGAAGCAAAATTGTGTTTGACATTAGTTTTCTTGGTGTTGAAAACAAGGTTGGTCAATTTATTTTCACATGACATGTTTTATGTACCTTGTTTAGCTTTGATGAGCTTATTTATTGCACTTTACTAGTTGAAACTTTGTAGTGCATGTTGTGTGGGAAAGATGTTTGTGGTGTCTATCTCTTTGTCTTAATCTTGAAGTCACATGTTATTTGACTGTTGGACTTGATCCTTTTGAGAAAGGCATAAATAACCATCTCACCACTGTTCACTAGCCAATCATGAACACCTTAGTGCATATCGTAAGATTTTGTGCTCGAGAAAGTGTAGCATAAGCACAAAAAGAACATAAGGTGTAGTCTCGGCTTTAATTGCTTAATGCTTAAAATTGGTGCGTACTATTAGGCTTGATGCCAAATCACATAATTAAAATTGGTGTGTACATTATCCCGGCTATTTAATAAGTTTTCTGAACAATCAAAATTGGTATGAATATTATGAGGCAAAATCAAGAAACTTATATGATTGTAAGCTTTTGTTCTAGGAGATGTGAGAGTTATAGGATGTAACTCTTTTGGTGATAGTCTCTTTCAAATTCTATGTGATTAATTTTGTAGACTTTGTGTTTGATTTCTATTCACATATCACCTCACATGTATCTCAAGTTTTTATTAGTTGCACACACTACATAAGTTACTCTTTGCTAAACTTTGTACATGTTATTGTGTGTGTTTTTGGTTTGACCAACCAAGTTTAAAAATATCTTGAGAATTATGCACAACATATTTGTTGCTTGAGAATCTAAAGGGAGAATGGTTGAAAATTTGTTTTGAGAAATTGGGTTTAAAACTTGGGTTTTTGAAAAAGCATTTCATCTAATACTCATGCATTTTGTTCATTAATTTTAATGCTTTGAGTTTGTGCCCAAAATGTGTTTGTTTTTTCTTAAAACTGAGTTTTTTTTTTTCTCAAAAACTTTGTGAGCCTCTGCCTGTTTCGATCGATCCATTCTATTTTTCGATTGATTGAAAATGTGCTTAAAATGTTTTATGAGTCTCGGGTTGATTCAATCGATCGAATGTAATTTTCGATCAATCGAATATTGCGAATCAGGTTTTTTAAAAATCAAACTTTGAATAGTTCAAATCACTTTTTCAAAACTTTTTCTCTCTCGCCGACTTGGCAAGGCTCCACAACAAATTTTTGTCGTTTTCCTCCTAATTTCTTGCAAGGTTTCTCTCTACATAAGCCGGTATGTCCATATTACCCTTCCTTTTGCATTTTTTTTTTCATGATTTCATGCATTATTTCATGGTTTTTGGGTAAATTTTCGAACTATGCATAAATTGGGATTTTTGTTTAATCAAGCCTTATTTTGTGAAATTGATCAATGGGTTTTGTTGCAATACTAATATATTCATGATCTATGATAGCTAATTTGATCAATTTGGGGTTTTGTGAAAAATTAAAAATCTAGGGCTTGTAATTGATTCGAATTGGGGATTTGTTCAAATTGGGTTCAATAGATGCAATTGGCTTATTGTTTTGATATAATTGATCATTATATTGTGTGTTCTAGTGTTTGTGATGATCAATTAGTCAAATTTTTTGAAAAATCTAACAAGTGGTTTTAAATTTTAGGGTTTTTGTTAGAAACTTTATGCTCAAGCCAAATTTGTGAAATTGAACTTAACTTGAACTTAGTTTTATTGCATTAGAACATGCATCATGACATTTTGATTGTTCATGCATCATATAGATTTTTGTTCTATTTTTTTTAACTTGCAGTCTACCCTTGGTTTGTGTTTTTTTTTTTTTTTTTTTTTTTTGTTCCTTTTGGTTCTTTCTTTGTGTCTCTGTCCTTTTCATTAGCATCATGCCTAGGAAGACTAGAGCTCTAGGTCTGTTCCCTCACCTTCTCCTCCCCCACCCTCTTTGATCGTGAGAGATTTCTGAGTGAGAAAAACCAATAGATTTTTGAGAAGCTGAACCTTAAGAGGAAAATTTGGTCTAAGCGTTCTGTTGTCTTAGATGAGTTATGTAAGGTTGAATTTAATCAACCATCTTGTTGGCTTTATTCCGTACCAATTTGCTTGTAATTTAGCACTTAGTAACCCTGTATTTAGGTGGAAAACCTGTAAGGGTAGTGAGTGAGAGAGTGTGAAGAAATGCTCAAGATTGTGCAAAGAAATAGAGTCTCGCGATTGGATCTCGCGAGTAAGTCGCGGCTTGCAAGTCGCCAAAAGTCTGCACACATGCCAAGCATGTCAGAAGCTAAAGAGTCGCGCCAGCTGTTGCACTACAAGACAAAAGTCCCAGGCTGGCTAGGCCGTTAGCTCGCGACTTGAACTCGCGACTTAACCCAATTGCGAGGTCAAGTCGCCAAAATGCCCTGTTTGGGAAAATCTGACATTTCACATTCCATTCTCATTCCAGTATAAATACCCCTCATTCCCACGATATTGAGAGAGCTTCTAGAGAGAATTTTGTGCGAGAAACCCTAGAGAAAAACAAGATTGCCTCATCCCCAATCTTCACCTTAGAAACTCTACAAATTCCTCTTCTCTCTTCCTCTCCATTCTTATACTTTTAAAAGGAATTTTACCAAATCCTTATCTCACCACACCCACATCTGTGAGAAGGTTCATTTGGTGCTATTGGGAAGCAGTTAGGAAGAAACCAATCTACATTGGTTGATGCTATGGTCTAGTAGCGGAATCCGGGAAGTTAAAGAAGAAATAGGTTCGGCGTAACCTCATTGGAGCAAGAAGGTTGGAGGGCTTAGGTACTTGGGTAGATTAGGCTTGGAGGGTCTTTTGTTGTTCATGTATCCCAACTATATTCTTTAGTGGATTATTTGATCAGTTGGAGGGCGGCGGAGAGGTTTTACGCCGAGGGCTTCGGTTTCCTCTTCGATAACACATCGTGTGTTGTCCGTGTGTTTGCATCTTTCTTCCTTTATCTTTGCATTATATTTACTGCTGTAGATGTGTTTATGTTTGGCTTAGATTATTTATCAATTCTGTTATAAGCTTGTTATCATGTTCCGCACATTAACTGTTTGATATAAAGCTTGAATTGGTAATTTTGTAATTGGGGTCTAAACGTTCAAGGGTGTTTCATACCAAATTGAACTTTCAATTGGTATCAGAGCGGGTACACTTGTTGTGGTGTTAATACCTTAGTGTAATCCCTGACCCCCTTTGAGATGGATAGGTCTCAATCTCTTAATGTACCACCGTTCTTTGACAGTAATAAATATGCTTTTTGGAAAGTCCGTATGAGAGCGTTTCTGTGTTCTATTGATGATGCTGTGTGGGATGCAGTTGAAGTAGGATGGACAAGGCTAGAGGCTGCCAAATCTACTTGGGATAAGGCTGCCCTTGCTGCGGCCAATGCAAATAGCAAGGCACTGAATGTTATTTTCTGCGGTCTCTCCAGAGGAATTTCATCGGATTTCACATATCACCATTTCTAAGGAACTGTGGGAAATTCTGGAGACAACTTATGAAGGGACTAAGAAAGTGAAGGACACCAAACTTCAAATGTTGACCACTCGCTTTGAAGAGTTAAAGATGAGTGAGGATGAGTCTTTTGACTCGTTTTACAGTAAATTGAACGAAGTGGTCGATGGCAAATTTAACTTGGGAGAAAAGACGGAGGACTCGAAAATTGTAAGGAAGATCCTTTGGTCACTACCAGAGAGTTTCCATGCCAAAGTTACAGCTATTGAAGAGAGCAAAGATCTTGATGACATTAAGGTTTAAGAGCTGGTGGGTTCTCTACAGACTTATGAGTTGTCCCTGCCTACACAGAAGAAGAGCAAGTCTTTAGCTCTTAAGACAGTTGATGAGAGAATGGTGTCTCATGACTCTTTGGAATAGGATGCAGTAGACAAAGATGTGGCATATCCTGTAAAGAACTTTCGGAAATTCTTGAAGTTCAAAAATAGTGGGAAAACTGGTGACAAAGGAAAATTTCAGAGTACCAGAAAAGAGAAGAAAGAGTTCAGAAGAAAAGAGGGTAAAGATTCCCAATCCTCACAAGGAATTACATGTTTTGAATGTAATGGACATGGGCACTTTAAAAAGGAATGTCCGAATTATTTAAAGTCTAAAGGAAAGGCCTATGCCACTACTTTAAGTGATTCTGACTCATCAAATTCTGACTCTGAGGACAGCTGTGATGGAGAAGGAAACTACTCCGTAGTTATGGCTATTGAGTATGTTGAGTCCTCGGAGGACCTGAATCAACTTGTACAAGAACATGGAGAACATAGCGATGATGAATCCTTAGGGATTGTTGAGGAATCTGATGCTGAAGAGGAAAGAAATACAGCTAGTCTTCAAGAGAACTACGCCTTACTCCTTGAGAAATCGGGTGAGTATGCAAGGGTTGCAAAGGCGGCTGTGAAGAAGATGAAAAGGGCTGAAGAGGACTACAAAAGTCTTTTGGGTAGATATAAAGAAGCTAAGTGTGAGATTGAGACATTGAATGGCGAGTTATCAGAAGCTTATACCAAAGTAAGATTTCTTGAGCAAGAGGTGGTGCAAGCTCAAGCCAAGATAGAAAGGGTCTCCTCTAAGAAGCTGGAAGATATTATTTCATCTCAAAAACACTTCTCAAGTAAGTCCGGGTTGGGATATACCGGAGGGAGTAGCTCATTGGCCAAAGCTACCAAAGAAGTAAATTTTTTGAAGGCCATAGAGCCGATTGTAGAAGAGCCCATCCCTGAGAATGTTAAGGTTGAGAAGAAGACGAAGCTTGCTGATTAGCGGGTGCTAAATAAGTCCCGCAATGAATCAGAATCCAGATATGGAGCTAGAGGGAGATCAGTTCAAAGATCACAACAGGGTCATAGAAAGGAATATGTTTGTCACTATTACGGATTGCAAGGACATACCAGACCCATCTGTCAAAAGCTGAGAGCAGACAACAATGCTAGTGCACCTCGGTCATAAGGAAGAAGAAATGACGTGGGGTCTTGGGGTGGTGAGCAAACAAGAAGTCAAAACCATGATCCAGGAATGATGGACGTGATGAAGATAATCGGTGCCTTCACAAATTGCCTGGAAAGCTTCACACGAAGGTTTGATAGTCCTAATTCTCGTACCCAATCCGTTAAGGATAACACCCCAAACGCATGTGACGTGTGGGTGACGAAGGCTACTCATGCATAAGCATTACAACATGTCCATGCATCAGCATTTCAACATGTCCATGCATCAATTCTTCCCATGATTGTGAATATGCTTGGTTGTGTGCTTCTAGCTAGTATTTAGGCTGTTGTTTTTGTGTGTATGTTTATTTTTGGTTCAAATGTTTTTACATTCTTTTTATTATGTTTTTGATCAATTTTTTACTGCTTTTGTGCCGAAAATCCAAAAACACATAAAAAGTAGGAAATCCAAAAAATTTGATCGACTTTGTTATGTTTTGTCTTAAATCACATTTTGCCTTGTACCTTTGTACTAATGGCTTTGTGCATTTAACAAGCTTAGCTTGTCTCTCATGCACTCATATCATTGTGGAAGAAATTCTGAAATCTATGTGACTGTTGTAAATAGATCTTCAACCTTGTCATGAATGATTAGTGAATGGTTTTGTTGATCTTGAGACATGCATAGACTCATGCCTATATATCTTCCCACTCTTTATTTTTATGCTTAAAAGAGCTCTCTAAATGTAAATCTCCAAATGAAAAGAGATATAGAGCTGCAAAAGCCTGTCGCACATACTAGTATTTGACTAGGAAAAAGGGAAAGCGACCAAAATAAAACGTATGATGCCCAAAAAGCCAAAGGCTAACTCATAAATTGAAATATCAAAAATTTCAAGCATCTATCTCTCAATGAGATTTTCTTTGCTCAAAAAGTGCAAATGTTATGTTGAATATGGAGCCAAATGAAAAGCTTCAAAGAATGTAATCAAGTTCTTGTGGGAGGTCATATATGCATGTTTCTATAATTGAGATAGGTCACATGATCTAGTGCTAGTTATGTATGCCTTGATTGAATTGATCATTGAAGCTTCACATTGGACTAAGGACTATCTCATTTTTGATATCCACACACAACACACAAGTCAATGTTCAATGAATGCCATATTCATTTGTGTGATTGTACTTGATTAAATGTGTTTTCACATGCTCAATCTCTGTTGATCAAACACAAAAAGATTTTTGAACGTTTTTAGTTGTTTTTGGAAAGTACTTTGTTTTTACAAAAATGTCAAAATTTTCAAAATACAGTGTTGCCCTGTTTTGGTGACTAAGTCGCGGGTAAACCCAGTCGCGTGTTCTAGTCGCAAGCCCACTCAGAGATATTTCGCGGCTTACTGGCGAGTTAAAGCCCTAGGCGCGAAAAGGACTTAGAAAATTTTTTCAAAATTTGAGTTTTTGTGATTTTCGCGGCTCAGTTTGGCGACTTGTTCGCGGGTGGAGGGTCCAATCGCGAGAGTTATTCAGAGATTTTCGCGGCTCATATCGCGACTCTCTCGCGGGTAGATCTTCCAGTCGCGAAAAACACTTAGAAGATTTTTCCAGAATCTTGCTTCATAGTGTTTCGCGGCTTACCTTGGCGACTTACTAGCGACTTGTTCCAGTCGCGAAAAACGCGTGTTTTGCGTTTTAAAGACAGTTTAAAAAAAAAAAAAATTAGTTTTTCCCTCGAATATCTGTGACTGTTCATTGTCTTCTTCATTCTCTCACTCAAACACTTCGTACTCATCTATGAAAATACTTCATTTCTGCATCATTTCAACATCAATCTTCTAGAAAAAGGTATGGGTTTTCTTGTTTTCCCTTCACATTTCATGATTTTACTGTCATATTCTTGAATCTGTGTGTTTTGATGTTGGTTTGAGTTTTTGAGGTGTACGAATGTGAGTCTGGGTTTGTTTGTTTAAGGTTGTTTTCTTCTGTTGCTGAAAATATTTTGTATCATGTTTTTACTTCTTTACTCTAGTATTTGTTCTGAGCTGTGATATTTGATACATTTTATACTCATTAAACTTTTGGGTTTATTTTTTATGAATGAGGCATTTCAGTTTGTTTGAATTTTTTTTTGGATTATGTGGCTTGAAATGCCTTGAATTTTAGTCATCATATCATGATTGTGGTGCTGCCTTTGGGTATATCTTGCACTTGTCAAGTGCCTTCTTCTGTCTGATAGCTGTTTACTCTGTCCATTTTTAATTATCTAGTGCTTGTTCCTGTCTGCATCAATACTAAATGATATTGTTTGACTTGGTCTTCAAATCTCTGGTTATTAACTACTCTTGGTTTGAGGGTTGTCTTATCACTCTGTTATTATCATTATGACCAAATTCTTACTAATTTGAGTATGCTTCCACATATTGTGTTTTGCCCTTGTTATGGACTCTTCTGAGTGTTTACAGATGGCTTCCACATCTTCAAAGAAGAAGACTCCTGCTAAGAAGGTTGATAAAAGGATGAAAATGGACAACAACTTGTTTAGGTCCGTCAAGCATTTTGAGAGATACAGAGATTCCTTCATAAAGGGAACCATTATTCAGGAGAGGTTTGTGGATTTACATGATCTGAAGGATACTTTCATTCCACAATGCTTTGAAGGAAGAGGTTGGGATAAACTTCTGGGTGACTTACCTTTAGTGTGTGAACCTCTAATTAGAGAATTCTATGCAAATGCTGTGATAAGGGAGGATGAGTTGAGTTGTTGGGTGAAAAGAAATGAGTTTACCTTAGATGCTCATGATATTGATAAGGTTCTAGGGCTGGAGGGTTTAGAAGATTATGAATTCACTAACTACAAGGACAGAATGCTTTCTCTAGAAACTGCCCAGAAAAGGATTGGTGGGGTTATAGAAAAGAGATGTCTCAACACTTCTGATTTTCCCAAAGACATGAGGTGTTTAACCACCATAATGATGTACAACCTGTACCCTATAAGGAAGTTGACTACACTGACAAATGCCAGAGCTATCTTTCTTATGGAACTTAAGGAGAAAACCTTTATTGACATCAGTTCCCACATTTCCAAGTCTTCTTATGAGGATTTTCGAAGAAAAGGGTGTTGCAATCCCACAAGATATCAGTCCCATGCCTCCTCTATCAGCCATTAACAAATTTACTCTCACAAGGATACAAAGTCGTCTTCTAGGTGAAGAAGAGGAAGGTGTCCAAGAAGATGTTGATCCAATGGAAACTGAAGCAGAGGCTGTAGAACCATCTTCCACACCAAGAAGAAGAGTCAGGAGGAGCAGAACTTCTACCTCATCAGCTGTACCTCCTGATGCCTTTCAAATCATCCTGGAGAGGCTTGATACACTCAGAGAAGTTCAGAATTAGCATACTGAAAGGATGACAGCCAGCCAAGTTTAACAGCATTCACACCAACCAGGATCACTGACCCTTTGGCCATTCCGATCAAAAAGGGGGAGAATTTTTGGAGCAGCTCTTGAGGGGGAGTGCCTGTTTTGAGGGGGAGTTTCATTATTTGTTGTTGTTGTTTTTTTTTTTTTTTTTTTTTTTGTTTAGAATTTTGATACTATGCTTGGATAACTACTGTTGTTATAGGTTTGATACACTATGGTTTAAGATTGGTTTAAACTCATATCTCTTGAATGTTTTTAACTCTTGGGTTATTAAATATATAATATGATGTTATTCAGTTATTCAGCAATGGTTTATCTGTTTTGTACCCATGTTGCTTTTGTAAGCTTTAAGGGTTTGTTTCCATGCTCTTTCGCACATTTGTAGGCCTTTGTGGTTTGTACCATGCTTTATGCAGCCTTTGTGCTTTGTTAAATCAGTACTTCTAATGTAATGCTATGCATTCCTTTTTAAGTACTGTCACTCTTGTGCCCTTGTAGGATTGTTCCTAGATGCATATATGTTTGTATGCATTGGTTGAGTGTTGGACTTGCAAATGATACTCTTCAATTAAGCTTATCACTTTGCATGTCTAGATGTTCATTCCTTGTGTAAATGAACATAGTAATCACTTTTGTTTAAGTGACTACTTGGTTGATCTAGCCATGATTTATTACTTTAATGCTTAAGTTCATTTTTGCTTGATCATGCTTCTTTTGCTCCATATACATTTCAAGTTTTCTGCATACAATGATATTGCTATGTTATTGTGTTTCAGGAGTTACTTGTTCATATGTTCAAGAGTTTTACAGAATCTAGAGTTAGGTGTGAGTGAGTTTTGTTCAACTGTTCCCAACTCACGCTTTAAGTCTAGAGTCTGTTGTAGGATTTTGTCACGGAATAGCCAAAGGGGGAGATTGTAAGGTTGAATTTAATCAACCATCTTGTTGGCTATATTCCATGCCAATTTGCTTGTAATTTAGCACTTAACAACCATGTATTTAGGTGAGACACCTGTAAGGGTAGTGAGTGAGAGAGTGTGAAGAAATGCTCAAGATTGTGCAAAGCAACAGAGTCTCGCGACTGGATCTCGCGGGTGAGTCGCGGTTGCAAGTCGCCAAAAGTCTGCACACATGCCAAGCATGTCAGAAGCTGAAGAGTCGCGCCAGTTGTTGCACTACAGGACAAAAGTCCCAGACTGGCCAAGCCGTTAGCTCGTGGCTTGAACTCGCGACTTAACCCAATCGCGAGGTCAAGTCGCCAAAATGCCCTGTTTGGGAAAATCTGACGTTTCACATTCCATTCTCATTCCAGTATAAATACCCCTCATTCCCATGATATTGAGAGAGCTTCTAGAGATAATTTTGTGAGAGAAACCCTAGAGAAAAACAAGATTGCCTCATCCCTAATCTTCATCTTAGAGATTTTACAAATTCCTCTTCTCTCTTCCTCTCCATTGTTATACCTTTGAGAGGCATTTTACCAAATCCTTATCTCACCACACTCACGTCTATGAGAAGGTTCATTTAGTGCTGTTGGGAAGCAGTTAGGAAGGAGCCAATCTACGTTGGTTGATGCTATGGTCTAGTAGCGGAATCTGGGAAGCTAAAGAAGAAATAGGTTCGACGTAACCTCGTTGGAGCAAGAAGCTTGGAGGGCTTAGGTACTTAGGTAGATTAGGCTTGGAGGGTCTTCTGCTGTTCATGTATCCCAACTATATTCTTTAGTGGATTATTTGACCGCTTGGAGGGCGGCGGAGAGGTTTTTCGCCGAGGGTTTCAGTTTCCTATTCGATAACACATCGTGTGTTGTCCGTGTGTTTGCATCTTCCTTCCTTTATCTTTGCCTTATATTTACTGCTGTGGATATGTTTATGTTTGGCTTAGATTATTTATCAATTCTGTTATAAGCTTGTTATCATGTTCCGCACATTAACTGTTTGATATAAAGCTTGAATTGGTAATTTTGTAATTAGGGTCTAAACGTTCAAGGGTGTTTCATACCCAAATTGAACTTTCAAGTTAGATCCTGCCATTAGGGCAAATTTTGAGCGTCGGGACTGGTTACCTCTGTTGGATATTTCTGATCCTCCTCCTCCAGCTACCCTGATTAGAGAGTTTTTTTCGAACATCTCTATCCGCATCTATGATTCCAACACTTTAGTAAAGAGTTGGATACAAGGTGTAAAGTACGTCATTACTTATACTGTAGTGGCTAATGCTCTAGGGGTACCTTTGGTCCAGCACCCTGTTTACCCGTATAACGAGTCTCCACTCTTGGATGACGTCATGTCATATATCACTGAGTCTTCTATCTAGTGGGGTTCTGATCCTCGGATCACTTCTGCTGAGCTTCCTAAGACTATCTATCTTTTTCTTAGGATAGCATATCATTCTATTTGGCCTATCTCTCATCTTCACACCATTCCTCTTGAGCAGTTTGTCTTTTTGTACGCTCTTGTTACCGATGCTCCTATGAGTTTTCCACATTTGTTTCTTCGTTCTTTGAACGAAGTTTATAGGAGTTCATCTTCCTCTCATGCTCTTGTTCATCCTATTTTTGTTCATAGGATTTTGTTATATCTTAGTCTAGATGATTTCCCTTCTTCTAAGCCCGTACATGTCATTGGTCCCATAGGTGCGTCTTTTCTTAGGCAGAGGGCTGCTCATCTTCGAGCTGGCTCTAAACACCCTAGGTCTGAGCCTTCTGGTACCGCACCTCCTCCTTCTTCTTCTACAGGTCCTGCTGGTGAGGATGTTTCTGATCCTACTGGTGATGCTGCTGCTGCTGTTGTTCCTCCACCTCTTTCGGATGGCTTTGCTGTACGTTGTACTTTGGAGACTATCATGACCGTTCAGGCGGCTCATGGTCAGATTTTGGTGGACTTGCTTGATGAGCTACGTCCTTTGAGAGCTAACTTGGCGCATCTTCGTTCACCCTTACCACCTTCTTTTGATGATGGCATGTGATTGTCCTTTGGCATTCCGTCACAAAAAGGGAGAGTAGAGTTTTGATGCTTGTAGAGGAGTTTTTGTAGTTAGGGGGAGTTTTCTTTTATTTTTGCGGAGCTAGTGGAGATATTAGATATTAGATTGTATCTAGGTGCTTCACCGTGTATACTTTCTTTTGATTTTTGGGCTATTCATGTTGGGAAATACATTGCTTTTGATATATGATTCTTGATTCATGTGTTCACTGCTTGTTGATCTATATTTATGAGTTATTCATTGATATATGTCTTTATTATGTGTTGTGTGAACTTTCAAGAATGTTTTTATTTTTGATGTATCTAACTTAGGGGGAGAGTTAGCTTACATATCTGTTGATTTACTGTTTTTCTGTCACACATGCGTTTATGCGTTTGTTGAGTGTTTTAGAAATATACAGGTTGATTCGATTTTGCTGCTGTCTACACTTGTAATTGATGGATAGTAGTTAGGATTGAATTTTGTGTTTTTGAGCATTACTTTTGTAGAGGGCTTTTTATCTTGTAAACTTTGAGCTTTTAATTTGTGCTTTGTCACGGATTGTCAAAGGGGGAGTTTGTTAAGTTCTAAAGACTTATGATTTTATGTATTTAGAACTCTAATGTGTAATATTGACAAACCATGATCAAAATAATATGTTTAGTCTTGTTTAGACTTGCTCAAAGTTGTGTAATTCATGTGAAGTTGGAATCGAGAGGCTGCAGATGTATTAGTGCATTTCGGCCTAGCTCGATCGATCGAAGGTTAGACTCAATCGATCGAAAGTCGGCCAGATTGCGTTTTCTGCAGAATTTTCAACTCAGCCCTATCTCATTAAACGTTTAGGGTTTTATGTTTTTGCCCTAGGTAAATAAGGTAAAACCCTAGCCACGTTTTATGAGTTGCTCTGGTTGTATTGTTGCTCATATTTTCTGTTTTGTGTAAATCTCTTGTGAGATCTAGAGGAGCTTTCCTTTATACAAAGCTTAGGGTTTTCAAAGTAGAGATTACTTCAACACCTTGATGATCAACTCAGTCGCTACCATTGGAGCTTAAAGAAACATAAGCGGGGAGCTTGTACTTATTGGAGAATCCAAGAAAGAAGGAGTTCGTGGATTCGAAGTTTGCACGTGGTCGTGTCAGTAAGTTCTACTGGTGGGTAGCATTAGGAAGTTGAGCGTGGGTGCTTGTAAGTCCTTTTGTATGAACTTCGATTCTTTCATAGTGGATTTAGGTTTACCTTGAGGATAGCTAGGTCAAATCCTCCCCAGGTTTTTACCGTGTGGTTTCCTAGGTCATCATATCTTGTGTTCTTTATTTTTCTGCTGCTATATATATTCTTGATATGATTGTTTGAATGTGATAACTTAGAATTGCATAAATTGACTAAGTTAATCACTTGGCTAATTCTCTAGGTTAATCCAATTGTTGTTTTAAGGGATCTAAAAACCAACACACTAAATCTATATACTTTTTAAGTATCAACATAGACATGTTTCTCAACCAAAAAAAAGTATCAGCATAGACATGCAAAACTGTGAACTTGATCTATCAACCACCCTAGAAGAGAGCTGAGACACCAACAGGAATAATCTTATTCAGTTCTCATTGAAGATGCAACATCAGTAACCGAATGAAAACTGTTTCTTGACAAATTACCATCATCTTTTGTGCATAAGGAACGAAAACTTACGATGACATGATTAAATTTTACAAGTCAGTTGCAACCATAAAAGTTGTTTAAATCATTCCAAACAAGAAGTACCAATAGAATTCTTGGGGTGTAGTTGTTAGGGAAACACTTTGTTGCATTGGCAAGGAAAATTCATTGGACTCTTATTCATTAGTGGATTTCATGATCCCTTACACTTCCTCTAAGATATTCTACACGTTCCTTCACCTAATACACTGGAAGGGAGATAGAAGGTTCTTTCCTAGGACCTGTATACTTGTTAAAGAATTCCCTCTGTAACCATTAGCTTTTCAAAGATTTGTGCTCTTTATCCAAAGGGCTGTCAGCTCGGTGATCTTCATTAATTAGGGGTGTTTTCAAATTCTTAGCATTAGAAAATGACATCGATACAGTATAGATAGTGTTCAACAGTTAAATGATGACGGAGAAAATCATAGGATAAAAAGGGTACTTTCTTTTACGGTGTACAGAAATGATGATAAAAAACGTTAGATCTCCTTTAAATTACCTTACATAAGTTTAATACTTTTCACATGCACAACATTTATTCTCTAAGTTGATGCGGAAGAAAAATCTTAATTTGTGCTGCAAATGCAAACAAATTAAGATGAAGATAGATGTTGCAGGAGCACTCACCAAGTCCATATAGCCAATCATCAGCCAAATTAAATATCCATTCAATACACCCTTCTTGTTTGCTTTGTCATATCTAAGACACCCAAAGACGGAAAAGAGAGAGAGAGAGAGAGAGAGAGAGAGAGAGAGAGAGAGAGATTAAAATGAAAATTTACCCACAGAAGCAAATTAAAAAAAAAAAAAAACTAATAATTTTTTCACCATCTTAAATACAATATGCCTTTGTTTGACACATGATCAGAAACATCAAACACCTTAATCAGTTTCAAAAGCTCAATTCTATGACTGACAATAGGCCAGGTTTGGGACCTGAAAAAATAAAAAATAAAAAAAATTCCAAACCCAAACCCTCCAAATATTCTACACACCAAACCCTATAAAATTTTAGAAATTCCATCCCAAATCTGTACTAACTGCTCATTTATCTAACCATGAGTTGGGTTGAATGGAACAATTAAGTCCGGTTAACCTAAAAGTGATCATCTAATTTTATTTATCTAAATTTAAGCATCAGTTAGTACTTTTACTCTAAATTAAACAACACCTTAAGAGATAAAGAGAGACATTCTTTTGTTGTAGAACCCTAGTTTTTGTATAAACAAAGCAATAATAGGGGAGTATTAGTAGTAATTTAAACACATAATCAGATCTGGTTAGGATACCCAAAGGGTAAAATCTGAATACTTCCCAAGCCCTAGTGGGTTTTATAATTTGAAACCAACCCCACCCCAGACCCTTATTTGGTTTGGGTAGGGAAACCCACTAAACCCACTAAACCCAATTCATTGCCATCCCTACCCAATTCTGAAAGTATTGATCATTCATTTAGCCAAAAAGAATTATTATTTTTAAAAGCGTAGGAAATTCAGCAACATACAAAATTGGCTTTTTACCTATAAAAAAAAAAAAAAAAACAAAATTGTCTTTTAATTGTAGCCAATCACCATTAAGCTCATTAAGCTCAAGCAAAAAGGGGCCTCCATACTTTCACAAAACTAGCAGTATACCCATGTGTTACGTGTGGCTTGCCTTTGGTCTACTAATAAGTGACCAAGTCCTATTAGGACTCTTGTTATTGGATTACTCTCAAACTAATACCCAGCCGTATTAGGAAATCCAAGTTAAACTTGGAATTGTTATTTGGCACCACTTGATCAGTTATGCGGCTATTGTTCTGTGTGTTAAAAGTGCCGCAACTTTGAGGGCTTCTAGAAGAGTTTTCTTTATTCTTTGTGTGAGATAACTCTTTGGTGTATTTGGTTCTTGGGTTCAGTGAGAGTGCTACTGTTGTAATCTTCCTCCTTTGTTAGTGAAATTTTTCCTTAACACCGCCCGTGGATGTAGGCTTAGGCTGAACCAAGTAAATCTTGTGTTCCTTGTGTGATTGTTTCTTTTGTCTTTTTATTTCTATTTTGCATAAACCCATTGTTATTTGGATACACACAACATATAGATATTTACGTTCTTGCTATATATTCTTAAGAAATTGGTGTCAAAGCTTCTACTTTTACAACACCATGTGATGCGTGGAATAATTAAAATCATGTGTAAGTTATGGAAATTTTTATTAATCCTGTCAAAATTGAACAATAAAATGGATAGTAAAAATAATTACCTTAAATTATGTGGTGAATAAAAATTGTGGAAGACTAAGTTTTTATCAAAATTAAAAATTATAGTAGATGATGAAAATAATCTATATATATATATATATAACCGAAGTCTTTGTAGGTCCCACAATTTTCCACGTCAGCACAATATTAAAAAAATAAAATAAAACCCAAAAAAAAAAAAAAACGTAATAACCCGATACTCAGGCCTTTCCCTTTCACAATGCTCTGCCTCCCGATGCTTTGCCTTTCCCTTTCACAATGGTCTTTTTTTTCAAACACAAACTCAGCTAGATCATACTCAGTCTTTCTCCTTCAACGCAGACTCAGCTCCCATCTTCTTCCTTCAACTCTCTCATTGAAACGCAACTCCCTCTCCTTCTTTTCATCGTTTCCCCCAACCCTTCACCATCACTTGCCTTTGCTCCCCCATGAAAAACACAAATACGGACACAAATCTCTTTTAAGATCAGTTTTCTTTATATAGTTAATTACTTTTTATTTCCTTATGAAAGTATCTGTATGTGATGAACCAGAAAGTAATGTGGGTTTGAAGTTCGTCTTGGTTCATTGGTATTGCTGTCTTTGTGTTTGTTTAAATTTCTTAGAGAATGTGTAGAACATGTTGAATATATAATGTGGGGAAAATATCAATGCTGCCTTGGAAGATTTTACTTTGAATTTGTTGGCAAAAATTATTGATTTTCTTTACGCTACAAAGTGTTGCTTCCTTAAAGAGATGTTGATTATATGTCTACCAATAAATTTGTTGTTTGCCTATAGTGATATTGATTATATAGCTTTATATAGATACATTGTGTTGGGTTTAGACCCCTTAAAACACAACCAGATTGCGTAGCCTAAATTAATTAGCCAAGTTGTTACTTAGTCAAATTAAACAATTCTAGGTTAAAATAATCAAATAATCATATCATGCATAAAACATATAAAGCAGCGGAAATAAATAACACAAGATATGATCACCCAGGAAAACCAAACCGGTAAAAAACCTGGGGAGGATTTTACCCACCTATCCTCAAGGCAAATCTGAATTCACTATGAAAGAATCGAAGTTCATACAAAAGGACTTACAAGCTCCCCGCTTGACTTCCTAATGCTACCCACCAGTAGAACTTACTGACACGACCACGTGCAAGCTCCGAATCCACGGACTCCTTCTTTCTTGGATTTCTTCAATCAAGTACAAGCTCCCCGCTTGTTTTTCTTTAAGCTCCAATGATAGCAACCTTGTTGATCATCAAGATGTAGAAATAATCTCTACCTTGAAAACCCTAAGTTTATGTGAAGGAAAGCTCCTCAAAGATCTCACAAGAGATTCACATAAACAGCAAATATGAGCAACAAAGACTTAGAGAGGTTTAGATACAAAACCCTAATAAAAGGAGGCACAAGAGGCACTCTAATCTCTCTCTCAAAAGTCCCAAAAACGTTCTAGGGTTTTCCTTATATATAGGAGTGTTTTACTTGAACCCCAAGACGTTTAAATAGAGTTTGGGCTGAGCTGAAACTCTGCAGAAAACGCATCTGACCCGAGATTCGATCGATCGAGTCTATCCTTCGATCGATCGAGCCAGGCTGAAATGCTCCAATACATCTGCAGCCACTTGATTCCAACTTTACAATATTTAATCAACTTTGAGCAAGCCTAAACAAGACTAAACATATTGTTTTGATCATGGTTTGCCAATATTACACATTAGAGTTCTAAATACATAAAATCCTAAATCTTTAGAACCTAACACATTGATTATCTCTCACTGAGAAACCATAGATCTAGGCAGAATATATATATATATATATATACCAATTTCGTTTTATAGCTTTTAGTTTAGATTCTTTCCACTTTTTTAAATTTGGAAATATGATTTAGGTTTTGGTATTGTGGTCACTGATCAGATTGGTTTTGACTGTTTTGATTTAAGAATTTGAATTAGTTTGGTCCACACAAAAGTGGCTATTATGTGTTTGACTAAATGCCTGAGTTAAAATCTGGTCAAAAAACATACTTATGAACACATATCTGTTTGGTTGTTACACCTGGATGTTCTATGATATCCATTTTTAATGTCTTTGTTTCAGACTAGGTTGAGAAGTCTGAAAACAGTTTATAACCCAATAGGTGGTAATTATTTGTAGCTTCATTGATGGTATGTACTTAAAATGATTTCAAGCAGCTTCATTGATGACATGTACTTAAATGATTTTAAGCAATTGCTTCAAATATTTTTTATTTTCTTGCTCATAGAAATAGTTATTAATACATTATTGCATTGTTTCTATTTAAATGAACCTTATTGTATTTTAAATTTTTTCCATAGAGAGTGGCTTGGCTGAGCCTAATAGCACCACTTCGAATAATTGTGTGTTACTTTCAACCCAACATTTGGTGTTTTTGAAATTGATTGCATGTCTTACTTATGATGTATCCAAAGAGTTTATGAAATTTGGTTTTAATTTTTTATAGAGATAGTTGAAACTAAAATAAATTGGCATTTTGTTTGATTCCTTTCAAATAGACACTCTTTCAAACTACTATTATTGGCATGTACTTAAAATGTATCTAAAGGAATTTAGATGCATTTGACACAAATATATGTTGCTGCAAATGATCTCCTTTCAAAGTTTTGAATATTGTGTTTATGAGTTGCTTCTTATAAGAGATAATGGCATAGTGTCCCATGTGTTTATGTGGCATATTATTCCCTGGCAGCAAATGCATGGTCCATGTGCAGGGTCCTGAAAATTGTTGACAGCTTGCAATATAGCTATACATGCATAATTGTTTTGCTGTTAATTCATCGTGGACTTAAAGTTTTATAAGTCATTGAAAAACCTTTGTACATGGTTAGATCATCAACTTTCCCAATTCAAAGAGATATAAACATGTCAGAATGCTCAAAAGGTTTAGAATCAGAGCTTAAGCTTCAAGTACATAGATATTATGTTACATTTCATTGACTTGTGAACTGGGTTTGTTTTAATATCTTATTGATAATTTGACAATTATATTTTGGGCCTTTGTTTATCTTATATAGTGGCCTTTTTTTATTTTTATTTTATTTTTTTTATTCTTCCTTGGTCATGAACAAATTAGCTTCTTTACTTATCAAAAAAAAAAAAAAAAAAGAAGAACAAATGAGCTTCTTTGCTCTAGGATAAATTGTCGTTAAAAGAAAAATTAGTGGAGTTGGCAACATTTTTTGTTTTGTTTTGTTTTAAAAACAATATATATAATTTATACTATATAATTAATTTTGCAATATCTATCTCATGCATCGCAACGGTTTTAGCGACTAGTTTAAAATAAATAACGAAAATAGTTCTTGAAAGTTTTGATAGTCGGCTTTTAATTATAGCAGTAGTAGTACTTTAAATTTTTTAAAATTTTAGTAAGAAATTTTCATCTAGACCAAAATTTTTTAAGAATTTAATGTACTTGTAGTTAGCCACATAGCATAAACATGTTGTTTAACATGTAATATTGAGCCACATAATGACTGCACGGTTTGTAAGACCTTTATATTTCATATGATTTACTGAGGGCAAAGTACTTCATAATGGTTTTGAAACTCGGACCGGACCGTACGGTCTGACTGGGAAAACCTCGAACCGTTTAACTTTACGGTCTGTTTAGGGTGAAGAACCGTTCCATGCAACAAAAGCAAGGACCTGCACAGACCGCAGTCCGACCGCTCGGTTGTGTGAACCGTGACCGGTTTTTAAGGTTTGAACGGTTTCTTTTTGTTTCAGCTTTTCCAGTGAATTTTGGCCAATACACTGGTATGAATTTATGATCAGATCTAGAAGAAATGAAAGAACATGAAGAAGAACAAAGATCGAAAGGAGATCTAATAATTTCAGATCTTGAACAAAGGGATTTGTAAGGAAAAAAAAAAAGAACCAGAGATCAAAAAAACACAAACTACACTAGATCAAAAAATAATAAACAGTCGTCGATCACGCTTGCTCAGCAAATAAACAGTCTGCACCAAAACAAACTCCACACTTGCTCAGCAAATAAACAGTAAACACAAACTACATTAGATCCAAAAAAAAAAAATAAAACACAAATTACAATAACACGTATCTTCGTCTTCTGCCAACACAGTCGCCGATCACGCTTTGTCTTCTGCTGCTGCTGCTTCTCCTTCTTCTTTCTTCTTTTTTTTCTTCTTTTTCTTTTTTCCGTTGATGGAGCTCTATAATTTCTCTTTTTCTCTGAGGTATGTGTTTCTCTTTCTTTCTTTGGACTTATGTTACTTTTTTACTCGTTTTGAATTCTAAGTCCCTGTCCCTCACGTGGCTAACTTGGAAATGATGAAAGGATTTAGTTTTTTAATAAAAGAAAAAAATTTTCAGCCATTAGATTTAGATATTTTTTCAGCTGCCCAACGTGATATAACATGATTGACAGGTGCACTAAATATTTTAAGTATTTTTAAGAGTAATGTAGTATTTTGAAAGATACTACGTAAACAATATTTTTATAACATTTTTACAACAAATTATAAGTGGTTAGTTGTTATTGGTTCAAATTTAAAACTAACACTAAGATTATTTTTTTGCCCCAACGATAACAACCAGTAATAATCTACCATTTAGAATTTATTGTAAAAATATTATGAGCATACCATTTCTCTAATATTTTACACAATTGTTTGCTATAATTTGACACAGGGCAAAGTGTGAGTAATGAAAAAAAAAATTTAGGGGTTTACATCTCTACCATTCATATCTCATCATGTGGCAAATTGTGACAAAATTTGTATAAAATGTTATATTCCTATTATTGCTCTAATTTTAATTAATATTTATAGTTAAGCATATAATAATTATTAAATAATTCATTCTCAATAAAAAAAATATTAAAAAATTATTTCAATTTAAAATTATTAAATAATTTATTTTTATTTTATTTGAGTGTCTTTCTAATTCTTATATAATAATAATAATAATAATAATAATAATAATAATAATAATAATAATAATAATTATTATTATTATTATTATTATTACAAGTTTAACTAATCAATATATAAATAAATAAATAGATATTATATTTAAATTTGCTGAGGATTTGATATTTCTTATTTGTCTTGTAAAAGTTATGATATGAAAATATATATTTGAAATATAGATATTTATATTTAATTGGATAATTTTAGTTAAATTTTCTATTTATACTAATTTAATATATTTATTTATATTAAATAATTATTAAATTAATTATGACGTCATTACGGTTCGACTTCGGTTCGACCTCAAAAACTTTGAACCTCTTTCTTTTATGGTTCAATAAATGGTCTGGGTCTAAAAACCTTGCTTCATATCACAATTGAGTCATTGCCTGAAAGCAAATGAAATAAGCAAACCAGAGAAAAGAATGTCCCCAAAGCCAATCATATCATAACGACCCAAGGGTCAAAAAGTCGAGGGACTCTCAGAAGCATGGGAATTGATTCTCCACCACTTTTGTCACCTCGAGCAACCTACAGATAATGATGAAAAGTCATTCAAAAATCATATAAAAATAATGGCCAAAATTGAGAATTGAGCCCATTTTTTAAACAATATAATTAGTAAGCACGGTTTCAAAACTATATTTTTTACTAACATTTCGAGTCTAAGAGACTCAATTTTGGGCTATAAATCAAGTCTTTGAGGGTCGGTTTTCATGTTCTGATCATGTATGAGGTGGTAGTTTGTCCACCTAGAAATTGAGTCTTAGAAACTCGGTTTATATATCAATGCTCAAAGATTCAATTTGTTCTTTAAATCATTCAAACTGCAAAAGATGAAATTTCAGCAAGTGTTGGAGTACAAAACACAAACATAGATCAACCAGTACAAAACATCCAACAAAATCCACCCCCAATAACCACCTAAAATCCAGATTATAAAAAAAAAAAAAAAAAAAAAAAAAAAAAAAAAAAAAACACAAATCAGCCAATACAAAACATCCAACCAAATCCACCCCCAACAACCACCTAAAATCCAAATTTAAAAAAAATAAAATAAAAAATAAAATAAAAAACCCAAAAACCCATCAGATCAGAGAGAGAAAGAACCCATCATATCAGAGAGAGAAAGAATCCGAGGAGAGAAAGCTCACCTCACCTCGTCGGGTTGATGCCTGAGTCGTGTGGCTTGGGTAGCGCGGCCTAGGTCTCGCGCTGCCTGGCTGGATCGGGTTCGGGGTCGCTCGGCACGGAGTGGACCTGTGAGTGCCGGTGATCTTCATCTTTGAAAGCTAGATTCGCCCATTTAGAGAGAGAGAGAGAGAGAGAGAGAGAGAGAGAGAGAGAGAGAAGGTGTTTGAGTTTGTGTGTGTGACAGTCAAACTGTGTGTGTGTGTGAAAGTGAACTGAATATGCAGGGTTAGCTTATAAATCAAGTCTTAGAGACTCGATTTCTAGGTAGTCGCCATGTGAAAAAAATGTCACATCAGACGTGATCAGACCATGGAAATCGAGTCTCAAAGACTCGATTTATAGGCCCAAAATCGACTCTTTTAAACTCGAGATGTTAGTAAAAAATATAGTTTGAAAACAGTGCCTACTAATTATATTGTTTGAAAATCCGGGTTAAATTCCAATTTTGGCCAAAAATAATTCTAGTCATAAAAAATAGCTTATTATGTACTCATGAAAGTTAAAAATATCAAAGAGATATGGTTAGACAGAAGGATGCATCAGATGAAAAATTTAATAAAAAGAGAGGAGGAAGCACAAAAAACAAAAACAAGACCCAATACAAATGTTCCACGTGAAATAGTTGCTAGCAGAAAATGTAGTGCAACATGCTACTCATATTGCCATCAGCAGGTTCCACGTGTTAAAATATTAGGGAAATAGTATGTGCATAACAAAATATATTGTTACTTACCCCCAAAAAGAAATATTGTATCCTCACCACTCAAAATTTGATTTGATTTTAAATAGCCATGAGTACTGTGAGAGGGTTCCACTTATCAGTTTTAGCTTGTATTTTTAGAATTTTTATACATTTAAATTAATGACATTTTCTTGTCTACATAATATCCAATCCAAACAATGCAAATAGTGATTGCTAGAATTTTAAATGATGGGAATATAAATCCTATCATTTTAATTTAAATCTATATAAATTTTAATTCTTTCATCCAAATACAGGGTAAAGTGAATGTGCAAAAAATAGATACACACTCAAGTGCTTCAAGTCCAAACTAAACAGAACAAGCATGCTTGGGTACTATATAGCGCAACATTAACGATACAAGCAAAAGAAACTAAAGGTGAGATCAGAACTTACCGCAATCATAACATTCTCATTGAAGATCGCTTTTGATATGAATACCCAAAAGATGTCATAAACAAATGCACAGCAAAGAAGTACAGTAGCAACCTGCAGAGTGATCTCGACATTGATATAAAAAATGAATGCAATGTCAAGTATGAAAGCAAACAACTTACCTACCTTGATATCAGGCAATCGGGCCATTTGCAAGACTGTTATCCTCAAACAGATACCCTGTCAGCAAGGAGGCCATTTAACTAGTGAAAATGAGAGAAGAAAGAAGGATTCGAAAAATTATGTATCTGACTTCAGTAAGCTACATACACAGCCGAAATACAACATATTGCAGCAAACCAATAGATATATAATAGTCCAACAACTTAAGATTCGTAACAATACGAAAAAGAAGATTCATTTCACCTACACTGGTTGATTCTGCTTATAAGACATATATTGGCAAAACACAGTGGCATAGTACTTTGGCTGCTTGAGGTTTCTGTGCACGTCACAAGCCATTTATACCTAACTAAACCACGCACTCAGGTGAACCCTCAATGAACTAAGGCATCATTATGAGTAAGATCACCAGTCCATTCTACAAGGCTACAACATTCTAGGTGACAATTTAACAAAAATAATTAACACAAATGCACCAACAACCAAGGAAGGAAGACAAATTAACAAAAGAAAGGGGATGACAAAGATACATTTCCAAATCTGCAATATTAAGCACATATTAACACAAATGCACCAACAACCAAGGAAGGAAGACAAATTAAATGAGTGTCATATGTTTGGGTAATGTCCTCATCCACATTCCCCTCTGACTTCACAGACATAATGACAGATAGGTTTAAAAATAATAATAAAAAAATAACGACATCGGGGCTTTATGAGAAAGAGAGAATGGATTAAGATTTCTAAGGAAATATTTGATGAGTTCTAAATCACAGTAGAAATTCATAAACCAAATGGGTCAGCATGATAAATAGCATAGGTATGGCTTACGCAAGACAACCAAATAAAACTATTTCAGCTTCCTTGCCACAACAAGGACACAGATCGACAATAAAAATAAGTTGAGATAAATGAGGAGTAACTTCCATTACCAATTCAGCAACTCTACCTAAATATCAATTCATCATCAACAACTGAGTTATTTTTCTTTTCAATGGTGCTATAGAAAACTTCAATATACCAGTTCAAAACGGTTAGGTTTTAGTAACTGAATTTATTTCATTTGAACATTGATATAGACAAAATTGCATGGCACGCAGTTACTGAGATATGTGACTTACAAGAACATCTTGACCGAAACATGAATATGATGATGACTGCTGCGACTTAAATAATGCTCCCAAGTGCAGGATTGTCGCGAAGTAATAACTTAGTAAGTCAAAGGTTGAATCCACAAGAAAAATGGAATTGATTAGCAGATCACAAGAGAATAAAACTAAAATAATAAAATTTAATTGAAGAGATTTTTTATAGTTTAGTAAAGTTAATTTAAATTGAGAGAAAATAACAATATATTAAGACGCTAAAGTTTAGGGATTCACACACAACACATCTATTGGTAGTATTAATAATATTTATTTTATAACTCAACTAAAATTCATACGAAGGATGATCTTAGTCGGATGATTTAAAGATAAAAACTTAAGAATTAATTGTCTAAGGTAGTTTTATGAAATTGATTGATATTAGGCAAAACAAAACTAGTGAATTAGTTCGCAAGGAATACTAAGCATTTAACATGCCCGGAGTCTACGATAAATCAAAGAATTATACAGAACTAAACACTTTTTTAGATGAGTAAAACAATAAAAAAGATAAAAACATAAGCATTAAAACCAATAAATAATTGTTAAGAACATACCAATAAATGGTTGGGTTTCACTCATTTCCTTAGCAAGGTTTCTAGCATAGCCATAACACGAATATATATAAAAAAAAAAAAAAAAAAAAAATCCTTTAAGAAAACCTAAATTATGTTCTACGGAAGCTCCCTCCTGAATTTTGCCCTAAAGAGCGTTTAAATAGGTTAAGGAATCCTATTACAAGTTGAATTCCCGTTTGAAGAAAATCCCAAGTTTTTAGGCTTCAATTAACCGACATTTTGCGGCCCATTTAACTTCAGAAACGGACTTTTGGTAAACTACAAAGTTGTAGGCCTTTAAGTTAACTTTCCAGCCCAACTTGAATCATCTCAATTGGAGATATGAACCAAAAGTTATGCTCCAAAAACTAACTGGTGCGCAGGCTAGAATCCTAATCCAAATTGGACTTGGATTTGGTGCAATTTTCCTTTGATTCCTTACTCCAATTGGACTCAAATTTAATTGGGTTGGCCCTCTTTGATTTTATCATGGCCCTTGCAAAAGTAAACTCCATTAGCTTTCTTCTTTACACAAATCTACTTATTTAATTTCATTATCCCACAAAAGATAAATTCACGCATTAAAATTTAATTAAGCACAAAATTGATTATTTAACATTATTTCAAAACCGATTATAAAATGCATGAATTAACTCAAAATAAGTATGATAATACTTTTTAATATTAATATAAATATGTGAAATTAAGCTACTATCAATGACTTCTGAGTAATAGCCCATAAAATTGCAAATGCCACACAGAGAAATATAGTACCACAAATGAGATAATTGAAACTTCCCCAATAAGAGGCAAATTCACTACCTTTAGCCTACATTTTCTACATTTTCTGCTCAAAAGATAGTACAAAAGTAAGGAACACTAATTGATAAGGGTAAAATTGTAAATATACGCTTACCATGGGAAAGGTATAAAATGGCACTCTAAGCCAATTCGTCGGCTTTGCTTTTTAACATCAACCAGACGATTAGTACCCTACGGCTTTAAGCTGACGAGGTCAGTATACAGGGATGAAAGCTGAAACTAGCTGACGGTTCCAACATAAGAAAATGTCTTGGGTACCATGTATGTGTATATAAGGAAATGTCTTGTATTCCACGTTTAGTGTTAGTCTCCTAGAAGGAGAGGATTTCGTAATATACGCTCATAAGGATTCCTATAAGGAAAAAACTTTGAATCTAAGGAAGAGATGTCAACCTTCTACTACTATAAAAGCCCCAATACCTTCACAAACCAAGGTACGCATAATTGATCCCGCTCTAGCACTTTAGAGTTGTGAGAAGTTCTAACTTGACCTTCGAAAGTTATTTGGTCGGCACCACACCGGTGCTCTCTACGAGGTCTTCTCTTTTTGTTGTGTAGGTGTTGTTTCGAGTGTGTGAGAACCGTGTGGCTCACTGGTGATTTTTTTGGCATCATCAGTTGGCGCCGTCTGTGGGAACTCGCGATTTGTAAGCCATAAAATTGCCTTCCGGACAAAAAGTTGCATGGTGCTCACTCGCTCAATGGCAACCACCAACGTCGTTCAAGGAGATGAACCACTCACGACTGCCCTCAAGAGATAGGTTCAAACTCTTGCCGCTGCTGTAGAATGCCTTACCAAACAAAACCATGACCTGGAAGAACAGTTGCGCCAGAGGAACGCAGCATTGAACACCCAAAAAGGAGATCAAGAGGGAACCAGCACTAAAAAAAGGAACCAAGAAGGGCCAGAAGGAAGCAACGCCCCAAGCAGACAAGAGCGGCAGGATACTAGCCGACCTTTCGGCTTAGATATGGCTCCACCCCACATTGTCGCGAAGATGTAGGCGATGAAGGAACAAATGGACGTCATGATAAACACCCTTAAAGGACAGGTGTCTAGCAACCTTGATGATCTGATCCACCAAACCGACTCGCCATTCACCGCGTCCGTCAACTCCTTCCCCCTACCACATAAGTTTCGCATGCCATAGATAGATAGTTATGACGGAGTCAAGGACCCTCTAGATCACTTAGAGACCTTCAAGACCTTTGTAAGGTTGAATTTAATCAATCATCTTGTTGGCTTTATTTCACGCCAAATTTTCTTGTATTTTAGCAATTAGTAACCCTGTATTTAGGTGGGATTCATGTAAGAGTAGTGTGTGATAGAGTGTGAAGAAATGTTCAACATTGTGCAAAATGCAAGGACTCGCGACTGGAACTTGCGGGTGGCTCACGACTGGCAAGCCGCTAGAAGTAGGTCACGTGCTAAGCATGTGGAGAAGTTGAAGTGTCATGCCAGCTGTTGCATTACAGGACAAAAAGTCCAGACTAGCAATGCAGTTACCTCGCGGCTATAACTCGCGGTTTAGTCAAGTCGCGAGGCCAAGCCGCCAGCCAGCTCTGTTTTGGAAAAATTGACTCTTCGCATTCCAAACACACACCACTATATATAGACCCTTATACTCACGAAATGTAAAGGGCGTCCAGAGAGAATTTTGAGAGAGAAACCCTAGAGAAAAACAAGATTGATTCATCCACAATCTTCACCTAAAAGACTCTTTAAATTCTTCTACTCTTATCCTCTCTATTGATACATCCTTGAGAGGTTCTTAGCTAAATCATTTTCTCATCATACCCATATCTGTGAGAAGGTTTATTTGGTGCTTTGGGAAGCAATTCGAAAGTGACCAATTCATATTGGTTGATGCTATGGGCTATAGTGAAATCTGGTAAGCTAGAAAAGAAAAAGGTTCGGCGCAACCTTGTTGGAGCAAGAAGTTTGGAAGGCTTAGGTACATCGGGTAGATTAGGCTTGGAGGGTCTATTATTGTTCATGTATCCCAACTACATTTTCTAGTGGATTATTGATCGCTTGGAGGGCAGTGGAAAGGTTTTACACTGAGGGCTTTGGTTTCCTCTTCGATAACACATCGAGTGTTGTCTTTGTGTTTGTATCTCTCTTCTCTTTATCTTTACCATTTAATTACTGCTGTGATTGTGATTATTTATGGTTTAGATTGTTTATTAATTCGGTTATTTGCTAATGTTCATGTTCCGCACATTTATTATTTGACATTAAGCTTGAATTGATAATTTTGTAATTGGGGTCTAAATGTTCATTGTGTTTTTTACGCTAATTGAACATTCAACCTTGATGCACCTTCAAGGAGTAGCAGACAAAATCACGTGTAAGGTCTTCCCTACAACGTTGAAGGGGCCCTGCAAGGGTGTGGTTCAGCCAACTGATGCTGAACTCCATCAGCACTTTCAAGGAGCTAAGCGCTTAGTTTATTGCGCACTTTATTGGGGGACATAGGTATAAGAAATCCACGGCGTGCTTGATGAGCATCAGGCAGCAAGAGGATGAGACGCTGAGATCCTATATAACCCGTTTTAATAAGGAAGTGCTCTCGATCAATGAAGTCGACGACAAGATACTTGTAGCAACCTTCACGAATGGGTTGCGAAAGGGTAAGTTTTTGTTCTCTTTATACAAAAACGACCCGAAGACCATGTCGGAAGTACTCTATAGGGCCACCAAGTACATGAATGCTGAAGACGTGCTACTGGCTCGGGAGGAAAAGCCCAGGAAAAGGGAGAGACAAGAAGACACACGGCAGGACCAATGGCAGAAGAAGCCAAAAACAGGAGACCAAAGGGATGAAAGGTGCTCTAAGCCCTCGGGAGGGAGGTTTACAAGCTTCACCCCATTAACTGCCTCGATAGACCAAGTCCTAATGCAAATTAAGGACAAGGGGGCTCTAACCTTTCCTGGAAAGCTGAAAGGAGATCCTAACAAGTGTTCTAGAGACAAATATTATTGCTTCCACTATGACCACAGTCATGACACAGCTGATTGCTACGACTTAAAGTAGCAGATTGAGGCTCTTATTAGACAAGAGAAATTACAGAAGTTTGTCAGTAAGGAGAGAACGGATCCACCGCCTCAAGAGCAGCCCCCTTGAAGGGATAATGAGCGTCCTAGACCCCTTATTGGAGACATAAGGATGATTATAGGGGGAACAGCGACTACTGGGTCGTCCAAAAAGGCCCGAAAAACCTACCTTAGGATGGTCCAGAGCGTCCAACTGACGGGCTCCAGACCAAAAATAGCACGGAGAGAAGGCCTTATCAACGGGTTCTCGAAAGAAGATGCGCAACGTCTTCACCACCCACAGGACGATGCACTTGTTGTTAGCATACGAGTAGGGGACTACAACATGCACCGGGTGTTGGTCGATAATGGCAGCTCGGCAGACATCCTATACTACTCGGCATTCTAGCAAATGAGAATTGACAAAGAACGATTGATTCCGATGAACGCCCCGCTCGTTGGTTTTGGAGGAACAAGGGTGTTTCCCCTAGGCACAGTCACATTATCTATAATGGTAGGCGACTATCCTTAGCAGATCACCAAGGATGTAACGTTCCTCGTGGTCGACTATTCGTCCACCTCAGGTGACCCACCCTCAATTCATGGAAGGCTGTAACCTCAACCTACCATCTAATGATTAAGTTCCCTACTGACTACGGAGTGAGAGAGCTATGCGGAAGTCAAGTGGTGCACACGAATGCTATATGGCTATGATGGAAGTGGATGACCACCTCCAGGCCATGAACATAGAAGAACACCGGATAGCGACGGAGCCGGTTAAGAAGCTTGAAGAGATACTTCTTGATGACTTTAAACCTGATCGAACGACAAAGATTGGAACCCTCGCTAGTCCCGTAGTTCGACAAGCGCTTACGACTTTTCTCAAGAGGAATTGGGACGTGTTCGCCTGGACCCACGAGGACATGCTAGGGATAGACCCTTCAGTCATAGTGCATAGGCTGAATGTGTCACCCTCCTTTCCATCCATCTGACAAAAGAAGCAGGTGTTTGCCCCAAAACGAGATCAAGCCATAGCTGAAGAAGTCCACAAACTACAGGAGACGAACTTTGTTAGGGAGATTTACTACCCTGATTGGCTAGCAAACATAGTGATGGTTAAGAAAGTTAGTGGAAAGTGGAGGATGTGCATGGACTTCACCGACCTAAACAAAGCATGCCCCAAAGACAGCTATCCCCTTCAGCAGGTCGACATTCTAGTAGACTCTATGGCTCAGCACCAGCTGTTAAGCTTTATGGACGCTTTCTCTGGTTACAACCAAATTCGAATGCACGAAGTTGATCAGGAGAAAACTTCGTTCGTAACTAGCCAATGCCTCTTTTGTTATAAAGTGATGCCATTCGGCCTAAAAAACGCGGGTGCAACGTATTAGAGGCTTATGAATAAGATGTTCGCAGAGCAAATTGGGAGAAATGTTCAAGTCTACGTTGACAACATGCTGGTAAAAAGTCGAAGGGAGGAAGATCACCTGGAAGACCTCAAGGAAACATTCGAAACCCTTTGCTCTTACAACATGAAGCTCAATCCAGGAAAGTGCGCCTTCGGAGTGACAGCAAGAAAATTCCTAAGATTCATGGTGTCGCAAAGGGACATTGAGGCCAACCCGAACAAGATCCGGGCCATAATAGAGATGACACCCCCAAAAAATGTGAAGGAAGTACAAAGCCTTAACGGCAAAGAAGCAGCGCTAAATATATTTGTGTCGAGGGCAACAAACAAGTGTTTACCCTTCTTTTGCACTCTGAAAAAATCTTTCGAGTGGACTGCCGAGTGTCAGCAAGCATTCGAGGAGTTAAAAACTTATCTCTCTTCCCCACCACTACTAAGTCCCTTGTAGCTAGGTGAAGAGCTTTTCCTCTATCTAGTTGTCTCCCCTACCGCCGTCAGCGCCGCCTTGGTCAGAGAAGAAGAAAGAGTGCAAAAGCCGTGTATTATGCCAGCTAGGCACTTCGTGGTGCCGAAGAAAGATACCCGCCCATGGAAAAACTCACCTTCGCACTGGTTACGGCAACCCGCAAACTCTAACCATACTTTCAAGCCCACACGGTGATCGTCATGACCGACAAGCCCTTGCGGTGGGCGATGAGCAACCTTGAAGCTACTGGCCAATTGGCATTATGAGCCATAGAGTTGAGTGAGTTTGACATCCAGTACCGCCCATGAACTGCCATCAAAGGACAAATCGTCGCGGATTTCATAGTAGAGTTCACCAATGGCAAGGACAAGGAGGCAGAGGAGTCTCCTCAATGGAGTATACATGTAGATGGATCATCCAACAGGTAGGCTGGGGGGGCTGGCGTCGTACTACTGTCACCCGAAGGGGACATGGTCGAATGTATGGTTCGACTTGACTTCCCCACCACAAACAATAAAGCAAAATACGAAGCACTAGTAGCAGGACTTGATCTCGCCAAAGCAGCGGGAGCCGCGAGCGTAGTCATTTACTGCGACTCTCAGGTTGTTACTAACCAAGTAAACGGGAACTATGAGTGCAAGGGCGAAAGGATGAAAAGGTATCTGGATCAAGTAAGAAGAAGAGTAGATGACTTGAAGGCCAAAATCATCCAAATCCCTAGAGGAGAGAATAAGTAAGTCGACTGCCTTGCCAAAACTGCTTCAGCAGAACATATGATCACTCTTGGTAATGTACTCTCTTTTGTTCAACTTTCTCCACAAATAGATTTCGACGACGTGCAAGAGATAAATTCGGAAAGTAACTGGACCACACCGTTAGCTTCGTACTTGAAGAATGGCGTCTTATCAGACAGGAAGGAGGTCGCGAGAAAGCTGAAGGTCCAGGCAGCACAATTCGTCTTGATAAAAGATGTCTTATACAAAAGAGGCTTCTCCCGTCCATATCTGAGGTGCTTAGGTACTAAAGAGGCAGACTACGTCATGAAAGAGGTACACGAGGGGATTTGTGGAAACCATTCGAGGTCAAGATCATTAGTGCACAAGCTAGTGCGAGTAGGGTACTATTGGCCCACCATGTAGAAGGACGCTGAGACTTATGTCAAGGCCTGTGACAGGCGCCAAAGGTTCAGCAATATCATTAGACAACCAACTGAAGAGTTGACCCCAATGACAACCCCATGGCCGTTTGCTCAGTGGGGATTAGACATCATAGGACCATTCCCTACAGCAGTGCGACTGCTGAAGTTCTTGGTAGTGGGCATTGATTACTTTACAAAATGGGTGAAGCTAAAGCCTTGGCCACCATTATGGAGAAGAATGTGCGGAGTTTCTTCTGGAGATGCATCATATGCAGGTTTGGCATTCTTAGAGTCATTGTCTCAGACAACGGGAAGTAATTCGACAACGACTCCTTTCGAGACTTTTGCTCGCAGTTGGGAATAAGAAACCATTACTCCTCCCCTACCCACGCTTAAGCTAACAGAAAAGTTGAAGTCACAAACCGATCCTTACTCAAGATTATCAAGACTCGGCTGGAGGGGATAAAAGGTATATGGCCTGAAGAGTTGCCTAGCATACTATAGGCATACAAGACAACGACAAGGACGCCCACAGGAGAGACGCCATTCCGGCTAACATATGAGAGCGAAGCAGTCATCTCAGCCGAGGTCAGCCTCATAAGCTACAGGGTGCATAACCATGATGAGAGCAAAAACGACGAGACCATATGTTTACAGCTTGATCTAGTAGATGAAGTCAGAGCAACAGCGGAACAAAGGCTCGCATGGTACCAGGACTGCATGGTTAAGCACTACAATTCCCGGGTTCGACATAGAGACTTCCAGGTTGAAGATCTCGTTCTAAGGAAAGTCATGGGTGCTGCAAGAGACCTAACCCAAGGGAAGCTTGGCCCAAATTGGGAAGGACCTTACCGAATAATGACATGGCAGAGGAAGGGTACTTACTACCTGGAGACGTTAAATGGACGGAAGCTGCCACATCCTTGGAATACCGAGCACTTACGAAAGTACTACCAGTAGAGATGACGACATGGAGAACAACGCCCCCTTTTATTTATAGTTCACCATAGCAAATTTTAGTTATACTCCTCATCATTTACTTTAGTTTTCATTACAATGCCTTTTTTTTCTTTTTAAGCCCAAAGGGCAAGACCTTTTTTCTTTTTAAGAACTAATTTTTTCTCCGAATGCATGGCAATAAGAAGAGTTTATTCAAAAACGACTGAAGTTTCTATTTACAAGTTTATAGTTCGCAAAAAGTGGATGACCTTAAGTTCATAAAAAGTGAATGATACTGAGCCTATAAAGTGGACAACCTTAAGTTCACAAGAAGTGGACGACCTTAAGTTCCTAAAAAGTGAACAAGTCCAAGTCCATAAAGTGGACGACCTTAAGTTCATAAAAAGTGAACGATTCTAAGTCCATAAAGTGGACGACCTTAAACTCACAAGAAGTGGATGACCTTAAGTTCATAAAGAGTGAGTGATTCTAAGTCCATAACGTGGACGAGGCCATAAAGCTGATGGTCATATAAAAAATGATAAGTTCATCAAGTCCATAACGTAAGACGAGTCTATAAAGCTAACGGTTTTATAAAAAATAACGAGTTCGTTAAGTCCATAACATGGACGAGGCTATAAAGTTGACAAGCTCATAAAGAATGGCTAAGATGTTTTAAGTCCATAAAAGTGGACGACTTCACAAGGTTGAAAATTCATCATGTCTACAAAATGGACGAGCTTATTATCAGTGTCCATAAAAAAGACGACTTCATGAAATATTATCGTCTACTCATATTATCATCTACAAAGTGGACGACTCCATTATGTCCATAAATGGAAAACTTCACCCCAAATAGGTGAAACAATGTCAAATCCATAAGCAAATCCACAAAGTAGACGGGTCAACAAAGCAGACGGCCCCAACATACAATCCGTCAAATGGATGACTTCATCTCAAGAAGATGAAAAATTATCAAGTCCATAGATTGGACAAACTTGTTAATGTACATAAAGTGGACGACACTGATAAGTCCATAAAGTGGACGACACTGATAAAACATTGTTAAAATCCCTAGAAGGGACAAACTAAAGATCCATAAAGTGGACGAACCCATTAGTTAATAAAGTAGACGAGGTCATTAAAGATGACGGCTTCATAAAAATTACCATTTACTTGTAACCATTAAAGTTGATGACCTCACTAAATTATCGTCTACTTAATTGGTCATTAAAGCTGACGGCCTCATGAAAGTACCATTATTTAACAGTGGATAAATTTCCAAGTCCAAAAGCCCGACGACCATAAGGGCTGACGACCTCGTCACCAGAAAAGCAAATATAGCGGACAAGTTCATGAAGTGGACAAATCCACAAAGCGGACGACGTCATGAAGCTGACGACTTCATAAAAAAGACGAGATTATAAAGGTGACAAGTTAAATCTAATCTCTAAGATAGATAAGATCACAAAATAGACGAGTTTGCAAAAGTAAACGAGTTCACGTTGGACGATCATCTTACTACCAACATGACTTTGCATCAAATTGTAAAGAAACTGAAACGATAAAAGTGATGGATACAAAGTATCAATGAAAGTATTTCACTTACAAATAAAAGCCCAAAAACAAAGGGGCACTTAAAAGCACTGTTTACAAATTAAATAACAAAACAAACAAAAAATTAAGGCTAAGCAGCAGGAGCGTCACTCTTGTTCCCTTTAGCTTTATCTAGAGCATGAGGGTTCTCCACATTTAAGAACTCAATGGACGAATTAGGAGTTGTGACGGGAGGATTTGCAGCAGGTTGAGTAAGAATGACGCTATCATCCTTAGGAGGAAGATCCGATTTAGGAGGGTCATCACTCTCACCCACGACGACGTCGCTAGTAGGTGTCGTCGTAATAGGGTCATCCATGTTAATCCTAGATAGGTCCAACTCTGGGAAAGCTAACGCGACTTGCTTAAGGCAGTCTTCGAACCTAGTGCTGTAGAATTCGGTGCAGGTTTCAATGAAAGCCTAAGATTCCTTAAAATCCATTACAGCTTCAGCTTTGGCCGTCTCCACCTTACCCTGAAGGGCCATCAGCTCCTTCTCCGCAGTTTCCTTGGCTTCGAGGTCTTTCTTCCTCTGATGACACTCCTCCTCCAGTTTTTCTTTCAGCACATTCACCTCCACATTAAGAGTGCAGAGGGCATTCTTGTACTGATTTTGCCCGTCTGTCAGGTTCTTGATGCATTTCTCCTAGCGGGTAATCACTCCCTCATTGGCAACACCCTTAACTTGTAAGGCTTTCATGCGAACTAGTGCTTGTGAAGAAACAGTCACCGTCAGCTAGTTAATACAAAAGTGGATAGGTAAAGGAAAAAGTGAACAATGCTTACCTAAGCAAGGTCATAAAGGCTTAAGTCCCCTAGCTCCCCCGTCTTCGGGCCAACACAAGGATCTACGTCTTTGTCTTTAATGATGGACTCAAGCATCTCGATCGCATAATCCTTATAGGTAAGGAGACGGCACTTAGAATCTTGAACAACGAGGCCTGGCATCGTCATCAAACCCTTACTAGCCCCGTGCTTTGTAGGTGACGACTTCTTAAGAGACTTCCCTCCAAGAATGACAGATGGCTTTTTTGAAGGACGGTCATCCTTCTCGTCATTTTTCCTCTTAGCCACCCCCTTACCAACGGCTTTGGGGGCTGACAAGGACTCCCCTGCCTTGGTTTTCTTCTCTTCCTCTTTCTTACGGGCAGCTACCGCCCTTACCCTTTAGTTAGCTGCCTCCATTTCTGAAAAGACAACAGACATGAATTAGAAAAGATGACGGTAGAAATAAATATGACGGGAATAATAGAAAGTCTACTCACAACGAAGAGAGTATTCGTCTAGTCTGTGAGCTTCTTTTGTTGGTTTAGGGCCCCCACAATAAGCGTGCAAAGTATCAAGTGTGATGAGATCCCGACACTTCCGTTCGCCCAACGAGATCTCTATTACTAGGTGAATAAATTCTTCCTACTCCTCTGATATATGAGGGCAAATGCTAGCTGAAAATAAGAAGCAGACGGTGTTAGAAGCTTGGAAAGAATAAACAAAGAGAAAAAGCAGACAGGATGAACCTGAATCCTTGACAAAAGCCCAAGTGTTGTCAAAATAACCACGAGGAATTGTTTCCCATTCCTCCTGACGGCATACCCAATTCATCTCTTTAACAAAAAAGAATCTGCTTTTCTTGTTTCTATTAGAATCTAGCATGTCAGACACTAGCCATAAGTCTGTCTCCCGGGCTACAAAATGATATGTCTCCTTAGAAGAAATGATGTGCTTGGGTCTATAGCAATAGAAGAACTCGCCCAACGTAAGTTGACGGTTCCCTCCGCTCAGACGACCCCATAAAATCTCAGCACCTATAAAGATCTTCCAGGCATTCGCAGTGATCTGGCTGATGGATAATCCCATGAAGTCAGCTAACTGACGATGCAAAGCCGTCAGTGGTAATCTAAGCCCCGCTGCAAACATGGCATCATACATACCAATGTCCATGGTCCTTCTCGTGTAACACTTTTCCTTTTTCCTAGGGAGACGGATTGGGATATGGTTTGGGATTTGGTAACGGGTGCACAAATCCTTAAAAACTCTATCACTTATCTTTGGAAGAAATTTATTCACAGACCAATTCTCGGGAAGGATGAAGGGACGGTTGCCTCCAGGACTTCCTGAAGTTCCTTCACAAGACCTTTCATCACCTTCATCTCCTTCTCCATCACTATCTTTCTCCTCTTCTCCCTCCTCAACTTCACCCTCACTTACTATTTCTTCCTCACCTTCCTTTCCATGACTTTCGACTTCCTCGTCAGGAGATTGGGCTGATGTTTCCCTCTCTGATGACTAGGAAAAGCCCTCGGACTCATGACCTGAACCAAATACCTCGTCGTAGCCCGCTCCATTGCTGACTGACGATTGATCACTCGACGCGTCACTTGACATCTGACTACCTACAAGTGACGGATTCATTCTAAAAACCTAAGATGATGGCCTCACTATAAATTTAATTAAAATTAAGATAAAATACATATGTATAAATAGAGAGAGAACTTACAAGTATCTGTTAATCAAGTGATGGTTCTAGATGTGACGGTAGAAGTGCAAGAGACAGAGTAGCCAAATAACGGAATGAAGGCGATGAGCTTTCTCTTAAGAAATCAGCAAATAGGAAATAGGAGAAATGAGGGGAGATGCGAGCTATATATAAGGGGAAAATGCACGGACGATGAAGCGATGCCTTCGTCCAGAAGCGGAGCCAACTAGGATGCACAGCGTGTCAGAGCATTTAATAATGGCTGCTCGAGGAAATATTTTCCCTCTCTCCTGGCCAGGTAAAGATGTAGCAAATGAAAATCTAACTCCATAACCCGTCAGTATAAGCTGGCGAGGATATGGAGAAGGGGGCAGTTGATAAGGGTAAAATTGTAAATATACGCTCACCATGGGAAAGGTATAAAATGGCACTCTAAGCCAATCCGTCGGCTTTGCTTTTTGACACCAACTAGACGATTAGTACCCTACGGATTTAAGCTGGCGAGGTCAATATATAGGGATGAAAGCTGACACTACAAAAGCTTACAATTCCAACATAAGAAAATGTCTTGGGTACCACGTATGTGTATATAAGGAAATGTCTTGTATTCCACGTTTAGTGTTAGTCTCCTACAAGGAGAGGATTCCGTAATATACGCTCATAAGGATTCTTATAAGGAAAAGACTTCGAATCCAAGGAAGAGATGTCAACCCTCTACTATTATAAAAGCTCCAATACCCTCACAAACCAAGGTACGCATAATTGACCCCACTCTAGCACTTTAGAGTTGTGAGAAGTTCTAACTTGACTTTCAGAAGGTATTTGGCCGGCACCACACCGGTGCTCTCTGCGAGGTCTTCTCTTTTTGTTGTGCAGGTGTTGTTTTGAGTGTGCAAGAACCATGTGGCTCACTGGTGATTTTTTCGGCATCATCACTAATGAAAAGAAACTATTACATGATTCCAAGTTACTTGAAAGGTTTAGCAGAAAGCAAAAGCAAATATGGAGTATATTGTAATATTAGGCCAACTATACAAGCATGCATTCCCTAAAACAAAAAACTAATTTAATTAGAAAGAAGGGTACAAGTATGACACGAATGAAATTTGGGAACTGCTTGTGTAGAGTGGCTAGTTCCACTGGACAGGTTGAGATACAAACACATATTCAAGATTGTATACGTGTCCGTATCGCAACGTATTCAATGGAACTGGCCACTAGACACAAGCGCCACCCATAAAATTTAGACCAGTCAACTGTTCAAACAGTCCAACCAACAAGTCTGGTCTAATAGTTAAAACATTGTATGCAGTACAATATTTTATGTTCTGTATCATACGTTGAGTAAACTAATAGTACCCTGCCATTTTAGTAAGATCTTGAAGGCCTCTTGGACTCTGTGCTGGAAAATAATTTTCTATTCATAGAGACAAGAATATTGAAAAATAGCACATAAATCATTTAAGAACAAGAGTTTTTTAGGGAAAAAGAGAAACTAGTTTTGGAGAACAACATAATGAGTTCACTTATTAAAAATAAAATCACAATGATTTTCAAAATTTCCTTTTCACATTTTATGTTTAAGACTAGTAAGGATTGCATGCGCAAGGTACGTGCTGCCCCTTGAGTGAGAAAATTTAAGATAGAATTATTTTCTGAAGTAGTATCAAACCATTTATTTAAATTTAGAATAGTTATTTAACATATGACTATCTATTTAGTATGATAATTTCTTAAGAGATGGTATTTGGTATCAAATGATACCATATTAGTGTTATCAAAATATAATAAGTGTAAGACATGTCAACAAAAAATAACTAACCCACTAATAATTGAAAGACATGTGTTAGTGGGTAGTTATTTTTGCATACATGTTTCTCGTTTATTAGATTTTGATACGGATGACGTGGTATCATTTGATACAAAATACTTTTTCATTTCTTAGAACCAATTTACTAAAGACAGTATCTACTCACAAAAAAATTATAATAAGAATGATAACAAATGTCATCATCTTCCAATAATAAACAACTAAATTTTGATAAAACATTGTCACAATATTTAATTTTCGTAATAAATGATGACATATGTTATAATCGAAACTCTTTATCAAATTAAATACCTACAATCAATTGCAATGAATATTTTGTTATTTATACTTCATTCATTATCATTTTATTTTATGAGCCTAACTACAATGCTTAGCTTACTTAATTTTTAATGAACACATTTTGAAGAAAGAAAACAAAAAAAGAACAAAATAACAAAAGACATGTGTCATTGAAGTTTCTCTTAGATAAAATTATAAATTTAGAAGATTTAAACCACTAATAAATTAGTGTTCTCTAAGAAACAAATAGAATACCATACATCACCATTTTTACTTTCTAAATATGAATAACACATAAAACTCAAAATACACGAATTTTTTTTTTTTTTTTGGGACATTGAAATTTAGAGGCATTTTAAATATTGCACAATGATATTTTCTAGGAACCATAAGATTTTGTTAGGGTTTAACTAAGAGAGTAACAACAAGAACTAGATACTTGTCTACGAAACATAAAGTTGGAATTTATTCAACTTTAAAGTTGGGGGATGAAAAATTGTGTGTGTGTGTGTGTGTGTGTGTGTATGTGTGTGTGTTTTTTTTTTTTTTTTTTTTAACTTTAAATAGTGTGTTAAAAGAAAAAAGTTAGCCCAAGAAAACAGCCTGTAAAACTATGAATTTTGGCTCAATAAATCGTTTTTTTTTAATTTTTTTATTTTTTAAAGTTAGGAACACAATAAATGTCATGATATTTTCTCAATACTTTTATCTTAACTGTGGTGGGCCCTAGTATGATATTTTATAATTTTATTTTAGAGTAATGCTATATCCACGACATTTTTACAATAAATCCTTGGTGGTAAATTGTCATTGGGTTTTAATTGGGACAATTACTTTAAACTATGCATTAAAAAAAAAAAAAAACAACAAACAAAAAATCAATAGAAGAAAATTGTGCGTGAAATAGTAAATTTTTGTTCATTAAATTTGATTAAACCAAAAAAAAAAGTCTGCGAACACAACAAAATGTCACAATATTTTCACAATACCTTTATTTTCAGCTGTGATAAGTTTCGGTTTGATATATTATTATTTATTTTATAGAAATGCCATCTCCATAATACTTTCATAACAAATTCTAGATGATAAGTTGTTACTGATTTTAAAATGGACCCACGACTGATATCACTTTTTTATCTATCAATAGTAACTTACCAATGATTTTTTTATGAAATTAGTGTGAAAATATTGTGGAATTAGCATTTTTATATTTGATTTATAAGAAGCTGAGATCTCAACAATTGTAAAAATATTGTGATAATAACAAGTGTTACAACATTTCACAAAATATTTATTTTCAATTATAGCTGATCACAGTCTCATATTTTATTATTTTATTTCAACCTATAAGAAATTAATACCTCAATAATTGTGAAAGTTGTGTCAGTATAACAATATATATGCCACCTCATATAAATAATAATAATAAAAAAAGAGCACAAACAGATGACCAAAAAAAACCAATGAAGTGATGAACAATATATATTGAAGAAACCAAAAAGTACTGTAGCTTTTACACATTCACACAACAAGTATTACAACATTTTCACAAAACATTTATTTTCAACTGTCACAATCTAATATTTTATTATTTTATTTTGACTTATAAGAAATCAACACCTCAATAATTGTGAAAATATTGTGAAATTTGTTGTGTTAGTATAACAATATATATGCTAGCTCATATAAATAATAATAATAAAAAAGAGCACAAATAGATGACTAAAAAAAAAAAAAACCAATGAAGTGATGAACAATACATATTGAAGAAACCAAAAAGTACCATAGCTTGTACATATTCACACAACAAGTATTATAACATTTTCACAAAACATTTATTTTCATGGTTGATCACAATATTATATTTTATTATTTTATTTTGACTTATAAGAAATTGGCACCTCAATAATTGTGAAAATATTGTGAAATTTGTTGTATCAATATAACAATATATATGCCAGCTCATATAAATATTTTTTTAAAAAGAGCACAAATCGATGAATGAAAAAAAAAAAAAAAAAAAAAAAAAAAAAAAAAAAAAAAAAAAACCAATGAAGTGTTGAACAGTACATATTGAACAAACCAAAAAACATAGTAGCTTTTACAGACTTACACAACAATTGTTACAACATTTTCATAAAACCTTTATTTTCAGTTGTGGTTAGTCATAATTTCATATTTTATTATTTTATTTCGATCTATCAAAAATTGACACTTCAATAATTGTGAAAATATTGTAAAATTTATTATATAGAATAACAATAGATGCCAACTGTGGGGCCAGTTGCCCAAAAAGATAACAGAGAATTCATAGGAATTGGGCCTGTGGCCCAACGGCCCAGTCCGAGGACACTCACATGTCCGAGGATGGTTAAAGAGAGCCATTTTGAGAATAACACAAGACAAAGAGACGTAAGTCGTACATAATGGCCCAAACCACGTCCAAGGACAAGATTTATTGCTCAAACCACGTCTGATGACAAGATTTATTGCTCAAACCAACGTCCGAGGTGGATGTAACTCTTTTAGTAGTCAAGGAACTTTACAAAATTGCATACGAATTAACGAATGAATATTGAACAAAGAAGGAGCCGGTAAAGGTAACAAATATCTCCTAAAAGCTGCTACCTCCACATTAAATGCTTCCCAGCTAACTCTCTGGCCGCATTAATGTGGAGGTGATACCTGAACAGTAACCAAGCAGCCTTATGGCCACTAAGCAGAGGTTCCAAGAAGTGTTGGATGGGACAGAAAGAAGTTCCTAGAATGGAACCTACACGTGTATGATGAAAGCAGGACAAAGAAGGTAGTATATAACGTGAAATCGGAGGACACTAGAAAGGACTTTTGGAAGAAAGAGAGAGAGAGAAAGAATCCAAACAGATATACACTAAAACCTAGCCGAGGAGAAGGGAGCAAGAGTTTTTTATTTAATTTGAAGTTCCTTTTGCTGCACGAGAATCATGTCTTTTTCCACTTACTGGAACTAGCTCTTACACCCACTCTCTAGAAATTTTATTGTTTGGGCTTGTTGGGCTCGAGTCTCATCCTTCTTTTGGGTCCAATCCAATTTGAGTCCTTACAATTGGTGCCGTCTGTGGGAAGAGCTTGATCCGTTTGTAGGGAAAGATAAGTGCAACGGCTGATGGAAGAGGGAGCACCACAGCAGATGGATACTAATCCACACCAGGCAGAGTCCAGGGGCCCTCAGCATGGTAACCCGTTGGTAATCCATGAATAAAGGGGGGATCGCGAGGGAAGTGCGCGAACAACCCACACGGATAGGAGTCAGTCTCGGGGGAAGAGCCATGTCTCCCATGCGAAGAACGATGGGGACATGTAGCGTGAGATTAATAGGTTAAAAAAGGAATTACGCTACGAGCGACGGAAGTGTATGACTCACAACTCAAGGCAGTCCTCTGAGGAGTCAGATGACACCAGTTATAGACGAAGGTCAAGAACCCCGCCCAGTGAGCTTTTTTCACATGATGAGGAGCATCACCGTGGGCGAACATATAAGAGTCCACCTCGTCAGGGCTTAGGGAACGATGCTTTGAACAAAGCGCTGAGTCAAGTTTCCAAATCGTCGTTCATGCGACGCATAGAGGATGCAAGTCTTCCTCGGCGGTTACATCAACCTACGTTCACCATTTACAATGGTCAAACGGATCCAGTGGAACATGTTAGCCATTTCAGTCAGAGAATGGCCATTCATTCTAAGGACGAGGCCCTGATGTGCAAGGTTTTTCCCTCAAGCCTAGGTCCAATGGCGATGAGGTGGTTCAACGATTTGAGTGCGAACACTATTGACTCCTTTGAGAGGCTCATCCAAGCTTTTGGTGCTCGCTTTATTACCTGCAGAAGGGTTGTTCAGCCCTTGGGGTCGTTATTATCCATGTCTATGCGAGAGGGGGAAACCCTGAAAGCCTACTCTGACAGATATTGGGAAATGTTCAATGAGGTAGATGGAGCCAATGACGACGTGGCCATTAATACCTTCAAGGAAGGCCTTCCAATCGAGCATGATCTGAGGAGTTTGTTGACTGGTAAACCTGTTACCAGCATGCGACAGCTTATGGACCGAATTGACAAGTATAGAAGAGTGGAAGAGGATCAGATACGGGGTAGAGGAAAGTCCAAGGTGATCCCTCAAGAGAGGAGGGATTTTAGGCCGGACAGATATAATAACAATCAACCTCGAAGGGACTTTGGGGGGCAATCAGGATCTGCTAACTCCCAGGCGGTTAATGTTGTGTTCCAAGAGCCAGTACAGCGGGTTCTGGATAAGATAAAAGACGAGCCCTACTTCAGACTGCCCAATAGAATGGCAGGGGATCCTATGAAACGTAATCAAAACCTTTACTGTCAATACCATCAAGACCATGGACACATTATTGAAGATTGCAGAAACCTGTGGGACCACTTGGAGCAGCTAGTCCGAGAATGCAAGTTGACCCACCTTCTGCACCACTCTAGTGGCCGAGGAAGTCAAATAGGGTCGACGTTTCGAAGAGATGCCTCTTCAGGAGCCCCACTGGGCACAATAAATGTTATATTTGCTGCCCCAGGGAGAACAGGGTCTTGTCCCTCCAGGGTGATGTCTGTGTCTCATTGTTTGGATGGGGGCTCCAGTTCAATGCCGAAGAAAGCAAAGCTGAGCACCTCACTGGTGTTGGGTTTTTCGGATGAGGATAAAAGAGGAACTATACAACCGCATGACGATGCTTTGGTGGTTATTCTTAGGATTGGGGGATATGATGTGAGAAGGGTGATGGTAGATGAAGGGAGTGCTGCCAAGGTGATGTATCCTGACCTATACAGGGGGTTGAATTTGACACCCCAAGGCCTAACAGCTTATAGCTCCCCGTTGGTGAGTTTCAAAGGTAGGCTGGTCATTCCGATGGGTATGAGTAGACTACCAGTGCAGGCAGGTTCAGATGTGGTAGAGGTGGATTTTATTGTGGTAGACGTTTTCTCTCCATATACGACGATTTTGGGTAGGCCCTGGTTGCATACCCTAGGGGCTGTTTCTTCCACTCTTCATCAGAAGGTGAAATATCCATCAGGAGGCCAAGTGTTAGAAATATTGGGAAATCAAGCCATGGCGAGGCAGTGCATGATAGCGACCATTCAACATCAGCCAGAAGTAGGTACATCGGCCACGACCGAGAATGACTTATAGCAATCAAAGAATTTGAGAACCATCTTCAGCACATCTGCCGAGGAAGCGGAGTGTGAGAATTTGGAGATAGTGAGTGTTGGTGATGATCCAGACAGGTACTTTTAGGTTGGAGCACTGTTACCTTTGTTGGAAAAAGAGCAGTTGGTTGAGGTTCTAAGGAGAAACACTGATGTATTTGCATGGAATGCCTACGAAGCTCCAGGGGTTGATCCAGATTTCATTTGTCATCATTTGAATGTCAATCCCTCTGTTACACCAAAGAAACAGCCACCTCGGCGTCCGTCCAAGGTACATGCTGAGGCTATCAAAGATGAGGTGACTAGGCTTAAGGAGGCAAGGGCTATCAAGGAAGTGTTTTACCCTCAGTGGTTGGCCAATACGGTCGTGGTAAGGAAAAAAAATGGAAAATGGCGAGTATGTGTTGATTTCACAGATCTTAATAGAGCTTGTCCAAAGGATCCTTTTCCTATGCCCCGTATAGATCAACTGGTAGATGCAACAGTAGGTCATCCTCGGATGAGCTTCCTAAATGCCTTTTAGGGCTATCATCAGATCCTACTGGCACTGGATGACCAGGAGAAGACCGCTTTCCTCACCCCCAATGGGAATTTTCATTACAAAGTAATGCCCTTTGGCTTGAAAAACGCAGGGTCTACTTATCAACGGATGATGACGAAGATGTTTGAGCCATAGCTAGGCAACAACATAGAGGTCTATATTGATGATATGGTTGTAAAGAGCAAGGTAGTGGCCGAGCATGTGACGGACCTCACCAGCACGTTTGAAATTCTGAGGAAGCATAAGTTACGACTGAACGCATCCAAGTGCTCCTTTAGGGTTTGCTCTGGGAAGTTTTTGGGTTACACGGTGACCCACAGAGGAATTGAAGTGAACCTCGACCAGATTAAAGCCATAAATAGCTTGCAACCACCTCGAAATCCCAAGGAGGTCCAGAGGTTGACTAGGATAACCGCTGCGCTGAATAGATTTATATCCAGGTCGGGGGACCGGTGCAGACCTTTCTTCCTTTTACTCCACAAGTGGAAGGGGTTCGAGTGGACTGAGGAGTGCACCCTTGCATTTCAGCAACTCAAGGAATATCTGTCTCGGCCACCCATTATGTCCAATTCGGAGGTGGATGAGGTCCTTTTCGCTTACTTGGCGATAGCCCCTTATGCGATCAGCTTTGTTATGATACGAGTGGACAATGGTGTACAACGACCAGTTTATTATGTGAGCAAATCGCTTCATGAGGCTGAAGTACGTTATCTGCCGTTGGAGAAAGCCATTTTGGCGGTGGTACACGCTACAAGGAAGCTCCTTCATTATTTCCAAGCACACACAGTGGTTATCCTAACTCAGTATTCGCTCAAAGCAGTACTTCGAAGTGCAGACTACACTGGCAGGGTTGCCAAATTGGGCACAATTCTAGAGGCTTTTGATATTAAGTATATGCCTCGTACTTCTGTGAAAGGTCAGGTTCTTGCCGACCTGGTGGTTGAATTTGCTGAAGGCCCTGAAGAAATTGAAGTAAGCCCACAGGGCATGGATGAAAAATCAGTTGGCCTTATCTCCACGCAACGTTTCTCACCCTGGAAGGTGTATGTGGATGGAGCAGCAAACCAGAGGGGGTCAAGAGTGGGGTTGGTTCTAATATCTCCTGAACAGGCCATCATTGAGAAGTCTTTAAGGTTAGGATTCTCAACCACCAATAATGAGGCCGAGTATGAAGCTCTACTAATGGGAATGGGGATGGTTAAGAAACTGGGAGGAAAAATAGTGGAAATGTTCTCGGATTCGGCGCTGATCGTGGGCCAGGTCAAAGGGGAATTGGAAGCTCGTGACACAAGAATGCAGGGTTACTTGAGCCAGGTTAGGCGTATGGAAGGGGATTTTGAATTCTTTGAGTTGTCCCATATCCCTAGATGTGGAAATACCCACGCGGACTCTTTGGCCACCCTCGCAACATCCTCGGCGATGAACTTACCTCGGGTGATTATGGTCAAAGATCTAAGTGCGCCTACCTTGGTATCAGAGAGCCCACTTCAAATCAATCAAATCAACTCGGCACCTAGTTGGATGGATCCTATAATGCTCTTTCTTGAGAAAGACATTTGCCCGAGGACAGTTTAGAAACTGAAAAGATACGAAGAAAAGCTCCTCGGTTCTGGTTGTCCGAGGACAAAAAATTGTACAAGCGCTCTTTCTCTGGGCCATACCTGCTTTGTGTGCACCCTGAAGCCTCAGAGGCACTCTTAAAAGAGCTCCATGAAGGCATTTGTGGGAGTCACACTAGAGGAAGATCTTTATCTCACTGAGCAATCACCCAAGGGTATTGGTGGCCAGGCATGCAAAAGGAAGCCTAGGAATATGTTAGGAAGTGTGATCAATGTCAAAGGTTTGCCCCAAACATCCATCAGCCAGGGGGAGTTCTTAACCCTCTATCTAGTCCTTGGCCTTTTGCTCAGTGGGGTTTAGATATTGTTGGTCCTTTCCCTAAGGCAATAGGAAATAAAAGATATCTGCTAGTTGGCACGGATTATTTCACGAAGTGGGTTGAAGCTGAGCCCCTAGCTAATATCAGAGAAGTGGATGTTAAAAGGTTTGTCTGGAAGAACATCATCACACGATTTGGGGTTCCTCAAGCTCTCATCTCGGATAATGGTCTTCAATTTGATAGCAAGGCTTTCAGGAAGTATTGTTCCGACCTGGGGATAAAGAACAGATATTCCACTCCGGCTTATCCACAGGGAAATGGGCAAGTCGAGGCTGTCAACAAGGTTATAGTGAGCGGACTTAAAAAGAGGCTGGATGATGCAAAGGGAAAATGGGTGGAGGAGCTGCCACATGTCCTTTGGACGTATCGAATGACACCCAGACGGTCAACGGGAGAAACTCCATTTTCAATGATGTATGGGGCTGAGGCTGTAATTCCACTTGAAACAGGTTTTCCCACACGAAGGACAAGCACTTTCACCTCGGATGGCAATGATGAACTTTTGAGTAAGAATCTAGACCTAATAGATGAATGACGAGAGAATGCAATGGTTCAATTGGCCTATTATTAGTATAAGCTGAAGCAAGGTTATGATGCAAACGTAAGGCTGAGGCCGTTAACTCCAGGGGATTTGGTATTGAGAAAAGTCTTGAGAACTACCAAAAATCCAGCTTGGGGAAAGTTAGGGCCTAACTGGGAGGGATCGTATCGTATCACATCTGTAGCAGGAGTAGGGGCTTATTACTTAGAAAATTTAGATGAAAAAATTGTACTCCATCCTTGGAATGTAAGTAACTTAAAGAGATATTACTATTAATATGAACAGTTCTCTTCTATTCTCCTTCTTATAACTTATCCTTAGTTTTATTACTTGTGTTTCTCAAATTATTGAAGTATTAAATAGAAACTAAGTCATGTAAGGTCTTCGGACCACAGCTTGGTGGAAATTAATACACTGTCATCTTTATTGAAGTATTAAACAGAAACTAAGTCATGTAAGGTCCTCGGACCACAGCTTAGTGGAAATTAATACACCGTCATCTTTATTGAAGTATTAACCAGAAACTAAGTCATGTAAGGTCCTCGGACCACAGCTTGGTGGAAATTAATACACTGTCATCTTTATTGAAGTGTTAAGCAGAACTTAAGTCATGTATGGTTCTTGGCCCACAGCTTGGTGAAAATTAATGCACATTGTGACCTTAATTGGAGTATTACACTCAAGCTAAGGTATGACAGATTGTTTATACTACTAACTTAGTAAAAATCAGTGCTTCTTAAATGGGATCTGTGTGACTATCTTTGTATATCAAGACAAACTCCATGAGCATCACTTAAAGCGTTTTAGGGTGTTCAATACTTCCAAGGGCTAATTATCTGGAAGGCTATCTCCAGTATAGACATTTCTTAGTGAACATGAAGCAAGTCTTTTTAGAGTTGGGGAGTTCGCAGTTATAGTCTACTTTGGTTCTCAATTAGTCTACATAAAGTTAAGTTTTCTCTTATATTGTCAGAGTTTATTCCTCTATAGCATGAGATAATGTAAAAGTAAAAAACAGTCATGCAAGAAAATTACACAAGTGATAAATAAAGCCACAGTGTCTTATACAAATCTAAAAAGAGAAATACACATCATAATTGAGGATATCATCAAAGAAGAAAAAACTAAATTAAAATTAAAAATTACATCATCTATTTGCTTAGTTTTATTTGGAGCTTGGGTGGGGAAACTTTGCCAGTCTTCTGAAGAGGAACAACTTTCTCTTTCTCCTTCAAAGCTTCCCCAGCAGGTAGAATAGTAGCAGCTAAGTCCTTCTCAAAACTTTGGGAAGCTACCCCTTCCTTAGTTCCCTCTGCTGCTTTGTCCGAGGAGGTACCTTTGGCCACTTCAAGTACTTCAGGCTGTGTCTGCTGATTGGTAGAAAGGGGATTCTGTTTTTGAGCTTCTTCAGCCGATTCAACAGTAGTAGAGGAGGCCTCCTTTTGTTGGGAAGAAGTACTTGGAGCTCGTATGGCTGGGGGGAAGTAAATGTTTTCAGGCTTCCTCAGTTTTGAGGATGGCGCGACCCTAGCTCGGTTGAGAGCTTCCTCCCAAGTTTGAGTACAGTATGTCCGACATACTACTGGGACCTCAGCTCGGAAGCTATCCTCAGTCTCAGCAACGCCGACGTCATACCCATGCTATTCAGCTTCATCTTTTTTCTTTTATGGCCTTAGCTCTTGCCTTTTCGACCTTATCCCTCGCTTTATCAGCCTGACCCCTAAGCCTTTGGGCTTCTTCCAATTGTTTCATCAGAGTTGATATTTGTTCCTTAGAAGCTGCTAGCTGGTTATTGGCATCACGAAGACTTTTCCTTTGGTCTTCAGCTTGCCTTTGAAAGCTGGCCAAAGCTGAGTTAGCACTCTTTCGAGCATGTTCTTCCTCGGCCAGCTTTTTCTTTAGCTCTTCAACATTCTTCTCACTGGTAGAAAGTGTCTGAACAGCCGTATTTCGTCTCTTCCTCTCCTCATCTAGCTACTGGTAAAAGGCATTAGTCATCTCCTCTAGCCTGAAAGTGGCTTGAACAGCCTAAAAAAAGAAAAAAAAGAGAAAAGAGTCAGAGATACAATAAACTAAAAGGAACGAGTAAAGCAGTAAGGATACCATACCATGCCCAAATGTCTTTTCATGTTCATGAAGATCTCATTCTTCTTCGTGCCTCTGAGCTCGGCCATGTCCTTAGGGAGAAGGAGGGTTTCTTCTAGGGTCGAGGCAACGTGGCATCCAATTCCACCGTTGAAGTCCCTGATTGAGGCGTCTTCCCTCAGGGGCTCTCCACCAAGCATGGGAGCAGGGAGCCAGGCCTCGGGCTCCGAAGACTGAATATTTTTCTTGGCCACGACGCGTTGAGGCCCATGCGTTGTTTTTTGTTGCTTTGGAGCCCGTTGGGCCTCATCTTCGTGAGTTGGGTGAGACCTCCCAATCTCCACCACATCTTTGCCTTTTTGTTCCTTCCTCCTCTTGGAATCAATAGGTTCAACCCCCTGTGGTTGGGATGGTTGAGGAGGAGGAGGAGGGGGGAGACTGGTCTGAGTAGACTTCCCTGGTGCCCCCTTTCCCGATTTGCCTTCGATCACATCCAGTAAGCTCCTTTGGCATTTTCTCTGAATACTCATGTTATCAGAATTCACCTCGGGAGTATGGGGTTGGTTGAAAATCTCAAACTCGTCTGCAGAATCTACTAATTCTACGACGTCCTCTTCTTCTTCTTCCTCTCCTTCTTTCTCCTTTTCCTCTTTTACTTTCTGAGGAAGGGGATGTGATGATGAAGTCCCTGCAGAGAAAGTGGCTACGGGTAATGGCTGAGTAAAAGGGGTGCCTTCAGGAATTAGGACGCACTCGGGAACGATGAATCCTTCGAAAGCTACGCTGATTCGGTGCAGCCGAGGACCCTTTGCCTTTATCACACACTTCGGCGCTTGAAAGGCTGTAGAGATTGGTTTGTAGCGAAGGATTATGTGAGCCGCTCTCAATTGGCCGTCGGATGGGTTCATGTACACCTCGGATCGCAGGATTCTATCCAAATTCTCTCTGTTAACCAATCTGAACTGAGGCTTGGTAGCGCGTTTGTCTGCAAAATCAATAAAACGACAGGAAAATTCCGTCAGAAATGAAGATAACTTGAACTGAAGAGTATAAGCCAACGGGTAGAAGTGTACAGCCTAAGAACCCCACCTGGTGTTCCCTCTTGGGTTGGACAAGGTAAGCCATCATGCTAGGCCCCATAAAAAATGAGAAAGTCATCTTTTAGGCCTTTGTTTAATGTAGGGAGACACTGGATTAACCTTACTTCAGGATACCTAGACCTAAGATAATATCCCTGTCCCTTCAATTGATGAAGGTTATATACCCAGTTCACATCATGGTGAGTAAGGCCTAAATTCATTCTTGCATTAAGGGCTTCTATACTCCCTAGCACCCTGAACACATTGGGGGCGCACTGTGTGGGGGACAATCTGAAGAACCTAAGATAACTCCTAGTGAGACTACCCATCGGAATAGTCATCCCTTCCTCTATGAAAGCAATCATAGGGATGACTACTTCCCCTGTTTTTCTATCATCATACCACGTTTCTGGGGAAGCATATCTCATGCCCACCGTGGAGGGAATTCTATACTTGGTTTTAAATTCCTCTATTTGCTCATCGGAATCAACTAGATACTTAAACCTACCAATTTCTTAAGAATCGTGAAGAAAAATTAGCGAAGAGGATTGAAGACTGAGGAAGGTTAAAGAAACTTACAGGTGTGAAAAATGAGCACCTCGGACAAACTTCAGGTATTTATGAGAGCGTGGAGAAGAAAGAAAGAGGGACAGGTTCAATGAATACCCGCTAAGATTGTGAGATTTTTTGTAACTGAAAAGAAATTTGATTTGAAAAGCTCTTTATAGGGGCGCAGAAATCGTAAGCGGGAAAAATCCTGCTCATAAATATCAAGGGCCCTCCACCGTTTGATTCGCATCCTGTTGAAATGTGGAGGACAGAGAAGCCGCCATCATTTAATAATGGCGTGCTCCTGACGCCGAAACGTCATGAGCGTGTCTTAGGCAGAGGGAAAGGCGTTCTGAAATTTAGAAAAATCCAACGAAAGAGGTAAGGGCGTGATATCAAAATATCCCTTTTCGGAGGTGACAAAAAGTGAGATTTTGAGGGGCTATTGTGGGGCCAGTTGCCCAAAAAGATAACAGAGAATTCATAGGAAGTGAGCCTGTGGCCCAACGGCCCAGTCCGAGGACACTCACATGTCCGAGGATGGTTAAAGAGAGCCATTTTGAGAATAACATAAGATAAAGAGACGTAAGTCGTACATAGTGGCCCAAACCACGTCCGAGGACAAGATTTATTGCTCAAACCACGTCTGAGGACAAGATTTATTGCTCAAACCAACGTCCGAGGTGGATGTAACTTTTTTAGTAGTCAAGGAACTTTACAAAATTGCATACGAATTAACGAATAAATATTGAACAAAGAAGGAACCGGGAAAGGTAACAAATATCTCCTAAAAGCTGCTACCTCCACATTAAATGCTTCCCAGCTAACTCTCTGGCCGCATTAATGTGGAGGTGATACCTGAACAGTAACCAAGCAGCCTTATGGTCACTGAGCGGAGGTTCCAGGAAGTGCTGGATGGGACAGAAAGAAGTTCTCAGAATAGAACCTACACATGTATGATGAAAGCAGGACAAAGAAGGTAGTATATAACGTGAAATCGAAGGACACTAGAAAGGACTTTTGGAAGAAAGAGAGAGAGAGAGAAAGAATCCAAACAGATATACACTAAAACCTAGCCGAGGAGAAGGGAGCAAGAGTTTTTTATTTAATTTGAAGTTCCTTTTGCTGCACGAGAATCATGTCTTTTTCCACTTGCTGGAAGTAGCTCTTACACCTACTCTCTAGAAATTTTATTGTTTGGGCTTGTTGGGCTTGAGTCCCATCCTTCTTTTGGGTCCAATCCAATTTGAGTCCTTACACCAACTTATATAAATATTTAAAAGAAAAAAAAAAGCATAAACTGATTATTGAAGAAAAAAAAAAAAAAAAAAAGGCCAATTTAATAAACCAAAAGGCACCGTAACTATCGTGCATTAGCGCATTCGCGCTATTTATATATAGAGAAAAATGAACTGTTGAAGGAAGTTCCACGCGGACGGTGTGCTTGGTTATGGGTATAAGTACTTGTTGGGCCTTCGAACTATGAGCTTAAACTTTTGGTTGTCAGTTGTCACGTAGTGTCAGACAACAATTTGTAGTTCAGATTCCATGTACCTTGATTCTGGTTCGGTTGTTCTACATTGAGCCTGTTTCGTTTAATTGAATTCCATTTTTTTTTTTTTTTTTTAGAGATACTAGGTCGTCAACATTTTTTCAATATTTTCATAACAAATCACAGGTGATGAGTTGCTATTGATTCAAATTTGAAACTAACACTAAGATTACTTTTTTGTCCTAATAATAATAACCAGTAACAACCTGCCACTTAAGATTTGTTGTAAAAATATTGTAAAAATATTGTGGACATATCATTTCTCTTTTTTTTGGACCAACACATTGGAGGAGGTGTTCAAAGGAAGTTCCACATTGCTTGACTCATGCTAGGTTACAGCTCTATGTACTTAATGGAACTCTCTACCCATTCAACGGTGGCTCTAGCAATTTTTTTAGTATGGTCTTTAAGAAACATAAATTATACAATCTAATAAAAAAATAAATTCATATATTAATGCCAACCACAACAAAAAAACACACAAATTCATATCTGAACGAAAATTTTCTAAGTTAAAGTTAACAGGAATTTGCTTAAAAGATAAAAATGAATCTTAGGTACATAGTTTTCTTATCAAATATTTGTTAATAATAACTAGCAAAATAATAAACAATAAACTATAAGATCATTTGAAATATTAATAAAATTATTAATTATTTTTATTTAGTTGTTTCATTATCTTTTTTTACTAACCACTAGCAATCTAGCACACACCCCACTGTTTAGTTTGCCTTGCACAATGTAAAGAATACAAATACATTGCATCATCCATCGACTTAACCCACAGCCTAACATAGTTTTTATTTATTTATTTATTATTATTATTATTATTTTTCTTCGTCTTTTAATAATGTGTTGTTCTAGGTATTGCTTTTAAGTGGACCAGGATCACTACCTCAATCCAATGCCATGGCCCCACCCACATTTACCACCCCCCCCCCTCCCAAAAAAAGCCCTTGGAATAAATCCCACATTGTTTGGGAGCCATTCCAAACCCCTATTTTTCAACTGTGGCGACGAAGATAGGCCCAATGGGCTTATCCACGCCTTGTCTCACAACCTATTTGTATGGTGGGATAGTAATTCCTACTATGGGTCGTTTGCAGCTAGGAGACTCGATGAGAGCCCCTTTGGTCTCACTTTATACACCTCCTCACAATCCCTCCGCCTCACTCTGTCGTTCCTCTCCTTTCTATATGACTCTTTCTCTCCTGTTTCATCAACCCTTGTTTCCTCTTCCAATTTCATATTTATAGGGAATTGTTAGTGGGGTTATAATGATTGTCCTTAGGTTTAATGGATTTAGAGGTCCAATCTTAGAAGGGTTTAGTGGGTGTTTAGGTAGGAGTGGCTTTGGAAATGATTCCCACTACAGCGAGTATGTACGGCAGCGATGTTTCCCAGGATACCACCGGGTAATCATATTATTGAGTGCTCGGGATAAACATAAAAGTGTTCGGCGAAACGATCCGGACAACCATATCAGCAATAATGCTTATGTTCGTCAGAAAGGATTGGATACACGGACGGCACTTGGGCCAGGTCTGTTCGTAGGTGGGCTTAGAATGTGGCCCGGCAAAACCGAGAAAAAGGCCCGTGGCCTTTCTTATTGGCCTAAGGCCCAAATAACGCAGGCCGACCTGCATCGCCCAGGCCCGTACGTTAGCCCCCCCCTTGATTCATGCCCGGTTAAACGGGCGTAGATCAAGGGAAACGGCGAGGAAGGGAAGATCCTCTGCCCGGGAGACTAAAAAGGCCTGTTCTTCTGGAGGCGACTAGACATCCATTAAATGCGCTCCTCAAAAGGTGTGTCGTGCCTGGCCTCATGACCTCAGCAGCCATATCCGCCTGCCAGCTCGTGAACCGAGGCGCGCGTACGCCTTTGGGTTCCGAACGGTCTCATGCTCATTATGCCTTATTATTGCGATTTATTCCTCATTAATGCGATTTATTCCTCATCAACCGTCGTGCACCTTCGTTTCGTGCCTATAAAAAGCCTGCTCAAACCCACATTCTCATTTTTCACTTCCTTAGTTTCTGAGATTTCTCTCTGCCGAGCATCCATTGCGCTAGTTCCCCATCAATCCCCAGAATCAACCTTTCTCTTAGTGCCAAAAGTAAGTCCCCTTCCTCTTTCCTCTGCTTTAGTTCATTTCCTTCTAGTTTCTTTCGATTATTTCGCATTTGGGATGGGTTTCGCTCACCTTTTAGACTCTAGAAATTCCTTAGCCACCTTTAGGCGTGACTACCAAATTCCCGATGACGTGGACGTGATGTACTGCCACGAAAGTGACATTGCTCTCCATAGAGGGTCAAACACCGCCTTCTTCTCGCTCATGTTCATATTGGAAGGAGGGGTTAGGTTCCCCATTGATCCCCTTTTACTTAGAACCCTTAGGTATTACGGTTTGTGCCCCGAATAACTCGCCCCAAATTTTTACCGGGTAATGAGTTGTATAAGTAAGTTAAACCATACGTTTGGTCTGCAATTGGACCATCATGATGTAAACCACACGTACAGCTTGTGTGGGAAGAAGAAATCTAGTTATTACATAAAGGTCAGGGATATGAGGATACGGTTGATCTTCTGCCTGCCGGACTCGAACAGAAACTCCGCCGGGGAGTTCGTCCGGGTACACGGCAACTGGTTTACCGGGGATATTCCCCCTCCTCTATCACGGCGCGAAGTGGGTGGGTGTTATTGCTAGGCATATTTCTTCATTATCTCCTTGCTTCTGTCTCTTTAACTTTTATATTGACCTGTTCCGTTTGTGTTGCAGACGGCTCGGTGTTTACCCAAGATATCCGAACGGTCCACGTGCGGGACCTTAATTTTGTCCTTCGCTCAGAAATTTTTGTTCATCGAGACGGTTGGCTCCGGGCTTCCCACCTCATCCTCGGCGTTGAGCCTGTTTACACCATTTGGCAACCCTTCGGTCAAGCCCTCTTAGTTGACAGCCCCCTTCTCTCCTACATAGACGTTCGCCACGTGAACTTTCTCCCTGCTAACCTTACGGTCGGTGAGGCTTGCGACCTTGGTCGGCGGTATACTTGCTCAGACGAGCTTGCTCCTATAAGGGATGAGTCTGCCGAAGTAGTGTCTCGTTGTCTTAGAGAGCTAGCCCACGTAGCCCTTCAGCAAGAGGCCCCAGCTGAACAAGCCAAGCAAGAGGATCAAGAGTCGCCTATGCAAGAAGCCGATCAGGCAGCGGCGGAGTCAAGCAGTTCATCCCAAGCTCGCCCCGGTGTTAGAGAGATGGTTACACGCAAAACCCTCACCGTCAGCCGTTTCTTACCCGGGGCTCAGCAAGCCGCACAGCGGCAGCCTGATTAGGGGCAGGTCCAAACTCCCCCCGTACACCCTCCTCCTCCTCCTCCACCTCTACCTCCGCGCTCTAGGAAAAGGCAGAAGGTCACGCAGCAGACTTCTACCAGTCCTGGCGGCGTTCAAGCTAAAACCCCCACAGCCGCATCTAGGGGTGTCACCATTCAGGACCCCCAAGGGCAGGTTGGGGCGAGCATGGCGTCATCCTCCCGGGCAGTTCCGGAATGGCAGCCCACTTACGAGTTGGACGGCAAGCCCCTCCCTGCGGATGCGTGCATACGGGCGTGGGAGAAGAGGGAAGGGGGCCGTGTTGCCCAGAGCCTGGCTGATGGTCTGCTCATGCCCGAGGATGTCAGCTCCTTCTCGGAGGCACTCGATGAGTATATGGGGAGAAGGCTCCAATGGCACACAATTGCGGTAACTTTCTTGTACTTCATTCATAGTTTGTTATCTTTATTGCCATGCATATGATACTACGTTTACCGTCTGTATCCTAGGTTGCCCAGCTGGCCCACATTTTGAACGAGCGGGTGAAGGACCTCGCCCAAGATGCTGACCAGGAGAAGACCGGGAGGGAGGCAGCAGTAAAAACTGCAAAGGACAAGGCTAAGGCAGCGGATGCTGCCGAGAAGAGGGCGGCCACTGCCGAGAAAGAAAGAAAACTGGCTGAGGAGCGGTCGGCGGGTTTGGAGGCGAAGCAGCACGAGACAGAGCTGAAGCTGGCTGAGGAGGTGAGCCGAAATGTTACCCTTACCGAGGAATCAGCCGATCTACGTGCTGCATTGGAGGAGGCCGGAACCAAGTGGTACAACGAAGGGTTCGCGGATGCTGAGAAGGGAATGGAGCCGGTTGTCTACGAGGCTCGGCGGCTCTCCTTCCATGACGGCTGGTTGGCTGCCTTGTAGGCCCTGGGGGTACCAGCCGACTCTCCTCTTAGGGACCCCAGCAAGATTCCCTTCTTGGATGCTCCTTCGACCGCGCAGAGCCTCGAAGGTCTCGGTGATGAAGAGGACACGGACAGCCTGAGGGAGCTGGTGGAACAGATAGACGCCCACGTCGAGTTGGTCGGTGCGGAAGCGATTAGCAACCCTGCTGCCGATGATCCGTCCGTGGAAAATGTGGGATTCCAAGACCTTGCACCAGAGGGCCAGCAACAAGAAGTGCGGACTGGAGGCCCGCCCGTGGACCTTACCGGATGACGGCCAACTTGATGATACCTCAGCTTTTTTTCTTTCCTTATTGCAACTACCCTGCTCATACCACCGGGCTGTGGCGGTCAAACTTTTTGTTTATCTTTTCCGCTTACTTTTCTCTGATTGTCGCCGGGTTTTGGCGACCAAACAATTGACTTATTATTAGTTTCCTGTTTTATTTAAGTAATATGTTGTCATGCGTGCTGTTACCGTTATTACTGTTGTATGTATGCATTCTTTCTTGATGGTTAGGGCAGAATCGTGCAGGGACTCACTGTGCTTAGAAAGGTTCTCTAGTTCCCTACATGCTCGGTGAAGGGAGTCGAACCAAGGGTTAGGTTTCATTCCTTAGATTTTACTAAGTCCCCATATGCTCGGTGGTGGAGATCTAGCCGAGCACCAGGTTTATGTGTTTAGATAGATTTTAGGGTTTGCACCTACTTGGCTATGGAAATCGAACCGAGGATTAGGTCTCTGCCAGATAGATTTTAAGGTTTCCACCTGCTCGGTGATGGGAATCAATCCGAGGGTCAGGTTTCTGTCCTTAGGTTGATTTTAAGGTTTCCACCTGCTCGGCAATGGTAATCGAGCCGAGGGTCAGGCTTCTGTCCTTAGATTGATTTTAAGGTTTCCACCAGCTCGGCGATGGGAATTGAGCCGAGGGTTAGGTTTCTATCCTTAGGTTGATTTTAAGGTTTCCACCTGCTCGGCGATGGGAATCGAGCCAAGGGTTAGGTTTCTGTCCTTAGGTAGTTTTTTAAGGTTTCCACCTGCTCGACGATGGGAATCGAACCGTGGGTCAGGCTTCTGTCCTTAGATAGTTTTTTAAGTTTCCGTCTGCCCGGCGATGGAAATAGAACCGAACATAAAGTTTTCAACGCAATTAACCTGCACAAATAGCTACTTTCATTAACTTAGGTAAACGTACATGGGGGAACTATACAATTCTTACTGGGCATATGATCGATCAATGATAGAATCTTTTTAAGTTCTGAACGTTCCATGGCCGAGGCAATGGTCTCTCATCTAGCTCTTCCAAGTAGTACGCCCCTGCCCCGGCAACCGCGGTAACTCTATACGGCCCTTCCCAGGTCTGGCCCAATTTGCCGGCATGGGTGTCTCACATGTGCCCCACTGCCCTTCTTAGGACAAGATCCCCAGCGTCAAACTTCCTTGCCCTCACTCCCCGGTTGTATCTTCTGGCCAGTTTTTGTTAGTACTCGGCTAGTCGGATAGTTGCAGCTTCGTGGCGTTCCTCTAACTTGTCTAGGCATTGAACCAACATCTCATCATTCAAACTGGGATCGTAGTTGGTGACTCGTGCGCTACATATACTAACCTCGGTTAGTATAACGGCTTCGGCACCGTAGGTGAGAGAGAAAGGTGTTTCCCCCGTGGATCTCCTGGGCGTTGTTCGGTACGCCCATAGGACATTAGATAGTTCCTCGGCCCAGTTCCCTTTCGTGTTTTCTAGTCTCCTCTTCAGCCCATTTACTATTACCTTGTTGACAGCTTCAGCTTGGCCATTACTCTGCGGGTACGCCGGGGTAGAATACTTGTTGTTAATGCCGAGCTCCGTGCAGAATTCCCGAAATGCCCGGCTATCGAACTGCAGCCCATTGTCTGATATCAGGGAATTCGGGACTCCGAATCGGGTGACGATGTTTTTCCACACGAATTTCTTGACATCCACGTCCCGGATATTCGCCAGGGCTTCTGCCTCCGCCCACTTGGTGAAGTAGTCAACGGCCACGAGGACGAACCTTCGGTTTCCCGTTGCTCGGGGGAAGGGCCCAAGTATATCCAGCCCCCACTGGGCGAACGGCCAGGGACTACTGACCGGATTAAGATGACTGGCCGGCTGGTGGATTAGGGGAGCGTGTTTCTGGCATTGCTTGCATTTACGCACATATTCGGCGGCATCCTTCTACATTTGAGGCCACTAAAATCCCTGAGTCATTGCCCGGTGAGCCAGTGAACGTCCTCCTACGTGGCTGCCACACACCCCGTCATGTAGCTCCGCCAGGAGCTCGCCTACCTTGCCAGGATGTAAGCATAAAAGATACGGCCCCCCGAAGGATCTTCGGTACAACTTCCGGTCTTCTGATAACCAAAACCGAGGGGCCATTCTTCGGATTTTGTTTCCTTCCTTCTCGTCGGGGGGAACCCTGTCCTCGGCTAAAAACTCAATGATGGGGTCCATCCAGCTAGGCTCAGGCGTGGTAATTGCCGTGACTGCCGGACAACCGGATGGCCTAATACTTGGTTCTGGGATTTGCTCTATTCGTATAAGCCGAGGTATGGTCTCGGCAACGGATGACGCTAGAGTGGCGAGGGAGTCGGTGTGACTATTGTGCATCTGGGCTATTTGTACAAGCCTCGCCGTTTCAAACCCGGCCATAGTCTACTTCACTCGTTCCAGATATGCCTTCATTCGAGGGTCTCGGGCTTCGAAACTGCCGTGAACTTGATTGACAATCAGCCGGGAATCCGAATATACTTCAACATTCCGGGCTCCCAAACTTGAGGCAATGCCTAGCCCTGCCAACAGGGCCTCGTACTCTGCTTCGTTGTTGGATGCTTTAAAGCCGAATCTGAAAGAATGTTCCAGGCGAATCCCTTCAGGCCTAATTGCAACAACCCCCGCACCTAGCCCCGTGCAACTGGAAGCACTGTCCACGTACACTTTCCACGTGCGGCAGCTCACCTGACAGACTATCTGGTATGAGGCCCTGGGTGAAAACTCAGCTACGAAATCAGCCAACACTTGTCCCTTTACGGCAGTCCTCGGCTTATACCGTACGTCGAAAGCCCCGAGCCTGGTCCCCCATTTTGCTATCCGCCCCGTGAAGTCGGACCGTCTCAGCAACGATTGTAAAGGATACTCGGTCAGTACATGTACGGTGTGGGCCTGGAAGTACTGCGGTAGCTTCCTAGTGGCATGCACGAGTGTGAGAACCAGCTTCTCCAATGGCAAGTATCTGGTTTCCGCGTCAACCAGAGTTTTGCTAATGTAATACACAGGCTGTTGTATTCCACGGTCGCTTAGTAGTACGGCACTCACGGCGTGGTCAGTCACCGAGAGGTACATAAATAGATCTTCCCCGGACTCCGGGGCGGTCAGTATTGGTGCGTGTGTCAAATACTCCTTCAGATCCTGAAAAGCTTTTTCACACTCGGCATTCCACTGGAACCCCTTCCACTTTTTTAGGAGCTGATAGAACGGTCGGCAGCGGTCCGAGAATCTAGAAATGAATCGGTTAAGGGCAGCCAACATCCCGGTCAACACCTGTACTTCCTTCGGGTTGCTCGGAGATTGGAGGCGCTGCACGGCAACGATTTGGTCTGGATTAACCTCTATGCCTCGGCTGGAGATCAAATATCCCAAGAACTTCCCAGCCCCCACTCCGAAGACACATTTTTCTGCGTTAAGGCGCAGCCTATGCTGTCGTAGCACCTCGAACGCATCTTGAAGATCCCCTACGTGCTGCGCCTGCTGCTTGCTCTTTACTACGAGGTCGTCAATATATACTTCGACCGTCCTTCCGATCCTGTCACGAAACATCTTTGTCATCATCCGCTGGTACGTTGCCCCGGCATTTTTTAGGCCGAATGGCATCACCGTGTAATGGTAATTGGCGTCAGGAGATATGAATGCAGTCTTCTCCTGATCTTCGCCGGCCAGAGCGATCTGATGATAGCCTTAAAATGCATCCAAGAAACTCATCCTCGGGTGTCCGTAAGTGGCATCCACCAATTGATCAATCTTGGGCACAGGGAATGGGTCCTTCGGTCATGCTCGGTTCAAATCCGTGAAGTCCACGCAGACTCTCCATTTGCCGCTTTTCTTTCTCACCACCACGGTGTTTGCAAGCCATTCAGGGAAAAAAATCTCCTTTACTGCCCCTGCCTCCTTCAGCTTTTGGACCTCGGATCTGACAGCCTCAACGTGCTCTCGGGCTGCCCTTTTCGGCTTCTGCTTCTTAGGAGGGAATGATGTATCCACGTTGAGTCTGTGGACAATGAATTCGGGGTCCACCCCGGGCACCTCATATGGATTCCAAGCAAATACGTCCAGGCTACGAACAAGAAGCAATAACAATTCGACTCTCTCTTGGGTTGTCAAGCTGACCCCGATTTGGAAGTGTTTGCCGGTGTCCGGCAGTTCCCGACCTTTATTACCTCCTCGGCACATGCTGTCCCCGAATCATCTCGGGGGTGCGGTAGTTGCTATAATGGAACTTCTCCGGCCTCCTTACCCGGTATAGCTTGTTGGCTCTCCCAGTTCGCTGTGGCTACGAGGCATTGCCTGGCAGTCCGCTGGCACCCACGCACCACTGCGATACCTTGTTCGGTAGGAAACTTTAGCTTCACATGTAAGGTGGACGGCACAGCTTTCATGGCGTGAATCCACGGCCTTCCCAGGATTGCCGTGTATGGAGAGAAGGAATTTACCACTATGAAGGTGACCTTTACCTCTTTTCCCTTTACGGCTATCGTTAGTGAAATCCGACCTTCCGGTATCACTACTCTTCCATCAAACGAGACCAGCGGCGTGTTATACTTCATCAAATCCTGATTCTTCAACCCAAGTCCGTTGAATAAGTCCGGATACATTACATCAGCCCCGCTGCCTTGATCTATCATCACCCTTTTTACATCGAAACCGTTTATCCAAGCAGTGATCACTAGTGCATCTTCATGTGGCTGTATTGTGCCTTCTAGATCGTTATCCTCGAAGGCGAGGGCCTCCTGGCAGAATTTTTCTCTCTTCTCCACTCTCTCGGCGTCCTGTGATTCCCTTATGGGTGCGACTGTTAACACCCCCCTTCTCGTAGCTGTTTTGCCCCCCAGGGGTAAGAGAATCATCTCGATTATCCCGAGCGGTGGTGGGGGGGGAATTCCCTTCTGCCTACCTCCCTGGCCGATTCCTTGGTCGCCGGGATTCACAACGAACTCCTTCAGATGTCCGGCCCTTACTAGCTGCCCCAAATGATCTTTCAGTACCCGACATTGCTCAGTGGTGTGCCCTTTGTCCTTATGATAACTGCAGTACAAGTTCTGATTTCACCGGGATGGATCACCGCCCATCTTATTCGGCCACCTAAAGTATGGCTCGCCCTTGATTCTTTCTACTATCTGGTGCACTGGCTCCTTGAACGTCGCATTCACCTCCCCTGCCTGCCAAAGAGGTTCCTGCGCCCTCCATTCCTTTCGAGGTCTCGGCTGGAAATTTGCTTGCCGAGGACGGCTTATTAGCGGGGCCTTACCCTTGCTTTGCAGCCGATCATCCTCTAGGCGCTTATACTCTTCGATACGCCTCATGAGCTGCCTCATGTCCTCGGACGGCTTCTTCGTAAGTGATTCCCGCAGTTCGGAGTCCTCTGGCAGGCCCATCCGGAATGTACTTGTCGCGATTTTCTCGTTGCCCCCACCTATCTCATTATACAGCTCCCAGTACCGGCTGGCGTAGTTACGAAGGGTCTCCCCCATCCCCATCTTCATTGATAGCAGGGCATCAACTGGCTTCGGCACTTGGCTACAGGTTACGAACCGAACTCCGAACTCCTGGACCAGCTCGGCAAATGAGTGTATGGATTTATTCTGTAGTCCGTTAAACCACCTCAGAGCGGTTGGACCAAGGCTGGAGGGAAACATCTTGCACATCAGCGCGTCATTTTGAGAATGCAGGGACATCATGTGGATGTAGTGACTGACATGCTCGACCGGGTCCGTCTTCCCGTCATAGATATTGAATGGGGGTCGCGGAAATTTGTTCGGCATCGCGGCCCGTTCGATGTCGTCAGAAAAGGGGGACCGAGCGACTCCGCGTAAGGCGCGGCTCAGCGCATCCATGGCGGCATTACCCGGCCTTTGCTCCTTGGGAGAATCAGACCCCCGGTCCACACGACCTTGCGACCGCGAACGGCCTTGGCGATGATGGAGCTCCCGTGATTGTGATCTTCCTCGGCAATAGTGGGACCCTTGCGAACGCGATCATTCCCTTCGCCGATGGGACCCTGACTGGCTGGATCCCATCTCCCGGCGATCTCCCGAGGCTCCGGCCCTCCTCTCCCGGTCATCTCGCTCCCTCCTACGTCGCCTATCATCTGCCTCCAACTCGAAATCTCTCACCCGTCTCCTCAACCGTTCAATCTCCTGGTCCCTCCCATCGAATTTCCTCTGCCCCGAGGCGTTCGTTACCGTCCGTTGCGTCTGGTATGACCCCTCCCCAAGACCGGACAAATCTTCTCGTTCACGGTTCCTGTCTTCACGCCTTTTCTGCCTTCTTTCTCGCCAGGATGATCCCCGAGAGGATCCCGCCGAACCATTTTCTTCCCCGCTCCCCGAATGCCTCCCGGACATCGTCTCGTATGCGAGTCTCGGTCGAACAACTGCTTCGTAGGCGATTCCCACAGACAGCACCAATTGTGGCGACGAAGATAGGCCCAATGGGCTTATCCACTCCTTGTCTCACAACCTATTTGTATGGTGGGATAGTAATTCCTATTATAGGTCGTTCGCAGCTAGGAGATTCGATGTGAGCCGCTTTGGTCTCACTTTATACACCTCCTCACAATCCCTCCGCCTCACTCTGTCGTTCCTCTCCTCTCTGTATGACTCTTTCTCTCCTGTTTCTTCAACCCTTGTTTCCTCTTCCAATTTCATATTTATAGGGAATTGTTAGTGGGGTTATAATGATTGTCCTTAGGTTTAATGGATTTAGAGGTCCAATCTTAGAAGGGTTTAGTGGGTGTTTAGGTAGGAGTGGCTTTGGAAATGATTCCCACTACAGCGAGTATGTACGGCAGCGATGTTTCCCAGGATACCACCGGGTAATCATATTATTGAGTGCTCTGGATAAACATAAAAGTGTTCGGTGAAACGATCCGGACAACCATATCAGCAATAATGCTTATGTTCGTCAGAAAGGATTGGATACACGGACGGCACTTGGGCCGGGTCTGTTCGTAGGTGGGCTTAGAATGTGGCCCGGCAAAACCGAGAAAAAGGCCCATGGCCTTTCTTATTGGCCCAAGGCCCAAATAATGCAGGCCAACCTGCATCGCTTGGGCCCGTACATCAACTATATAAAGCCTTATATGGTATATTTTCTTCAAGGTACACAGAAAATCCTAAGGGAAAACCTAAGGTTCACTAGAAATAGTGAATCAAAGAGGGAGTTTTTTTACAAAAAATATCAACAAGTCAATTTTATTTGATTGGGGCCTTTTCTGGCCTTGATCCTTTGAGTTAAAGATTACTAATTACGTTTCTATTGATTTGTGAATAGAATGACTGAGAGGAATGATCAAAATCAAGCTTGAAAGCTTCTTTTTTGAGGTATTTTTTTTTAACTTTTCTTTTTCCATTTCTGCCTTTAATCTTTTATTTAGTCTATTTCTTTGTTTAGTTTATGTTTGTTTAGGTTAGTTTTAGGCTTTCTTTATGTTTTTGAGCATGTTATGATGTTAGATTTATCGTTTTGTGTTTTGCTTTGTTTTGCTATGTTGTTAAAGTTTCTGGGCTAGTTTCCATGTACACATAGTCCTTTCTGCGTATGTAGGCTTGTTCATGCGTATGCATGATCCTGCCCAGAAATCCTAGCTCTTTTGTTTTGTTCTTTATCTCATATAATGTGTTTTTTTTTTTTTTTTAGATTCTTTTTCACATGTTTATGGTCTTGTTGATACCGTATTGTGCCTGCCCTCGATTTGCGTGCCTGACTCTGAAAAATCCAAATATATCATTTTCTCTCCATGAGGCCACGAGAACATCTAGAATGACGTGGCACAACCTATTCGGGCACCGGAACACCCAAAGTGCCTTTTTCAGCTAAAATGACCAAAATGCCCTTGGTCAACTTAGGGTTGACTAAAGGTCAAATAAGGAAAAAATCCACACAAAATAACATATTTCATAGTTTTTCATCAAACTTGAGCTTCTCGGAGATTTTTAGCCACTTTGACCAAGTTTGACCCGAAGTTGACTTCGGGTGAGCCCAAAAACCCTAATTTTGATCCGGCCGTCGAAATGGGTTAAAACGAATGTCATTGTGAATATTATCAAATTATCATTCCAACAACTATTCATGGGTCGAAATTGAAGTTAGAACGGCCAAGATATCACGAAAATTGGGTTAACGCATCGATTGATGCACTCTAACTTCCCGGAGCCATAACTTTTTATCAAACCATTGGATTTTTGAGTTCCATACGTTTTTAGAAACTAAAAATCAAGATCTTTCCAAGGGTGTCAAGTTCAACCCGATTAGAGGCTTTTTGAGGCCGGCAGTCCTTAAGGGCTGCCGCCTCGAAATGAGTGCCGAGGCTATAAATAGCCCCAGACACCCTTCAGACCAGAAAGGAGAACACATTTTTCTAATTTTCTACTCCCTGCCTGGTTTCTCTACATGTTTTTCTCTCTTCCATACACCAAAAAACACACACAAAACACCCAAAAATTCACATCAAAGCCTCTTGATTCTTCTCTCTTCACCAACAACACAAAGTATTGTTCTTATGTCCAATCTTCCTTTCCTTGATTCTACACTTTGGATTTAGGGTTTAAGGGTGTGGATGTAGTTTTTTTTAGCTATCATCCACACCCCTAACCTTCTAAATCTTTTCCTAGCATTTATCTTGCCTTTTTATTTTGTTTGAATAACATGATTTATGACTTGCTTTATTTGTGTTTCTAGCTTAAATCTCTTTGTTGTTATGTCTTATGTCATGTTTCGTGCTTAGATCTATGTTCCCACATGTTCGTATGTTTAGATCCACATGCTTAGGGTTTTATGCCATGTCTTTCTATGTTTTGTTCCTCTTTTCGCTCTAGGTTGATATTAGGGTTACATGCTCACATGCTTGATATCATGTCTACGGTTATGTCTTACTTAGATCTACATGGGTGTATGCATGTTCTATGCTCCTATGCCTATATCCGAGTCTTCACATGCTTGTATGCTCGGATTCATGTCCTTCCATGTCTATGTGCTAAATTTCTATATGTTTACATGCATGTTTCTATGTCTATGCCTATATCTGAGTCTTCACATGCTTTTATGCTCAGATTCATGTTCTTCCATGTTTATGTGCTAAGTTTCTACATGTTTACATGTACGTTTCTATGCCTATTTGCCTAGATCTATGTTCTCACATGTCCATGTGTTTGGGTCTACGTTCTCTACATGCTTTTTGCTATATTCCATGTGCTTATGCTCTCCATGCCATGTTTGTGTGCCTAGACCTTGTCTATGTTTGTCATGCCATGTGCTATTGTAGCCTTTTTGTCACTTTATCTTTCTTTCTTGTACTTAGGCCTAGTGGTTAGGACCCAATCTAGACCCTGTGGTCTTTGTCATTGTCCATACACCAAGGTCCACATATAAGGGTTTGGATCATCCTATTTGCATGTCTATGCTTGCTTGCTTCTATGCTTTATGCTTTTGTTAGCCTTTCTTATTCTACGCTTTGCCACGCTTGATGCCCTTAGCAGGCGTGGGGTTGCGTGGTTACATCCGACGCCTATGAGGCCCTGTTTGGATGCGACCACTTAGGACACATTGCTATGATGCCGGTTGCTTTGTGCATACCTTTCCCCTTTTTTGCTTCGTGCAATGATATGCTTGCCATGCTGGTCCGTGCCACTCGTTGGCTATATGCATCTTTACGCGCTTGCTTACATATCCATGCATGAGTATTACTTGCTAGTGTGTCATCCATGCTTCAGCACAATGAAGTTATGGACATTTGATCCCAACTTACATTTGTCCCTCGCAGACACCATCTTTTGTTTCCTTTCTTGTTGTTTTGCTCGCATATTTTTTTCTATGCTTGCCATGTTTATCATCCTTATCTGTTTTATGCCTGTTAGGACATATGTGATTCACTTATTAGGAACATATGTCACTATTTTATGTAATTGGCTAATCCTTTGACAAAATGCACTTTACTTGTATTTGGGTAGATCTAGGATGTGTTTGATGCTTTAAGAAACTTTGTTTCAAGATCAAGTGTTAAGGCCATGCAAGTCTGTCCAAGATTCAAGTTGAAAAGTGCTGTTCATTAAAGCTCGATAGCTAGTTCGACAACTAGCCATCTATTGAGCCTTGAAGAGCTGTTGAAGCCCATGGCTTGACAGCAGCTCGACAAAAAGGGCATCTGTCGAGGTTTATAAAGTTTAGTTTTTTAGGATAGTTTTTCATCCAATCCGTGATTGTATGTTTGGGCTTTCTTTTCTCACAACCCTAGACATATAAAATGATTATTTTAAGGGCTGTCAAAGGTGGAACAAGTTGCACAAGTGTTGAGCAAAAGATTGTTCAAGCAAATAGTGACCGGAGACAGAATTTACCCTAGTTCATCTCTCTTGTGAAGAAGTTGTTGTGTTTGTACACCGTAGGGTTTTGTGACCAAATATCTTTTTGATCTTCATTGTGTGATGAACTGAAGAACTTTGCAGCCAATAACTTTCTCTAGTTGGTGATTGAAGTCGCGTATTGGGATTCGCGCAATTGGTTAGTCACATACTGGGAGCTGTGCATTACAAGGAGAGATTGTCACTACAGAACAAGTCCAATTGGGTATTGGGATAAGGGTTCAACTGTAAGCTAGTATAAGGTACTGGAATTCCTTTACTTGTAACCGCTTGTTGTGATAATAGTGGATTCTCGAGAGTGGTGATCTTAAAATCACCCAGTGGGGGTTTTTGCCGCGTAGGTTTTCCCATTCATAAACAAATTACTGTGTCAATTTATTTTCCGCTGCATACTTAGTTATTTGGTGATTTCTTTATGCTACCACGCATTTGCTTGTTAATTTGATTAATTAATAAACCTGGTAATCAATCAATTAATTAATCACAAGGGGTCAATACATTTTTGGCCTATTAAGTGGTATCAGAGCAGGCACACTTTGATTAGGGTTAATCTTTACTGTGTGATCCATTGACCCCTGTCTGTCATGGATAGAGGACAATCTCTTATTATACCTCCATTGTTTGATGGTACTAACTATGCATACTGGAAAGTACGCATGAGAGCTTTCTTGCAATCTCTAGATGAAAAGGTGTGGCAAGCTGTGGAGATAGGCTGGACCAAGCCAAAGGAAGCGCCGGCCGATTGGGATGATGCTAAGATTAAGGCGGAAAATTTCAATAGTAGAGCATTGAATGCCTTATTCAGTGTAGTCACCAATGAAGGCTTCAAAGGCTCACTACTAGCTTCGAAGAGATAAAGATGGAGGAGGATGAGTCATTCAATGAGTTCTATGCTAAGCTCAAGGACATAGTGAACTCAGTTTTTAATCTTGGGGAAACCATTCCTGAACCCAAGATTGTGAGAAAGGTGCTCAGTTCTCTACCCGAGAGATTCCATGCCAAGATCACCGCGATCAAGGAATCAAAGGACATCGACAAGATTCCTCTAACAGATTTGGTTGGTAATCTATAGACCTATGAGTTAGGATTAACAAGGATTGGTAAGTCGGGTAAGGGCAAGAGCATGGCGTTGAAGGCCAAGAGCAATGACACTGATGAGTCTTCAAACGATAAAGATTCTAAGATGAAGTCCTACATTACAAGGCAATTCAAGAAGTTCATGAAAAATGTCAATGGGAAGGGCTTCAACAAGGATCGTAGGCAATCCAGTTCTTCTCAGTCCAAAAGCCAAGACAAAGGGAAGAAGGATGCTAGGGATGGCAGTTAGTACACTGTTCCTTTCGACCAAAGTGCTTTGGGTGTTAAGGCTTTAGTCACATGAAACAAGAGTCCCCTACATATCTAAAGACAATTGGGAAGAGCAAGGCACTTGCTGCTACATTGAGCGAAACCGAGCCTGAAGATGATTCCGACAATAAGGATGACAGAATCCTGAATGCCTTCACTACCACTGTCAATCCTATTGAGGGGATTGTTGAAGATGTGGATGAAGAAGAAGAATTGGTGGAGTATAAGTTTAAGAAGATGGATGAACAAGATGACATTCATATAGCCTATGCAAAGTTGTACAAGCTCTTTGAAAAGCATGAGAAATTGTATAGGTTGACCACCAAGAAGCTTAGTGATGTGGAGCTTGAGCGTGAAGAGCTTTCCACAAAGTTTGATGAAGCCAATCAAATTATTGGAGCACTGAGATTTGAGAATAACTTCTTGGCTAAAAAGATCAAGAAGCTTAAGGCAGAACTGTTCCAAGTTAGAGCTCAGTTGGAAAGGACTTAAAGTGCTAAGCTCGATGAAATGCTGAGTCTTCAGAAATATGCTTCTAATCGAACCGGTTTAGGGTATGATTTTCCTCCTTCTAATATTGCTTTTACTAGTACTACTGTTTTTGTTCCTCCTAGTAATAATGTTGAAATTGAGAAAACTAATGTCAAAACTGATTTAGCTAGTGAAAACATAGACAAGGTTAAGTCTATTTTAGGAGCACCCCCTAAACTTGCTAAGAATAAGACTAAAAACCCTAGGGCTAAGAAGACTAACTCTCAAAAGCCAAAATAGAAAAAGCAGCATTTTTGTCATCACTGTGGAGCAGCTGGACATACTCGACTAAATTGCTACAAGTGGTTAGCCACTTAAAAGAGCAATAGCATGATCGTGTCGGGAGATCAAAATCAGCTTCCATCCTCATTTGCTCCTCTTGGAGATCTTCTCAAAGCCCTCATGTTCCTTTCGAACTTAAACGGTTTCAACTCTTCTCCCTCACCACCGGATCAAGGATTTGCTAGATGGAAAGGTTCTTCCAAGGTGTGGAAGGAAAAGGGCTTTAAGTGATTCTATCACTTTTTTTCTTTCTCCCCTTCATGTTTTTGTTTGCATTATTTGTGTGTTTTGCTTTCAAGTTTTGAGCCAGTCTAGTTTTATGCTTTGGTTTGTTTAACATGTTTTTGTTTGTTTTTAATTTTCTTTATTTTATTTTTCATATAAAAATAAAAAAAATTGAAAAATAAAAAAAATACAAAAACAGTATGTGTTTGTGTACATGGGTACTTGTATACCTTGGATGGCCATTAAAACAAAGTTTTCTAAACTTTGTATCTTTTGTAGCTTAGATGAGCATCTATATGCACAAATAAGTAAGTGAGCTTTATGGCTCGTGTTTGTGATGAGTAAGATTAAGTAATCTCTTGTACTTAACACTTGTATCGCTCTTTTTGACAGGAAGGACTAGAAAATTCTAAGAGAAAGGCATAAATAACCATCTCACCATTGTTGCTTGCCAATCATGAAATGACATTTGTGTGCTTTGACATAGCAAAATTGGAATGTCAAAAGCTTAACATCATTGGGTATTTCTTTTCTCTCTCTTATATGCCCATGCATGATATGCTTATTAAAAGAAAAATATGCAAAGAAAAAATAAAAGCAAAAAGATCAAAATGCTTTATATATGATTGCAAGCGTGTATTCTAGGAGATGTGGGAGTTATAGGATGTACCTCGAAGGTGATAGTCCCCATCAAATAGTTATGATTTTGTGTGAATTAAAGTGATTTTCTCAAATCTCAAATCGTTATAACATGTATACACTTATGCAATCTTGTGATGTTTTTTCACACACAACACGCAATATTCTTTGCTACTTTTGATACATGTGCAGGTATAATGTGATTTGGCCATCACAAGGTTTACATGTGTTAATATATGCTCACTAAACTGTTTTGACTTGTTTTTGAAATATAAAATTGGTTAGACTTGTTTAGTGTGCGTGTGTGTATTTTTGGGATCTATGTGCTTATCTTTTCTATTGATTGAGAGATGTTTTTGAGAGTTTAAAATGTTGCTTGGATCTTTGGTTGTGTTGCATGCTTGATTACATTCATAGCTGTGTTTTTCTTTTCTTGAAAAAACTGTTTTAAAGCAACCTCGATAGATCCTCGACACCTGGCTTATTTGTCGAGCTCTTCAATTGATTTTTATCGCAATCTCGACACCTCTTGATAGCTAGGTGGATCGATCGAGAAAGTTCCTATCCCCTCGATAGCTTCTCGACAAATCCTCGATCCATCGAGCTTCCTTTTGCTTGGACACATGCTCGATAGATGCTTCTGTCGAACCCCTTTAAAGCTTAACAGATCCTCGATACCTCTCGTTCTGTTGAGATTTACTGATGGGCTATATAAAGGGCGCTCGCGATTTTTGATCTCATTTCTCTCTATTTCTCTCGATCTATCTAGCCTTTTCACCTCCTAAAACCTCTCTCACTCACCTTCAACCTCTTCCTCAAGGTTTCTTCAAGCTTATTCAAGTTTTTCTTCACTTGGTAAGTTTCAAATCCCTCATTTTCATGCATTTCATGCTTTGAAACCTAAGTTTTTGGGATTTTTGCAAAATTTGGGGTTTTCCAAAATCAAAGAGGTTTTTGTGAAATTTTTGGGATGGGTTTTGAAGATTTGATCTTAAAAACTTCATGCATTGCATCTCATGAGCATTATAACAGTATTGTCATGCATTTAGATGTGTGCAATTGATTGTGTGTTGTTAGGATTGGATTGGGCTGAGCCCATGATGCAATTTCTTTTGCATGTCACATGTTCATGCATTCCCATGCATTCTTTCCTTTCAATATATTCTTGATATATTTTGAACTGTTTTGGGACTTTTCTGATTGTCTTCTCTCTCTCTCCCTATCTCTGTTTACGTTAGTCTGCTTCTATGGCACCCAAACGTAAATCTGCTCCGTCCTGGAACCCTCTTTGTTCTGGAGCATCCTCTCCTGCTGACCCTACTCCTTTCTCTGTCCGGTTCCGTGATGAGAAGGCCAAATCGGACTTCTTTGAGAACTTTTCTTGACGAGGCATTCATTCTGAACGCCAAGTCATCTTGTCAGACTTCTCCAACACCGACCTACCCATTGTCATCTACAGTAGGGGATGGGAGTTGACGTCCCGGTCACTTGTCCATTCATGCTGATCTAGGAGTTCTACTCCAACATGCATGGATTCAATTTTTTAGTACCTCATTTCATTACTAGCATTCGAGGTACACGTATAGTTGTTACACTGCAAGTTGTTGCAGATGTGCTCCGTGTCCCCAGGGTTAAGTTTCCTGACAACTCTAGTTGTGATTGTCTTAAGACAGTGTCCAAAGATGAGCTCATTGCTGCTTTCTGTGAGCGTCAGTTCACATACTGTTCGGGCTTTGCAAAAGGCCTTCGGTTTTTGAATATGGTCATGACTTTTGTTTTACACCATCTCTCTCACTATAACTCTATCATAGAGCCTCGTGCTCGGTTTTTGCTTTCCCTTATTGAGGGTCTTATCATAGATTTTCCTTCTCACTTCAGCTATCATGAGGCTTTTACGCCATTTTGGGGTTCGTTTTCCCTCTTTCGATCCCTTTCCTGTCATAGGTGCTGTAGATGCTAGTATTGTTAAACGTAGTGAGGCGCAGTTTCATTCGAGACGGCTTGGATCGACAGCCACTCTGACTCCTTCATCTCCATCCACCTTCGATCCTTCTTTCTCAGCGGGGTGGGGTGACCCTTGATGCAATCATGGCGCAGTTTCAGCACATGGATGCTCACCTTGACACTTACACTAATAAGTTCTGTTAGGTAAACACCTGTGTTGGCCGTATTGCTAGATGGCAGGCTCGCCTTGGTGGCTTTATGGAGTCTCCCTCTCCTTTACTTGAGGCCTTTGAGACATCCGAGGACGACGACTCCGACGTCGATGATAATGATGAGGATGGAGATGCTAGCTCTTCCAGCACTAATAAGATGTTTACTTGACACTTTTACCTTTTGTCACTCGTGATAAAAAGGGGGAGTAGTTTTGGTTATGAGAGTAGTCATACTTAGGGGGAGGGTTAGCATAGCATAGGAGATTTTTCATAGGGGGAGTGTTCTTACTGAGGGATGTAGTGAGGATTATTTATATCTTTTTCTTTTCTCCATTTTAGATACATTTATATCTTGTACATGGGTCTTGTGACCATTATTGACATACACTGTACTTATATTCTTTACATAGTGATGTATGTTTTTTTTCACCTATCCTTACATGTGTTGTTTCTTTTCTCTCTTTATGCACATGCATCTTATATCTTGTATACAATCTATTATTTTTGTTTCACACAAAGATGCCTTGATGAGTTTTGTTTCAAGTGTTTTAGAAATACAGGTTGTCAAAGTCTTTCTTGCCATAGACTTTTTTCTTGCAAAGTTTTTCAAGAGTTTGTGTTAGGATAGATTTTATTGTATTTTAAAAAGTGAGTATGAGTTGAGTGATTTATGACTTCTCTCATATGTTCATTTGTTAGTTGTGGTTTTATCACGGATTGCCAAAAGGGGAGATTGTTAGGACATATGTGATTCACTTGTTAGGAACATATGTCACTATTTTATGTAATTGACTAATCCTTTGACAAAATGCGCTTTACTTGTATTTTGGTAGATCTAGGATGTGTTTGATGCTTCAAAAAATTTTGTTTCAAGATCAAGTGTTAAAGCCATACAAGTCTATCCAAGATTCAAGTTGAAAAGTGTTGTTCATTAAAGCTTGACGGCTAGCTTAATAGCTAGCCATCTATCGAGCCTTGAAGAGCTATTGAAGCCCGTGGCTCGACAGCAGCTCAACAGATAGGGCATTTGTCGAGGTTTATGAAGTTTAAATTTTCATCCAATCCGTGATTGTATGTTTGGACTTTCTTTTCTTATCACCCTAGACATATAAATGGATTATTTTAAGGGCCGTCAAAGGTGGAACAAGTTGCACAAGTGTTGAGCAAAAGATTGTTCAAGCAAATTGTGACTGGAGACAGAATTTGGCCTAGTTCATCTTTTTTGTGAAGAAGTTGCTATGTTTATACACCATAGGGTTTTGTGACCAAGCATCTTCTCAATCTTCATCGTGTGATGAACTGAAGAACTTTGTAGCCAACAACCTTCTCTAGTTGGTGATTGAAGTCGCGTATTAGGATCCGCACAATTGGTTTGTCACTTACTAGTAGCCGTGCATTACAAGGAGAGATTGTCCCTACAGAACAAGTCCAATTGGGTATTTGGGTAAGGGTTCAGCTGTAGGTTGGTATACGGTACTGGGATTCTTTTACTTGTAACCGTTTGTTGTGATAATAGTGGATTTTCGGGAGTGGTGACCTTAAAATCACCTGGTGGGTTTTTACCATGTAGGTTTTCCCTATTCGTAAACAAATCACCGTGTCAATTTATTTTCCACTGCATACTTAGTTATTTGGTGATTTTTTTGTGCTACCATGCATTTGCAGGTTAATTTGATTAATTAATAAACTTGGCTAATTAATCGATTAATTAATCACAATGGGTCAATACATTCTTGACCTATCAATGCCTCTTCATATACTCTTTGCATCTTTTTCCTTCCACTGCTTGTTTGTTGGTTTCTTGTCTTTGCCTTTGCATGAACACACATGGAGCGAGGACGCATGGAGCTAGGGCACGGTCTCCCAGGCCTAAGCAAAAAGGGAGCGGGCGCAAGCATGTAGATATAAGCCAAGCGACTGCAATTAGTAGGTTTAGGAGTTTAGTTTTTCCCATTTGGTTATGTATGTTAGGACAGATGTGATTCATTGTTAGGAACAGTTGTCACTATTTTATGTAGTTGGCTAATCTTTTGACAAAACACACTATACTTGTAATTGGGTAGATTTAGGATGTGTTTAATACTTCAAGAAACAAGATTTCAAGTTCAAGTGTTAAAGCCATTCAAGTCTGTCTAAGAATCAAGGAACGAAGTACAAGATTTTAAAGCTCAACAGCTAGCATCTATTGAGATTTAAAAGCTGCTGAAGCCCGTGGCTTGACAGCTAGCTAGATAGATAGGGTATCTGTCGAGGTTTATGAAGTTCAATTTTTCAAGACTATTTTTCATTCAATCTGTGTGTGTATGTTTAGGCTTTCTTTTCTCACAACCCTAAATATATATAAGGATTATTTTAAGAGCCGTTCAAAGTTACTCACAGTTGCACAAGTATAGAACAAAGTCTTGTTCATGCAAATTGTGACCAGAGGCAGAATTTGCCCTAGTTCATCTTTCTCTTGAAGAAGTTGCTGTGTGATGGAAAAATAACATGTGCAGTGAAAAAATTTAACTGATCTACTTCATTCGCAATTGATAACATATGTTATGTAAATTTTAGAATATATGATCAAGAGAGTGTATCTTGGTATGGTGAAATTCAAAACCGAAAATCAGAAACACTTGGGAATACTTTTAATCTTCACTTTAATTCCACTTGGTGCCCAAGATGTGTTGTATCTCAATCAATTATGTGTGTGTGTTCTAGAGAGAATCAAAGAGAGTGTCTTTTCCTCACATACATTCCATTTCATTTATTGTACATTAAATTCTGTATGTTTCTCCCTACATAACTGATTATCTAATTGGCCTAGCCTTTTGGGCCTTTTCAATTGGGCTTTAGTGTGTGACTTGGAGTGGGACCAAAAGGGAACAAATAAGACTCTAACTCCAATGGGCCTTGGGTTTTTCTGTTAACTCTTGACAAGTCCAAAGTTACCCTTAACTATATTTAATACCACTACATAAATATAGTTGCACTCTAGGTCTTATTAATAAATTATATCCCAAGACTTTATTATACATGCAACCCCTTCATAAAATATTTGTAGTAACACAAAGTTAAGAATGAAGACAGCCACTTTGTAAATTACTACATCTTAATCCTTGAGTACCCAGTTTAATCATTTAATGTTATTCATCATATATTTATAAAATCCAATTTCATAAATATATACTTTAGTCTTACTAAAGTGGTTAGGCCTAACTCTCTGAATAACAAATCCATTAAACTTATCTCAAGGGAATATTTTGTATATTCGTTAAGAGACTATGAATTCCATTTTGAGAATATATGTTTCATCAACACTAAATGTGGCTGCTCAACATACTGAGGTTTTTGACCATAACTTTAGATCTCACTCCTGATATATTAAAGCAACCTACACTTCATGATCAGGTCCATTATTCTCTCAGGATTAAGAGTTCATGCAAGTATAAGTTGTGAGATTTATTATTATATTGACAGTCTTTAGGAGAGTAATAAATCTCACAGCGGTCCAGTCCAATATGTCTTAACTCTTAAAACATATCAACATATCAGCTAGAAGTCACCACTTCCATGATCAAGACAAATCATCCTAGTTGATATGTTATAGTCTTCACAAATAAAATGCCCAATTTCATCACCGACTACGAACCAAATTTTAAGTTTACAAAGATCTTGTGAATTTTATCTTCTGTGACTAAATCACATAAATCACCTACTATGCATCTCATGGACTATATGATAATGTCCGAATATTCATGTTACCATTATTTTAGAAGATAATAAAACAACTTTATTATTCACAATATTAAGTCAAACATCATGTCATACATAATGTCATAAATAATATAATACATAGCATCATACAATAGGATTTAAGGGAATTAATCCCAACAATCTCCCAATTGCCCTAAAGACTATTGTGCACTAATCTAACTCCCATTCCCTCTAAATGTGACTCGAAGGTCCTTTGAGGAAAAGCTTTAGTAAAGGGATCTGCTAGATTATTTTCACTTTTAATCTTTGCTACCACCACATCTCTACAAGTAATAATATCTCTATGATTCCTTGGATCTTTTGATTGTGCAACTGCACCATTATTGTCGCAAAACAATGTGATGGGAACTTGTTCCATTCTCATTATACCAAGGTCAGAAAGGAATTTCTTGAGCCATATAGCTTCCTTTGCTGCTTCACAAGCAGCAACATATTCTGCTTCCATGGTGGAGTCCGCAATACAAGATTGCTTTACACTCCTCCAAGTTATGGCTCCACCTCCCAAGGTGAAAACACATCCTGATGTGGATTTTTTGAAATCTAGATCCGATTGAAAGTCTAAATCTGTATAGCCAATGGGTATCAAATCCTCACTTCGGTAAACAAGCATATAATCTCTCGTTCTCTGTAGATACTTGAGAATATGCTTTACAGCTTGCCAATGTTTTGGTCCTGGATTTGATTGATATCGGCTGACCATGCCAACTGAATAACAAATATCTGGTCTAGTACAAAGCATGGCATACACGAGACTTCCCACTACAGAAGCGTAAGGAACTTGTCTCATCATATCTACTTCCTCTTGAGTCTTAGGCCGTTGGTCATCAGACAGAGGAACTCCATGTTTGAAAGGAAGTAATCCTTTCTTGGAGTTTTGCATGCTAAACCGTTCTAGAACCTTATCTATATATCCAGCTTGTGATAAGCCTAACATCTTATTCTTGCGATCTCGCCAAAACTTGATCCCTAGAATAAAATTATCCTCACCCAAGTCCTTCATATCAAATTAGCTTGACAACCAAACCTTTACTGATGACATTACCCCTACATCATTTCCAATGAGTAGAATATCATCAACATAAAGCACTAGGAACATTACCACTTTATCTTGATGTCTTTTGTACACACATGGTTCATCAAGATTTTGTTCAAAACCAAATGATTTGATTGCTTGATCAAATCTGATGTTCCATGATCTAGACACTTGCTTAAGTCCATAAATGGACCTATTCAACTTGTATATCATATGCTCTTGGTTCTTTGCTATGAAACCTTCCGGTTGCATCATATAGATTTCCTCTTCAAGATTGCCATTAAGAAATGCAGTTTTCATATCCATTTGCCAAATCTCATAATCATAATGAGCAGTAATGGATAAGAGAATTCTGATAGATTTAAGCATTGCTACTGGTGAAAAAGTTTCTTCATAATCAATACCTTCTTTTTGGGTATACTCTTTCGCCACTAGCCTTGCTTTAAAGGTTTCAACCTTTCCATCTATCTCTCTCTTCCTCTTGTAAACCCATTTGCAACCAACATGTTTAATGTCGTTAGGTGCCTTTACAAGATCCCAAACTGGATTGGAATACATAGAATCTAATTTAGATTTCATAGCTTTGACCCAATGATGTGCATCTACATCATTCATTGCCTCTTTATAAGTGTAGGGATCCAATTCAACCTCTTCTGAGATAGCTTCATAAGTTTCTCCCAAACCTATGAATCTTATAGGAGGCCGAATAATTCTCCCACTACGACGAGGCACCTGTGTACTAAACATCTCATGAGTAGTATCTTGTGGTATATCTAATACAGCCACATCATCCCTAGTTTCATCCATTGGTTGTTCTTTTACAGGTTCATTCATTTCAGCCAACACAACTCTACTTCTAGGAGTAAAATTATTCATATAGTCATTTTTTAAGAATTTAGCATTTGTACTAACAAAAACTTTATTATCCTTATGACTATAGAATAAATAACTCCTAGTTTCTTTTGAATAATCTACAAGCAAACATACTTCTGATTTTGGTTTCAATTTATCAGGCTTCCCTTTTAACATTGTGCTAGACAACCCCAAATGTGGAGATATTTCATACTAGGCTTATGCCCACTCCACAATTCCATGGGTGTTTTGGGAACAGATTTTGATGGAACTAAATTCAAAAGATGTGTTGCTGTATTTATGGCATAACCCCAAAAAGAGATCGGTAAAGTTGAGTAACTCATCATGGACCTAACCATTTCTAAAAAAGTCCTATTCCTTTTTTCTGCTACACCATTCTGTCGAGGAGTTCTAGGTGTAGTCAATTGGGATACAATCCCATTTTGTGTAAAGTAATCCTTGAAATCCCCAAGAAGGTATTCGCCACCACGATCAGATCGAATGGTTTTATGCGTTTACCCAATTGATTCTCAACTTTAGCCTTAAATTCTTTGAACTTTTCAAAGACTTCAGACTTCCGTTTCATTAGGTACACATAACCATATCTTGAGTAATCATTATTAAAAGTGATGAAGTACTCATAACCTCATTTTTCTTGGGTTGACATAGGACCACACACATCCATATGTACTAGTTCTAGCAAATCTTGTGCTCTTCTACCTTTTGCATTAAAAGGTCGTTTGGTCATTTTGCCTTCCAAACAAGATTCACAAACTGGAAATTCATCAAAGTCCATGGGCTGTAAAAGACCATCTTTGATCAGTCTTTGAATTCTGTTTGAATTAATGTGACCCAAACGCAAGTGCCAACGATATGCATCACTAGTAGAAGGAAACTTTCTCTTTAATGATTTTACATGAGAGCTATTATCTAATTCAGAATTATATAATTCATGCTTATCAGGAGTTAAAATATAAAGACCATCCACAATACTGCCAGAACAGATAAACACTTTACCCTTCTTTATTACAACATTGTCTTTAAGGATAACACAATATCCATGTTTACCTAAATAAGTTGCAGAAATCAAATTCCTACGAGCATTAGGTACATACAAACAGTCTTCTAATATTAAAACTCTAGATTCAAAACACAAATTAAAAACAACAACAACTACAATCGGAATCCTACTCCCATCAGCCAAAGTAAGAAACAATTCCCCTTGTTTAAGCTTTTTGGTCTCTTGGAACCCCTGCAAATAATTGCAGATATGATTAGTACAACCTGAATCCACACACCAGGAATCTGTGGGATTTTGTACCAAACATATTTCAAGGAGGAAAGAACTATTCATACTCTTATTATTGGCAGCCTTGAATTTTGGACAATTCCTCTTCCAATGTCCTTTCTCACCACAATGAAAACATTTTCCTTTAAGCTTCTTTCCTTTGTCAGCAACCCCTAAGACAATCTGTTTACCCTCTTGCTTGGTGAAGTCCTTCTTCTTCTTCTTCTTCTTCTTCTTACCCTTGCCTTTCGACTTAGGTTGAGAAGTAGAAGCTTCACCCACATTGGCTTCAACATTAGAAGTACCAAGAATGCCTTCCGCTGTTACTAGCTCATTCATTAATTCAGACAAAGAGTAAATCTTTTTGTTCATATTATAATTGAGTCTGAATTCCTTGAATGATTCTGGCAGTGACTGGAGTATCATATCCACTTGGGATTCTCCATCAATATCGGCACCTAAAACTTCCAATATATTCAGATTAGAGATCATTGTAAGACAATGCTCCCTAACTGAACTGCCTTCAGCCATTTTGGTATTATAAATTTGTCCCATGGTTTCTTGCCTTGCTGAATGGCTTTGCTCACCAAACATCTCCTTCAGACTTAGCATAATGTTCGAAGCTAGTTCTACATCCTGCATTTGATGCTGTAGAACATTTGAGATAGATGCAAGGATGTAGCATTTAACCATCTTATTTGATTTTTGCCAACGATCATATCGTTGTTTTTCCTTAAGAGGAGCATCTAATGAAGGAAAGCTAGGACATGATTTAGTAAACACATATTTGTACCGATCAGCAGTGAAAACTATGTCCAAATTTCTTTTCCAGTCAACATAGTTGGATCCAGTCAGTTTGTTTTGATTAAGTATAGTAACAAGTGGGCTAAATGATGCCATGTTCAAATCTGAAAATAATAAACATGAATATAATAAGTAAACTGGAAATTATCAATTTAGCATATAAACATATAGCATGGAACCTTAATAAAACCATAATATAATATATTCATCGACAACCCAATCCCGCAATTAATATTCCTCGGAAGCGAGGTCATACCAATCACTATGATTAAGCGAAAATTATTCTCATTATTAATGCTATCATGGTAACTCTTACCAAACAAAAATAATTTCTCATTTTTCCTTTAGCCTCTAAGTAATAATGACATAGCTCCGAAGGAAGGTTAACATTACACTTAGTCTAGTGTACACCATTGCCTAGAATTAATGTGAATCACTAAGTAACTCCACGGAAGCATGGTCGTTCTTAATGTAAAAACACATATCATCCATCACTAAGAAGTTTAATTTGTAGTTCCATGAATTAAACATCCTCCGAAGGGAGCAAGGCATATATGCTAAGGTGAGGTATTTAATCACACTACTATAAACTGACAATGGAGGCCGTGAGATCCAACCCTTGTATCTCTCTCCCACTAGATGTTTTAAATTAAAGGTTCTTATTTTGTAAACATGTGTAAACTAATCACACACAGTATTACACTTTATACAATTGAAAACATCTTGAAAAACTTTGAATTTCCAATTTTCAAAAAAAAATTCAAATAGAAACTTTCGCTACTGTCTCGCGGGTATCTCGTGACTTATCGCTTCCCTAAAAAATGAGTTAAGCAAAATTTGAAAACACAAAAATTCACATAGAAACTTTCACTACTGTCTCGCGACTGTTTTGTGAGTAAAGCTTAACTGCGAAAATTTTTGTGCTTCAGTGGTATTTTTCGCTAGTAGTTTCATGGGAAGCTTACCCGCAAAAAACCCGTGTTCTCAGTTTTTCAAGTTTAGATATTAACAGTTTTCAATGGTTTTTCGTAAACAATCAAACACCATATGAACATAACAGATGGAAATTGATGTCAAAACTGAATTCTGTTGATGCTATAGCCTTAAAGATCAATTTAATATACTTAAATTCAAATTTAAACAACATCATAACATCAATATCAATTTTCATCAAATCATAGTTTCATAATCCATGCAGAAAATTAAATGCATATATAATCTTCTAACAACATGAAACTATTATTTCTAATTCCAAAACTTACAAATCATGTTATACTGATTCGAAATGAAGACCGCTCTGATACCATTTGATGGAAAAATAACATGCGCATCGGAAAAATTTAACGGATCTACTTCATTTGCAATTGATAACATATGCTATGTAAATTTCAGAATATATGATCAAGAGAGTGTACCTTGATATGGTGAAATTCAAAATTGAAAATCAGAAGCACTTGGGAATACTTTTAATCTTCACTCCAATTCCACTTGATGCCTAAGATGTGTGGTCTCTCAATCAATTATGTGTGTGTGTTCTAGAGAGAATCAAAGAGAGTGTCTCTTCCTCACATACATTCCATTTCATTCATTGTACATTAAATTTTGTATGTTTCTCTCTACATAACTGATTATCTAATTGGGCTAGTCTTTTGGGCCTTTCTAATTGGGCTTTAGTGTGTGGCTTGGAGTGGGACCAAAAGGGAACAAATAAAACTCTAGCTCCAATGGGTCTTGGGCTTTTCTGCCAACTCTTGACAAGTCCAAAGTTACCATTAACTATATTTAATACCACTATATAAATATAGTTGCACTCTAGGTCTTATTAATAAATTATTTCTCATGACTTTATTATACATGCATCCCCTTCATAAAATATTCGTAGTAACACAAAGTCATGAATGAAGACTGCCACTTTGTGAATTACTACATCTTAATCCTAGAGTACCCGGTTTAATTCTTTAATATTATTCATCATATATTTATGAAATCCAATTTCATAAAATATACTTTAGTCTTACTAAAGTGGTTAGGCCTAAGTCTCTAAATAACAAATCCATTAAACTTATTTCAAGGGAATATTTTGTATCTTCGTTAAGAGACTATGAATTTCATTTTGAGAATATATGTTTCATCAACACTAAATGTGGTTGCCCAACATACTGAGGTTTTTGACTGTAACTTTAGATCTCACTCCTGATATATCAAAGCAACCTACACTTCATGATCAGGTCCATTATTCTCTCAGGATTAAGAGTTCATGCAAATATAAGTCTTGAGATTTATTATTCTATTGACAGTCTTTAGGAGAGCAATAAATCTCACAGCGGTCCAGTCTAGTATGTCTTAACTCTTAAAATATATCAACATATCAACTAGAAGTCACTACTTCCATGATGAAGACAAATCATCTTAGTTGATATGTTATAGTCTTCGCAGATAAAATTTCCAATTTCATTACCGACTACGAACCAAATTCTGAGTTTACAAAGATCTTGTGATTTATATCTTCTGTGACTAAATCACATAAATCACATACTATGCATCTCATGGACTATATGATAATGTCTGAATATTCATGTTACCATTATTTTAAAAGATAATAAAACAACTTTATTAATCACAATATTAAGTCATACATCATTTCATACATAATGTCATAAATAATATAATACATAGCATCATACAATAGGATTTAAGGGCATTAATCCCAACATTGTGTTTGTAAACCGTAGGGTTTTGTGACCAAGAAGCTTCATGATCTTCATCATTTGGATGAATTGAAGAACTTTGTTGCCAACATCCTTCTCAAGTTGGTGATTAAGTCACGTACTAGGATCCGCGCAATTGGTTAGTCATGTACTGGGAGTCGTGCTTTGAAAAGGAGAGATTGTCACTACAAAACAAGTCCAATTGGGTATTAGGGTAAGGGTTCAACTGTAGGTTGGTATAAGGTATTGGGATTCCTTTACTTGTAACCGCTTGTTTTGATAATAGTGGATTCTCGGAAGTGGTGACCTTAAAATCACTCGGTGGGGTTTTTGCTGTGTAGATTTTCCTCATTCGTAAACAAATCATCGTGTCAATTTATTTTCCGCTGCATACTTAGTTTAATTGGTCATTTGTTTGTGCCACCACGCAGTTTGCATGTTAATTAACTTAATTAATTCACTTGGCTAAATTAATTGGTTAATTCATCACAAGGGGTCAATACGTTTTTGGCCTATCAATGTACTCCTTTAAACCCCTTCCTTCCTCTTCCCTTTCTCCCCTAGATGGTTTGTATTAGGTATATCATGCTATGTACCATCTGTCCTCATCTCTAGAGTATGGCAACCCCTGTTTATTTTTCAAAACTTATATTTTGGGCCATGCTATAGGGATGTAGGCATTTACTTTCCTGCTCTGATTGTCACAGTTCATGTCACCTAAGGCGAACGATGCCTAATTTTCGCTACGAAAGCAAGGTGACATGTCGCTAGATTTTTGCCATAGAAATTTGGCACTTCACTCGAATGCCATAGGAAAGCATAGATTGGGACCACACCTATTCAAAAGCCAAACCTCAAAGCCCTCACGCATGCAAAGCCCCAATAGCCAATGCCAAAATCATGTTTTTATTGCCAATTTCCAAAAATTAAGGTTTTATCTAAACAAAGGACTGTCCTTGGACAGGCATTGTGGAGTGCCTAACACCTTCCCCACACTTAACTAAACTTTCGGACCTAAGAATCAACATTTTTTGCCATCCACTGATGAGAATGAAAAATGTCATATTTTTCTCCATTAATGTTTAGTCTTTTATACTTATTTGGTGCCTAAATGTACTCATTATTCTTATATTTTGATTTAGGATGCAAATGGAGGCATTAAGTGCAAAACGTAGCTAATTGGGTGATTTTAGACAATTTTGACATTGCTTGTAATATGGGCATAACTCTCTCACCTGTGCTCTAATTGAGATGATTCAAGATGCTATGGAACACCAAGAAAAAGCTCTACAACTTTCATGTTTTGAGAGATATTGGATGCATCAAGGTTGAAATCAGGCTTGAAGTTGCTACACCTGCACTGCTGATGTTCTGGAATGTTCCTTTGCTTGAAATTCTAATACGTGGATCTGATGTGGTTTATTTTCGGAAGCTTCCAGATCTTGTGCACAAAAATTCCAGTTGAAAAACACCACTTTCCTAGTTATATTAGGACTTTGTTTTATTTTTAATACTTTTCCTTAATTATTCAGATTTGGATATTATTATTTAGAATATTTTTAGGAGATTTTGTAGGCTTGGGAAAGGGGGAATTAACGTGTAAAAGAGGGGAGGAGAAATCAGATTTGACACACACGCCTCTCTCTCCCCTCTTTTCTAATTTTCTCCTTCAAGTTTTCATCATGGCCCTGCGTGGCTAAACTTTTATACTTGGTCGAAGGAAACTAAAGCCTCGGTATCAATAAAACTGTGAGATCTAATTTGGTTTTATTGTTCAATTTACGCTTTGAATATCGGATGTTATTTTGTGCCTATTTTCATGATTGTCTTGTTTAATTACTAGGAGGCCTACTAGTTTATTATTCGTTGCAATCTATTGCTAGGTTAGATATCAAATCCGTAATTGTTTGATTTCTCTAATTTGTGAAGCAACCAAGATTTAATGATTTGCTACGTTAGAAATTATTACATCTTAGGAAGAATGCTCGACTGAATTAAATGCAACCGCTTGTGCTTGTGTTGTTTAGCTTCATCGATCTCTCTAATTCTTAAGGCTGCTACTAGATAAAACCTTTAGCGCTTGTCTTGGGTTGTTTAGTAGTTAAGGTTAATTAGATCGCTTGTTTTCTAATTAACTACGACTAAGGAGAAATAGGAAAATAGTTTCAACGGTGAATATTTAAAGTGTGAATTGATATATGCTTGCATCGATGATCAGTTATAATATTCCGATGATGGGTGTTGAATTAGACCAAGGTTTGTTCTTTTGATTGAATTTGATACTTTAATTTGAATTGTTCCTTAGTTGTTTTTCTTAAAATTGTTTTCATTGTTAGGACATATGTGATTTGATGTTAGGAACATATGTCAATATTTTATGTAATTGGCTAATCCTTTGACAAAAAGTACTTTACTTGTAATTGGGTAGATCTAGGTTGTGTTTAATGCTTCATAGAATAAGGTTTCAAAATTAAGTGTTAAAGCCATGCAAGTCTATCTAAGAAACAAGTGAGAAAGTGCTGGATTTTAAAGCTCGACGACTTGCATCTATTAAGGTTTAAAAGCTGTTTTAGCTCGTGGCTCAACAACTAGCTTGATAGATGGCTATCTATCGAGGTTTATGAAAAACAGATTTTTAGTTCTGTTTTGCATCCAGTCTGTGAGTATGTATTTAGGCTTTCCTTTCTCATAACCCTAAACATATATAAGGATTATTTTAAGGGCCGTCAAAAGTTGTTCAGTTGCATAAGTGTAAAGCAAAGTTTTGTTCATGCAAATTGTGACCAGAGATAGAATTTGCCCTAGTTCATCTTTTTATTGAAGAAGATGCTGTGTTTGTACACCTTAGGGCTTTGTGACCAAGGAGCTTTGTGATCTTCATCATGTGATGAACTGAAGAACTTTGCAGCCAACATCTTTCTCAAGTTGGTGATCAAGTCACGTACCCGGATCCGTGCATCTATTGGTTAGTCATGTACTGGGAGCCGTGCATTGAAAATGAGAGATTGTCGCTATAGAACAAGTCCAATTAGGTATTGGGGTAAGGGTTCAACTGTGAGTTGGTATAAGGTACTGGGATTCCTTTATTTGTTACTACTTGTTTTGATAATAGTGGATTCTTGGGAGTGGTGACCTTAAAATCACCCGGTGTGGTTTTTGCCGTGTTGGTTTCCCCATTCGAAAACAAATCATAGTGTTAATTTAATTTCTACTACATTTAGTTATTTGGTGATTTTTTTGTGCTACCACACGTATTGCATGTTAATTTTATTAATGAATTAACTTGGCTAATTAATCAATTAATCTATCACAAAGGGTCAATACATTCTTGGCCTATCATTCATTATACTCAAACCCCCCATCCTTGTTCATGTAGCATAAAACTAGGCTAGATACTCCCCGTGGGAACGATCCTTACTCGCACTACTACATATATTTTTAGGAGTACGAGATTTTATTTTTGGTTGCCTGCGACAGCACACCATCCACATTCGGTTAGGAAAAATTCCCTTTTTCTTAACCTAGGATCGGTAATAAAATCAACTAGAAATAGGTGACCAATCACACCTTTGAAAAACCCAATGATTGGTGGCGACTCCACTCACATTTGGTAATCCTTTAAAATTTGGCCCAGATTCCTGCCATAATGCCAAAGGTAGACCTACCTTCCTCCACCGAGAGAGAGTGAGCACCTGAAGCTCCACGCAAACAACACAACACCATATACAACACCACATATATTGAGAGGGGCCTCCAACAGGGCCCGTGAGCAGGATTTGTTGCCACGGTGGATGGTAGAACAAGGGCCCGCGACGGCAACGGCGGTTTTCAGCTGCAACCGTTTGTTTTCAAGGCCAGGCGTTGAGAAACTGGCGACTCCACTGGGGATCGATAAGGGTTTAGCCTTTAAAGCTTTTGATAAAACAATAATCTTTGCACATTGGCTTTCAAAAATTTAGAAATTGGCATTGGCCTTTGGCGCTTTCCCTTTGAAAAAGGCTTTTACTATATCCTTGTAGACTATTTTCAAAAAAGTAAAAATTTTCTCCAAAATAATCCTTTTCCAAAGGGAGGCTTTGAGATATTTTCACACAGGGCTTTTACTACTTTCCTCACATGCTTTTCTTCTTTCCTCACATGCTTTACCGCTTTCCTTATGTGCTTTATAACTTTCCTTCACATGCAAACATAGGGTAGCAAAATTTAATTTCCGTTACACCTTTATTTGCTTTCATATATATATATATATATATGTTTACTGTGCTTTGAAAAAGTCTTTCCCCTTCATTAAAGATTGCATGACATATACTCACTTTTTGAGCCAAACCCGGGCTTCCCACTGTTGGCTTAGTCACATCTCTTTGGGGATTTCATCACCCTATCTACAGATGCCCAGACATAAACATCGGCAGTGTTACCCATAGTTAGATTCGGGGCTGATGTTGTAGGCACTTCTAGGTCCATGGGTGGATAGGAGTAGCTGAAAAGGCCCCTTAGATCCTTCCTACCCCATAACTTCCATGAAGGGAGGGGTATGGCGATTGAGTACCCTAGGACGGGAACAACCTACCAATTAAGCCTTTGCATACAGTTGGCCTAGTTATGTTAAACTCGTGAGGACTAGATCAAGCTCAGAGCCTATCAGGACTAGGTGAAACCCAAAGAGTGAACATCCAAACTTAGGAAAGTATACCCTTATAGGGCTAGAGGTTAGGGGAAAGTGTCTTGTAACAAGTGCGCCCTTTTTGCTTGCACTAAAGAAATTGTGCTTTACTCTAGGTTCTTTGTATCTTGCTTGCACAACATTCATGATTAAACCCCTAGGGAAAGCAACCTCGTTGCTTGTACATGTTGGATCATACCCTATCCCTAAGGGTTTACAATCCCACAAGGGCACTCATGCATACACTAATTGGTTCCGTCGCCTAATTATGCAAAGATAAAATTATGGCAAGTAATCGAAACTCCGTTAAGGAGGAAATGCTGCCAAAAAGCCATCGAGAATTCCAAAGCATTAAGAGTTCAAGAGCTTTCCTAGAAAAGATCCGTAAAGATTTCCTAGAGGCTTAAATTATCAAAGAGATTACAAGACGTTAAAACGGCCAAGAGGGTCCAAGATCCAAAACTGCCAAGATGTCAAAATTGCCAAAAGATCCTAGATGTCAAGAATCCAAGGGCTCCCCCAAGAGATCCAAAGGTCTAAGAGATCCATGATGTCTAAGTCACCGAGAAATCCAAGTGTCCAAGAGCTTCCCCAAGAAGTCCACAGTATTAGAAACCAAGTTTTTCCTCACAGTTGCATTTCTTGTAAAAGGCCTATTATTGGAGCCGATAAACCTAGCGTTGTAAAAGAAAATTTTGTACAAGCATGGTCCTTCCCGCAGTGTTAAGCGTCTCATGAAAGTTTTGGTTACTTGCCAATCTAGTGCATTAATCTTGCATCATAGTAGAAATTCACCATGATAAATACCCGATCAAGGGAGCAAAGCCGAATTTTTCTAAAAATGGTATGTGCATGTTAAATAGCAAGGACATAAACTAACTTAATTTTGGTGTTGTGTTTCCACATTGTCAAATGCACCCTATTTCTTCCTCATCACATTCTTTCTTGAGATCAAAAGATTGCAAAAAATAAATAGGCTAAGCTACCACCACGCCGTGATCCCATTGTCACTAGGTCTCGTGCAAGAGAGATGTCTACTAGTGGTACTTCTCCCCATGAAACTGTTCAGGAAGTTGCTCTTCTGAAAGAGCAAGTGTCAGAATTGATGTGCATGGTGCAACAACTAGTTGTAGGAGGAGGACTGAACTCCTCTAGCCATAGTCAAGGAGGCTCTTAAATCGAGAATGAAAATCAGCCTCCACCAATACAAGATTAGGATCACAATGTACCGCCCTAGGGCTATGACTAGGAAACAGATCCTTCTAAGGACAAGAACCCCGAATTTGGGTATGGCTAGGTTAAGAGCCAAGTGGAAACTCTAGCTAAGAAGCTTCGTATCGTAGAGGACTCTAGTGCTTATGAAAGTGTTGATCTAGACAATTTGACCAACTTCCCTTAGGTCATTATGCCTTCCAAGTTCAAGGCACCAGAGTTTGTCAAGTATGATGGTATAGGAGACCCTTGCGCACATTTGCATATGTTCTGTAGGAAGATGGCTTCCTATAGGGATAATCATTCTCTGCTTTTTCAGATATTTCCTGATAGTTTGACCAGCCCCACGGCCACATGGTATGCGAGATTGGAAAAGACCTTTAGCTGGAGGGAAATGGCCAATTCTTTCCTAAAATACTACAAGTTCAACATTGAGATAGCTCCCGACTGCACAGTTCTTCAGAGGACAGAAAAGAAGAATGGGGAATCCTTCCGTGAGTATGCCCAGAGGTGGCATGAGTTAGACACACAAGTGCAACCCCCCATGATGGAAAATGAGATGATTAAGTGGTTCATCGACAACCTTAATCCTCCTTACTATGAGAAGATGATCAGCACCCAAGTCACTCATTTCGCTAGCCTCATCCCCATTGGGGAGCGCATTGACAAGGTTATTAGAAGCAAGAAGATCATGGATGTTGAGTCTTTGAGTTCCATGGTTAAACAACAAGTCAAGAGAATGACCGGCTACAAGACTAAGGAAGCCAATGTGCGTATGGTCGATAATGCATCAGAAAGGCCTAAGGGTGTTGCTCCCGCCTATGCTACCCCGACTGCTAGACCTTATCAGCAACAGAGTCAGTCTGCTCAAGAACCTAATCGAGCCTTTAATCAGAGAGGGAAGCCAGATCCACCTTGTCCCTTTAGGAGGGAAAACCGAAAGTACACTCCATTACCCATGCCCATGGCAGATCTCTATGCTTACCTACTGGAAAGGAAACTGATAGGCTAAGAATGTATTGACCCCTTTGGAAACATAATCAATTAATTTAACCAATTGAAATTAATTAGATTCAATTACATGCAATAAGGGTGGCAACACAAACAAATCACTAAGTAAATTAAATGCAGCAGAAATTAAATTTGACACAAGTGATTTGTTTACGAATGAGGAAACCTCCAAGGCAAAACCCCACTGAGTGAATTTAAGGTCACCATTCCCGAGAATCTATTATTATCAAAACAAGCGGTTACAAGTAAAAGGAATCCTAGTACTTAATACCAAATTATAGTTGAATCCTTACCCCAATGTAGTGACAATGTCTCCTTTCAATGCACGGCTTCTAGTACGTGACTAACCAATCGATGTATGGATCCAAGTACGCGACTAACTCCTTTGCATAAATCCTAGTACGTGACTAACTCCTTTGCACAAATCTTAGTATGTGACTAACACACCAACTTGAGGAAGATGCTGGGTGCAAAGTTCTTCAGTTCATCCAATGATGAAGATCAAGAAGCTCCTTGGTTACAAAACCCTTGGCACAAAGACACAGCAGCTTTTACAAGAAATATGATGAACTAAGGCAAATTCTGTCTCTGGTCACAATTTGTATGCATAGTCAATTTGCATTGAGTTGCATCACTTTGCATCACCTTTGACGACCCTTAAAATAATCCTTATATATGTCTAGGGTTATGAGAAAAGAAACCTTACACAAATAACTTGGATATGCGTGAAAAATAGATCTGAAAATCTGAATTTTGTAGTTCTTGATAGATACTATTTATATCAAGCAACTATCGAGCACAAGTATTAAACCTTGATAGATATTATCTGTAAAGCTATTTGTCTTGCTTTAATGAACAACACTTCTTCGCTTGTTTCTTAGACAGATTTGCATGGCTTTAATACTAAACTTGATCTCTTGTTCCTTGAAGTACTAAACCCATCCTAGATCTACCCAATTACAAGTAAAGTGTGTTTTGTTAAAGGATTAGCCAATTTTACATAACATATGTTCTAACAAGTTCCACATATGTCCTAACAGAAACTGGTGATGCCAATGTTTCAGAGGCCTAGATAAGGCCCTTCATCACCAAGTTTTGATCCGTCCAAGAAGTGTACACCATTTTGGGGCCGAAAGGCACACCCTTGAAGAATGTTACCATTTGAGGGATCGTGTCCAAGATCTCATAGACAACAAGTTGATATAGTTCGATAATTCTGTTAGGACATATGTGTTTACATGTTAGGAACATATGTCATATTTTATGTAAATTGGCTAATCCTTTGACAAAATGCACTCTACTTGTAATTGGGTAGTTCTAGGTGTATTTAATACTTCAAGAAACTATGTTTCAAGATCAAGTGTTGAAGTCATCAAGTCTGTCCAAGAAAAAGCAAGTTGAAGTGCAGAATTTTTAAATCTCGACACCTTCTCGACACCTACCTCGACACCTGCTAGCTGTCGAGATTTACAAAAGTCAGATTTCTGTTCTGATTTTCTTGGGATCCGTGAATGTGTTTTTGGGCCTTCTTTTCTTCTAACCCTAAACATATTTAAGGAGTATTTTAAGAGCCGTCAATATAGACACAAGTTGCATAAGCATTGAGCAATCCTTGTTCAAGCAAATTGTGCTCTAAAGACGAAGTTCTTAACCTAGGATCATCTTCTTCAAGAAGTTGCTGTGTATTGTGCACCTTAGGGTTTTGTGACCAAGCATCTTCCTGATCTTCATGCATAGGATGATCTGAAGAACTCTGCAGCCAACCTCTCATTCTAAAGTTGGTGATTGAAGTCGCGTACTGGGATCCGCGCATCTGGTTAGTCACGTACTTGGGAGCCGTGCATCAAAAGGGGGAACTGTCGCTACAGATCAAGTCCAATTGGGTATTGGGGTAAGGATTCAACTGTAGATTGATAAGGTACTTGGGATTCCTTATTTGTAACTGCTTGATTTGATAATAGTGGAGTTTCGGGAGTGGTGACCTGAAAATCACCCGGTGGGGTTTTTGCCGTTAGGGTTTTTCCCCATTCGTGAACAAATCACCGTGTCTTTTATTTTCCGCTGCATATTTTGTTATTCGGTGATTTGTTTGTGCTTCCACGTATTTGCATGTTAAATTGATTAATTAATAACTTGACTTAATTAATTAATTAGTTTAAATCACAAGGGGTCATTCAGTTTGTGGCCTATCAAGTGGTATCAGAGCAGGCACACTCAGATTAGTTATTAATCTTTGCTGTGATTGATCCATTGACCCCTGTTTGTCATGGATAGAGGACAATCTCTCATTATACCTCCTTTATTTGATGGGACTAACTATGCCTACTGGAAAGTACGCATGAGAGCTTTTTTGCAGTCCTTAGATGAGAAGGTGTGGCAAGCTGTGGAGATTGGCTGGACAAAGCCAAAAGAAGCGCCGGCTGATTGGGATGAAGCCAAGATCAAGGCGGCGAACTTCAACAGTAGAGCGCTGAATGCTCTATTTAGCGCTGTCACCAATGAGGAGTTCAAGAAGATATCCTCAACAGAAACTGCCAAGGAGGCGTGGACCATCCTCCAGACAACCTATGAATGAACAAAGGCTGTCAAAGATTCAAAGCTACAGAGGCTCACTACTAGCTTTGAAGAGATAAAGATGGAGGAGGATGAGTCGTTTGATGAGTTCTATGCCAAGCTTAAGGACATAGTGAACTCAGCCTTCAATCTTGGGGAAACCATCCCTGAACCCAAGGTTGTAAGGAAGGTGCTCAGATCTCTACCTGAGAGATTTCATGCCAAGATTACGGCAATTGAAGAATCAAAGGACATTGATAAAATTCCTTTGACTGAGCTGGTTGGGAACTTGCAGACCTACGAGCTAGGGTTATCAAGGATAGGCAAGTCAAGTAAGGGCAAGAGCATGGCCCTGAAGGCGAAGAGCAGTGATACAGATGAGTCTTCCGATGATGAAGATTCAAAGATGAAGTCCTACATTACGCGGCAGTTCAAGAAATTTATGAAGAATGCCAATGGGAGGAGCTTCGACAAAGACCGCAGGCAATCCAGTTCTTCACAGTTCAAGAGCCAAGACAAGGGAAGAAAGGATGCCAAGGATGGCGGTCAGTACACTGTTCCGGCAGGACCAAAATGTTTTGGGTGTCATGGGTTTGGACACATGAAGAATGAGTGTCCTACATATCTGAAAAGCATTGGAAAGAGTAAGGCTCTTGCTGCAACCCTGAGTGACACTGAGCCTGAAGATGATTCCGATAGTGAAGATGACGGAATCCTAAATGCTTTCACTGCTTCAGTCAATTCTACTGATGGGATTGTTGAAGAAGAAGAAGAAGAATTGGTGGACACTGAATGTGAAAAGATGGATGACAAAGATGATATCCATTCAGCCTATGAAAAGCTTTACAAGCTTTCTGAAAAGCATGAAAAGCTATACAGGCTAGCCACCAAGAAGCTCAGTGATGTGGAACTCGATAGAGAAGAATTGTCCACAAAGTTTGATGAGGCGAATCAAACAATTGGTGCACTGAGGTTTGAGAACAACTTCCTGGCTGAAAAGACCAAGAAGCTTGAAGCAGAGCTGTTTCAAGTGAGAGCTCAACTGGAGAGGACTTCAAGTGCAAGACTTGATGAGATGCTCAGCAACCAGAAATCTGCTTCAGATCGAACAGGTTTAGGGTATGGTCTTTCTTTCTCTAACTCTGCTTCTACTAGTTCTACTGTTTTTGTTCCTCCTGCTAATAATGTTAAAATTGAGAACATTGATGTTAAAACTGAATTAGCTAGTGAGAACATAGACAAGGGTAAATCCATCTTAGGAGCACCCCCTAAATCAGAAAAGAAAGATGCTAAACTCCCTAGGGATAAGAAGGCTAACTCTCAAAAGCCTAAACAAAAGAAGCAGCATCTCTGTTATCATTGTGGAGCTGCAGGTCATACTCGACCAAATTGCTACAAGTGGCTAGCCACCCAAAAGAGCAACAGTATGACAGCATCTAGAAGCCAAAATCAGCTTCAATCCTCTCTTGCTCCTCTTGGAGATCTTCTGAAAGCCCTCATGTTCCTTTCGAACTTGAACGGGTGTAATCCTTCCCCCTCACCGCTGTTTCAAGGTCTTAATCAAAGGAAAGGTTCTTCCAAGGTGTGGAAGAAAAAGGACTTTAAGTGATTTTATCACTTTCTTCTCCCTTTTTGTTTTTCTCTTTTGTTGCATTGCTTGTGTGTTTTGCATTTTTGCTGAGTCAGTCTAGTTTTATGCATTGTTTTGTTTTTCTTAACATGTCTTTGTGTGTTTACTTTCAGTTTTGTTTATTTTGTTTTTCATAAAAAAAAAAAAAAAAAAAAATTGAAAAATTGAAAAATACAAAAACAGTGTGTGTTTTGTGTACTTTGGTACTTGTGTACCTTAGATGGCCAATGAAACAAAGTTTTCTAAACTTTGTATCTCTTGTAGCTTAGATGAGCATTCCTATGCACAACTAAGCAAGTGAGCTTTGTGGCTCGTGTTTGTGATGAGTAAGATTAGGTTATTTCTTAGACTTAACACTCATATCACTCTTTTTGACGGGTAGGACTAGAAAATCCTAAGAGAAAGGCATAAATAACCATCTCACCACTGTTGCCCGCCAATCATTAATGACATCTGTATGCTCCGGCATAGCAAAAGTGTGATGTCAATGACATTTGTGTGCCTAGGCATAGCAAAATTGAAATGTCAAAATATCAATGGGTATTTCTTTTCTTTCTCGTAAGCCCATGTATGATATGCTTAAAAAGAAAATATGCAAAGAAATAAAAAGCAAAAAGATTAAAAATGCTTTAAAATGGTTGCAAGCGTGTATTCTAGGAGATGTGGGAGTTATAGGATGTACCTCGAAGGTGATAGTCCCCATCAAACAGTTATGATTGTGTGTGAGTTAACAGTTATTTTCTCATATCTCAGATCATCATAACATGTATACACATATGCAATCTTGCGGTGTTTTTCACACACAACACGCAATATTCTTTGCTACTCTTGATACATGTGCAGGTACAATGTGATTTGGCCATCACCAGGTTTACATGTGCTTTTGTATGCTCACTAAACTGTCATGACTTATTTTTGAAATATAAAATTTGTTAGACTTGTTTAGTGTGTGTGTGTGTTCTTGGGAGATCCATGTGCTTAAATTTTCATTGAGAGATGATTTTTGAGAGTTTTATATGTTGGTTGGATCATGTTTGAGATGCATGTCTTGATTGCATTTATGTTTGTGTTTTTCAATTCTCGAAAAACTGCATTTCATAGCTGGCTCGACACCTTCTCGATACCTCCTCGATACCTGGTCAGCTGTCGAGCCTCTAAGCATTTTTCTTATCGCAATCTCGACACTTCCTCGACACCTGGTGGATCGATCGAGAAAATCTCTGTCTCCTCGATACCTCCTCGACACCACGTCGATCGATCGAGCTTCTGATGTTGGATGAGCTGTTTGGTACCTCGACACCTCCTCGATACCTTAGCTGTCGAAGGCATTTTCTCTCGATACCTGTCTCGACACCATCTCGATACCTCTCGACACCTTTGCTGTCGAGATTTACTGGAGATCCTATTTAAGCCTCTGTCGCGATTTTCTTCGCATTTCTCTCGATCTCTCTTCGATCTGTCCGAGGCGGTTCGTGTTCCTGAGCAGTTTTCTTCTCTCCAATCTTCATCCAACGTGATTTCTGGCACTTCCTTGCTTCGAATCACCTAGTATGATCTTGTTTTCCTTCATTCTTCATGCATTTCATGATTTGAAACTTAGGTTTTGGGATTTTCTTTGAAAACTTTGGGTTTTTCAAAATTATTGAGTTTTTATTGAAATTTTGGGTTGGGTTTTCAATAAACAGTGTTTAAAATGTCATGCATTGCATTCCATAAGCATTAGAATGATATTTTCATGCATTTAGTTGTGTGATTCTTGCTTGTGTGCTGCTAGGATTGGATTGGGCTGAGCCCATGATGCTTTTTATGTTAGCATGTCACATGATCATGCATTCCCATGCATACGTCCATTTTTGTTCAAGATATTGTTATATTTGAACTGTTTGGGACTTTTCTGATTGTCTCCCTCTCTATTTCTTTTCTCATTCTTTTACGTTAGTTGCATCTATGGCACCTAAACGTAAATCCACTCCTGCTCGGAACCCTCTGCGTTCTGGAGCTTCTTCATCTTCTGATACTGCTCCTCATAATCTTCGGTTCCGTGATGGAGATGCCTACAAGGCATTTACTGAGAACTTTTCTAAACGAGGTGTTCATTCGGAACGCCACGTCGTACTGGCAGACTTTGCCGACACTGACCTTCCCTCTGTCATTCACAGTAGGGGATGGGAGTCACTGTGTGACGTCCCGGTCACTTGTCCTCTCGTACTCATTCAGGAGTTTTACTCCAACATGTACGGGATAGATCGTTCAGTACCTCTCTTTCATACTCGCGTTCGAGGTACGCGCATTTCTGTCACACCGCAGCTGGTTGCGGATGTGCTTCATGTCCCTAGGATAGAGTTTCCTGACTATCCTACATGTGAGCGACTGAGGACTGTGTCCAGGGATGAGCTCATTTATGCTTTTTGTGAGCGCCCTTCTGAGTGGGGTGAGCATATGTACACATCATGTAGACCTTTTGCTAAAGGTCCTAGATTCCTTAACATGGTGATGACTTGTGTACTTCATCCTCTTTCCCATTATAACTCTATCACCGAGCCTCGTGCTCGTTTCTTGCTTTCTCTACTTGAGCATCTCACGATAGATTTTCCTTCCCACTTCATTTTCTCTATCATAGATGTTCATTTAGATGCGGCGTCCCGTGATAAGCTCATCTTTCCTTCCGCTATCACGAGGATTCTACGCCATTTTTCCATCCCTTTTCCCTCGTCCGACCACTTCACACACATCTCTGCTATAGATGCCGCTACCGTAAAACGTAGTGAGGCACAGTTCAGGGCGAGACAGCCGGATTCCACTCCTCCCTCCCGTTCGGCTCCATCCAGATCTGCTCCATCTACATCGACTCCTCTTCCTTCCTCCAGCGATGTATCTCTTGGAGACATTATGGCGCAGCTGCAGCGCATGGATGCTCGCCTCGATACACTCACCACTGAGTTGTATCAGGTGAATGTTCGTGTTGGTCGTATTGCACGACGGCAGGCGACCATGGGTGGTTTTGCTTCTGAGGCTTCTCCTCCACCACCTCCTCCAGTGGATTCAGATTCTGACTCTGAGGATGATGATGATGACGGTGATGACGATGATGCTTCAGATGATGATGATGGAGATGCTAGCTCTACTGATGAGATGTCTACATGACACTCTACCCTTTGTCATTCGTGACAAAAAGGGGGAGTAGTTTTGGATTATGAGAGTAGTCATCCTAGGGGGAGAGTTAGTATAGGACATTTTTGATAGGGGGAGTGTTCATACTTTTTGAGGGATGTAGTGAGGCTTTTGATGTATCTTTTTCTTTTCTAGTCTTATTAGATACATTGGTCTTGTATATCAGTTTACATACATTGTACTTATCTTCTATATATGTGGATGTATGTTTCTTTTTCACCTACCTCTTCATGTGTTGTTTCTTTTCTATCTTTATACACATGTTCTTTATATTTGTATGCAATCTAATTATTTCTGTTTCACACAAGATGCCTTGATGAGTTTTGTTTATAAGTGTTTCAGAAATACAGGTTGTCAAAGTCTACTTGCCATAAACTCTCTTTTTGCAAAGTTCTTCAAGAGTTTGTGTTAGGATAGATTTTATTGTATGTAACAAGTGAATATGAGTTGAGTGATTCATGACTTCTCTCATATGTTCATTTGTTGGTTGTGGTTTTGTCACGGATTGCCAAAGGGGGAGATTGTTAGGACATATGTGTTTACATGTTAGGAACATATGTCATATTTTATGTAAATTGGCTAATCCTTTGACAAAATGCACTCTACTTGTAATTGGGTAGTTCTAGGTGTATTTAATACTTCAAGAAACTATGTTTCAAGATCAAGTGTTGAAGTCATCAAGTCTGTCCAAGAAAAAGCAAGTTGAAGTGCAGAATTTTTAAATCTCGACACCTTCTCGACACCTACCTCGACACCTGCTAGCTGTCGAGATTTACAAAAGTCAGATTTCTGTTCTGATTTTCTTGGGATCCGTGAATGTGTTTTTGGGCCTTCTTTTCTTCTAACCCTAAACATATTTAAGGAGTATTTTAAGAGCCGTCAATATAGACACAAGTTGCATAAGCATTGAGCAATCCTTGTTCAAGCAAATTGTGCTCTAAAGACGAAGTTCTTAACCTAGGATCATCTTCTTCAAGAAGTTGCTGTGTATTGTGCACCTTAGGGTTTTGTGACCAAGCATCTTCCTGATCTTCATGCATAGGATGATCTGAAGAACTCTGCAGCCAACCTCTCATTCTAAAGTTGGTGATTGAAGTCGCGTACTGGGATCCGCGCATCTGGTTAGTCACGTACTTGGGAGCCGTGCATCAAAAGGGGGAACTGTCGCTACAGATCAAGTCCAATTGGGTATTGGGGTAAGGATTCAACTGTAGGTTGATAAGGTACTTGGGATTCCTTATTTGTAACTGCTTGATTTGATAATAGTGGAGTTTCGGGAGTGGTGACCTGAAAATCACCCGGTGGGGTTTTTGCCGTTAGGGTTTTTCCCCATTCGTGAACAAATCACCGTGTCTTTTATTTTCCGCTGCATATTTTGTTATTCGGTGATTTGTTTGTGCTTCCACGTATTTGCATGTTAAATTGATTAATTAATAACTTGACTTAATTAATTAATTAGTTTAAATCACAAGGGGTCATTCAGTTTGTGGCCTATCAAATTCAATCGCTCCAAACATTATCACCAACCCTTTGCCTCCCTATCAAGAAGGGAATGTGAATGCCATTAACTTGAAGACGTTCTTTATATTGCCCAATTTGCAAATTTAAAAGGGTGTTATCATTCACATGCCGAAGTTGTTCCCTTATGAAGATAGTCATCATGTCCCTTGGAAATACAGTGTGTCTTTGATCTCCACTCAAATCGGAAAAGAAGAGATTTGCTCCAATATCTCTTCAGGTCTATCTAGGTTTACTAGGAGTGGCCGCTGCTATACTCTCGAGGAGCTAGAAAAGAGAAGGAAAGAGATTGGCAAGGGCACCACCAAACTTGTTAGGAATAGGGCCACAACCAAAGAAGCCGAGGAGTTCCCAAAAGTTATTAGAAACTCAAAGTACAGTGTGATTCAGTAGCTAAAAAAGTCACAAGCACAGATTTCCATCTTGGCACTGTTGCTATTCTCTGATGTCGACCGCAAGGCTTTCTTGAAAGTCTTCTAGAAACATGTGTTACTATAAGTGCTACGAAATTCGCCTTTGAAGGTATGGTCTCAACAGTGTTGGCCATCAACCAGATTTCCTTTATGGATGATGAACTACCACCAGAACGTAGAGACCATACTTTACCCATGCACATTATAGTAAAGTGTGAGGATATGATCTTTGCCAGAGTATTGATCAACAATGGATCAGCCTTGAATATTTGCTCGATGTCCACCACGATTATTAGAGTTTTTTATGGTACTCTTTGGGAGGAGCAAGGCGAGATCGAGTTAGCCATTGGAGTTCGCCCTATGTCTTTCATGGTCAATTTCCAAGTCATCAAGGTGGATTCCCCTTATAATATGCTACTAAGGAGGCCTTGGCTACACGCTGCGGGCGTAGTTCTTCTACCCTTTATCGGAGACTCAAGCTCCCATCTGAGGATCTGTTGATCGCTATTATGGTTGAGGAACCCCTAACTTTCTTCAAGGAGACTTATGTCCCCTATATTTGCTGGAAAATCTGGTTTTGTATCTCATACAAAACACACAGCGGAAGCAACAAACACAGATCTACTTCAATCATGGAAGATAACATGCAACCATGAATTCTAGAACAAAGAACAAAAAGCGTACCTTGATGCAGTGAATTTCAAAACCTTGACTTGAGAATACCTTTAATCTTCATCTCAATTCCACATGGTGCCCAAGATGTGTGGTCTCTAAATCAATCTTTTGTACATAGATTCTCAAAGAAAATTCTTCTTCTTCTCCTTGTGGAGAAAAACTGATTTCTTTTCTTTTCATCATACGTACATTCTAACTACCTTGGTAGTTTCTTTATTTAATAACTCTTATTAAATAATGACTGATTATCTAATTGGATTAGCCTTTTGGGCCTACCCAATTGGGCTTTAGTTTGTGGCTTGAGATGGGACCAAAGGGAACAAATAAGACTCTAGCTCCAATGGGCCTTGGACTTTTCTGTTAACTCTTGACAAGTCCAAAATTACCATTAATTATATTCAATACCACTATAAGAATATAATTGCACTCTAAGCCTTATTAATAAATTATATCCCAAGACTTTATTATACATTCAACCCCTTCATTAAAATATTCGTAGTAATACAAAGTCATGAATATAGACTGCCACTTTGAAGATTACTACATCTTAATCCTTGAGTACCCGGTTTAATCTTTTATGTTATTCATCATATATTTATGAAATCCAATTTCATAAATATATACTTTAGTAACTCCTTACTAAAGTGGTTGGGCCCAACACTTTGAATACCCAAACCCATTAAACTTATCTCAATGGAATATTTTATATCTCTGTTAAGAGATTATGAATTCCATCTTGAGAATATATGTTCCATCAACACTAAATGCGGCTGCCCAACATGCTGAGGTTTTGACCATAACTTATAGATCTCACTCCTGATATATCAAAGCAACCTACATCTCATAATCAGGTCCATTATTCTCTCAGGATTTAGAGTTGAAGTAAATAGAAGTTGTGAGATTTATTATTCATTTGACAATCGTTAGGAGAATAATAAATCTAACAGCGATCCAGTTCAATATATCTTAACTCTTAAAATATATCAACATATCAACTAGAAGTCTCCACTTCCATGATTAAGACAAATCATCTTAGTTGATATGTTATAGTCTTCGCGGATGAAATGCCCAATTTCATCACCGACTACGAACTAAAATTATGAGTTTACAAAGAACTTGCGATTTATATCTTCTGTGACTAAATCACATACTATGCATCTCATGGACTAAGATAGTGTCCCATTAGTTCATTTATAAATAGTCTCATATAATTAAACAATTTAATTATTTATGACATGCCAATAAATTGGATTTTTAGGGCACAAACCCTAACAATCTCCTACTTGCCCTCAAAGACAATTTACCACATATCCGACACTTATTTCCCTTTAGAGTAATTCATAGTTGCTTTAAGGCAAGGTTTGAAAACAAGTTTCAGCCAGATTTTATTGCATAAATTATCTTTTCTACTACTACTTTACATGTACTCATATCTCTCTAATGAGAAAATACTTATGCTTAATATGTATCTTCACCACGTAGGATGAACACATATCTTGAAGTCCAACTTCATGAATAACAATGAAACTACAAGTCAATATTTGTACATCTAGTAACCATCAAAACTTCACTTTTGTGGACAAACATATAATCTCTCATTCTCCTAAGATATTTGAGTATATGCTTTACTCCTACTAAATTAAGTGATCTTTGATTCAATTGATATTTGCTTACCATACCCACCGCAAAATAGATATTTAGCCTAGTATATAGCATAGCATAAAGACTTCCTATTGATTTAATATAAGGAACCATCTTAATATGCTCTTCCTTTTATATATCTTAGGACTATAGTCTTATATAAAGGAACTTCAAACTTAAAAGGAAAGAATCCTTTCTTGAAGTAATACATGCTATACTTGGCTAGAATCTAATCTATTTAAACAGTTTGAGATAGACCCAATATCCTAATTTCTGAATTTTAACAAAGTTATAATTCTTAGGATGTGACTAGTCTTTCCTAAGTACTTTATATCAAACTGGATTAGACAACCAAAACTCTATTGATGATAATAACTCTACATCATCCTAAATGATTAGAATGTCATCAACATACATTAAGAAATTTATTATTCAATATAACTTTTACACACTTAAGGCCTTTTAATACTTGATCAAAATCAAATAATTTGATTGCTCGATCAAAGATGATATTTATGACCTAGATGCTTGCATTAGTCCATAAATGGACTTTAAGCAACTTGCATGCTAATCACCACTGGTTCTTTGCTATGAACAAGTCTAGTTACATTATATAGATGTCTTCCTCAAGATTGCTACTAAAAGAAGTTTTCTTGATATCTATTGTCATATTTCATCCATATGAAATATAATGGATGAGAGAATCTAGATAGAGTCAAACTTGACTATTGGTGAAAAAATCTTTTCATAATCGAACAATTTCTTTCTGAATAAATCTTTTAACCACTAGTCTTGACTTTGAAGGTTTGCACTTTCAAATCTATCAATTTCATTTTCTTGTAGGCCTATTTGAAAACAATAGGCTTAATGCAATTAAACACCTCTACAAGTTCTAGACTTTAAACAGAATCCAATTCTATTCACATAACCTTGAACCAATGACCCATATTTATATCATTTATTGCCTTTACGTGTGATCGAGGATCAAATTAATATCCTTATGGAATGACTTCAAAAGTTTATTCCAAAAAGTGTGAATTTATTTGGTAAGCCTCCCACTATGATATTGTACCGATGTAATAGTTATCTACAGAATAACTTCTTGTGGTGTATCTAATACAACCATCTCATTTCAAAATGTATTTTATAGTTATTCTATAACAAATTCTGACATTTTTCTTCTAGAACAATCTACCTTTACTTTCAAAGAGCCCTGTTCCTCCTTTATGTATGCACTAACTTAAAGAAGTCATTGGAACTTTATTCCTTTACAAAAAGGAACCCTAGATCTTATTATCCTCTAAATAGAATTCATAGACTAGGAATATAACAAAATAATGGTTCTAAAAGCCCATCTTTCACCAATCTTGAATATCATTTAGATTAATAAGATCTATAGACATAAGTGTCAAAACATACAATTACAAAGGATGGAAACTTTCTCTTTAAAAAGTAAAACATGTAAATTTCCATCTAGAAGACAATCATGGACAATGCTTAGCTTTATCAAAACAAAAACACTTTCCTTTTGGTCATACTTTTGAAACTAATTTCCTTTTGGCAACTATTAGGACAACTAATTTGTCCAACTGTTTGGTATTATAATTCCTCTTCTTACCACCCTTACCTTTCGGTTTAGGCTAAGAATTTAAATTAAATCATATTGATCCTAACCTTAGCTTTTAGGATGTCTTCTGTTGCGTAGAACTCACTCATCAATTCAGATAATATAAAAAGAATTTATTTTCGAAACAATTTGAATTGATCAAATGATTCTAACAAGGACTTGTGGATCATATCCACATGAGATTAACATTTAATCTCTACATCCAAGAATTCCAATTCATTTTAAAAATAAAATATTTTCATAAAATGACATAGAATTGGAACTTCTTAAGCTTTTCTTAGCACTCAATATGATTCATACCAAACATCTCATTTAGACTTGATATAAAGTCTAAGTTTAGTACTAACCCTTGCATCTCATGCTATAGCACAATTGAGATAGAAGCCAAGATAACATATTAGCATTTCAATGGAGACTATGATCATATCATAAGCTATCTTCCATAAATGCACAATGTATAGGAAATTATGACAATGCTGAATCGAAACATGAATATGTACTTTAGCTCCTTTAAGCACCATGTCCAAAATTATTTCTTAGTTAATGTGATTCAACTAAAATAGTAGCTAGAGGACAAAATTTATGACAACTTTATATTGAGACCATGAACTTAAAAACCAGGACATTATCATTTTGCATCCATAACCATATAATATGAAACCCATAAAACATACTATACTAGGTGCAACGGCAACCCAATCCTTGTCTATAATTCCTTGGTAGCAAGTTTATTATAAACACATTAATTGGTTGAGAACTATTCTCATTATTAGTGCTATTATGATAACTCTTATCATACACTAATAATATGCCGTAATACCTTCAGCCACCAAGTAATAATGACATAGCTCATTTGGGGGGTTAACATTACACTTAGTCTAGTGTATACCATTATTTAGAATCATGTGTAGCCATATTTCATCTCACTTATAGTGTTTAAACTTGTAGTACCGTGAAACAAAACACCCTCCTTTGGGATCGCGAGGCATATACGCCAAGACGAGGTGCTTACCCACACTACTATGAACCGATAATGGAGGTCGTGAGATCCAACCCTTGTATCTCTCTCCCACTAGAAATTTTAAAACAAGTGGATTGTCTTGAAATTATTTTGATCTAATCACAATTTTAACCCTACACATTAAATGTGTTTAATTGTTTAAATTCAATGTGATGTAACTAAGTCATGTCACAATAGCGTAACGAACATTCACGCAATCACAAAGAAGTTTAACCTTGTAATCCGTGAAGTAAATACCCTCCACATGGAATGCAAGACTCGAAGTCAAGACAAGGTATCTATTCACATTACAATAAACTTAACAAAAGGGTTATTTTACCACTCCCACTCGTTATTTGGGTTTTTCTTAAATAATTGTGATCTCATCACAACTAATAACCTTGCACTTGATAAAGACTCTAATCTCATTAGAATCACTAACTAAAATGGAAGTCCTAAACTATTTAGGATTCCTTAAACACTAATGAATCAAAAATAAGTTATATAGAACTCTATCCTTAATTTACTAGATAAAGTATTCTAATCTTATTAGAAACTCTATATAACTTTAATTAAAATTTTAATCTCATTAAAAACCTCTAATTAAAATAAATTAAGGACTTTTAATCATTAAATGATTTAGTACTCAAAGTTCTATTTAACTAACATCTTTGATCTCATTAGGTCTTTTAGTTAGATAATAACTAATAAATGTCCTTAACTTTTAAGGACTTTAAAATTAATCACATAGTTTTGCTCTTTATACATGTAAAAAACAGGTGTTAGAATTTTTTGGCTACTTATTCTGGCTACTCACGTGAGTAGCTAGTTTTGGCTACTCGTTTTGGTGACTCGCCAGTCGCGAGACTCCAGCCGCGAGTTTTGGCGACTCACTCAGTCGCGAGTTCATCCAGAAGTTTTGGCGACTCACTCGCAACTCATCTCATGACTCGCCAGTAGCGAAAACGCCCAAAAACAGCCGTTTTTTTGTTAAACGTTTTTTGACATTTTTCATTGTTCTTCCATCAAAAACACTTTTTGATTTTATCAACAAAGATTTACAGATCAAACATTAGGGTTTTCAATATCTTGATCAAGAACCATAATAATGCTAGAAACCTTGAAAACACAATCCTAATCTCATTAGGAATAAATTTCATAATCCTAGCATTAACATATTGTTTGACCATAAAATAAATATATAATGCAAGGCAAGCAACAATATAATGAATCCTTTATTAAACAATGAAAGTCAACACCTTCATAAAAGGATATAATATGGGCCACCTAATATACAAACGTTTTGCATATCTACCCATATATATATAATATACGGATTCAATAGAATCCTTGATGCATGCGAACTCCATGAATACATCAGATGCTTAATCATGATTCGGCATTATAACTTGATGCATGCACATGGGTCATAGATAATACGAACCAATATGTATATCTCATATACTAAATCATGGCATATATTAATCAATGCATTCCAAGAAGACAAGAGAACAGTACATCAAACTCTATCAATGCTTTATAGGTTTATGTGTTCATCGTGTTCATGCCTAACACAGACACTATCAAAACACGGCATATATTGAGAGATATAATCAAGACAACTTCAAAAAAAAAACTGAATTTAAAAGGCAACGATTACGAAAATTCAGTTACCAACTATATCCAGGCAGTGCAAAATGTAATGCACATGCTTGACCGATATATCAGTTCCATTCAAAACTAATGCCATGAATCTCTAAACATATCCACATCATAAACCATGATTAAAACATAAATATGCAGAAATTTTACTGCAGAAAACTAGAACACCAAGAAAACGGTTTTTCTTTAATTCTAAAACTTAATCACATGTTATACAAGCATGATATTGAAGACCGCTCTAATACCATTGTTGGAAAATCTAGTTTTGTATCTCATACAAAACACACAGCGGTTCACATGTTACATAAGCATGATATTGAAGACCGCTCTGATACCATTGTTGGAAAATCTGGTTTTGTATCTCATACAAAACACACAACGGAAGCAACAAACACGGATCTACTTAAATCATGAAAGATAACATGTAACCATGAATTCTAGAACAAAGAACAAAAAGCGTACCTTGATGCAGTGAATTTCAAAATCTTGACTTGAGATTACCTTTAATCTTCATCTCAATTCTACATGGTGCGCAAGATGTGTGGTCTCTCAATCAATCTTTTGTACATAGATTCTCAAAGAAAATTCTCTTCTTTTCCTTGTGGAGAAAAACTGATTTCTTTTCATTTCATCATACGTATGTTCTAACTACCTTGGTAGTTTCTTTATTTAATAACTCTTATTAAATAATGACTGATTATCTAATTGGATTAGCCTTTTGGGCCTACCCAATTGGGTTTTAGCTGGTGGCTTGAGATGGGACCAAAGGGAACAAATAAGACTCTAGCTCCAATGGGCCTTGGGCTTTTCTGTCAACTCTTGACAAGTCCAAAGTTACCATTAATTATATTCAATACCACTATAAAAATATAATTGAACTCTAGGCCTTATTAATAAATTATATCTCAAGACTTTATTATACATCCAACCCCTTCATTAAAATATTCGTAGTAATACAAAGTCATGAATATAGACTGCCACTTTGAAGATTACTACATCTTAATCCTTAAGTACCCAATTTAATCCTTTATGTTATTCATCATATATTTATGAAATCCAATTTCATAAATATATACTTTAGTAACTCCTTACTAAAGTGGTTGGGCCCAACACTCTGAATAACCAAACCCATTAAACTTATCTCAAGGAAATATTTTATATCTCTGTTAAGAGATTATGAATTCCATCTTGAGAATATATGTTCCATCAACACTAAATGCGGCTGCCCAATATACTGAGGTTTTGACCATAACTTATAGATCTCACTCCTAATATATCAAAGCAACCTACATCTCATGATTAGGTCTATTATTCTCTTAGGATTTAGAGTTGATGTAAATAGAAGTCGTGAGATTTATTATTCATTTGACAGTCGTTAGGAGAATAATAAATCTCACAGCGGTTCAGTTCAATATGTCTTAACTCTTAAAATATATCAACATATCAACTAGAAGTCTCTACTTCCATGATCAAGACAAATCATCTTAGTTGATATGTTATAGTCTTCGCAGATGAAATGCCCAATTTCATCATTAACTACGAACTAAAATTCTGAGTTTACAAAAAACTTGCGATTTATATCTTCTGTGACTAAATCACATAAATCACATACTATGCATCTCATGGACTAAGATAATGTCCCATTAGTTCATTTATAAATAGTCTCATATAATTAAACAATTTAATTATTTATGACATGCCAATAAATTGGATTTTTAGGGCACAAACCCTAACAATATTGGTGCTAATGCCTTTTCGGAGGCAACTTTTCATAGTTTTGAGCTAGTCTCCATGATTTCCAAAGCTTTAGAACTCAAGTCAGCATGGCCCTCCGCTACTTTAATGGCTACCAAGGAGATGCTCGAATTTGGCTATCAGTTAGGCCAAGGCCTCGGTGATATAGGACATGGGAAGGCTTCTTTGATTGAACTCCCAGACAACAAAGGGGGATTTGGTCTAGGCTTTGACCCCTTCGATGAAGAACTTTTCCAGGCTTCCAGGAGAAAGAAAAGGAAGTGCATTGGCCAAGGGATGAATATTCCCCACATCAGGGTTACTTTTCTGGCTTTGGCTGAAGTCATTAGATCAGAAGTAGCGCAGGAATCATGTGAGTAGGAATCAGATCTAGCTTGTCTCATTCATCTTTGTCTAGAAGAATTCTCAGTGAATGCTATCATATCCCTAGGGGATGATCTGACTGCTACCAATAGGCCCTATGTGTTAGGCGAGATAGTAGGCCGTTGGATTGACAAGCCCTACTTTGTGGTTACACCAGCTGAGTAAGGAGTATTCCATTATCGTGTGGTTGGGTCCTTCAATTGCCCGAAAGAGTTGGAATAGCATATCTAGTTTGTTTTGCATGTTTATTTCCTATTTCCTGCATTCCTTGGTTGCATTTTCTAGTTTATTTTCCAAAAAAAAAATGTTTCCCTTTTTATCATTATCAAGCATGAACTTTGTCATTCCCCCTATCTATAATCCACTAATGAAATTATCCAGTGTATTATTCAGGAAATCTTTACATTTACCTCTTTACTTGCTTTCCTATGAAAATGTGTGTGCAAATTGTCTTATGTTTCCTTGTTTATGTTCCGTTCTATAGGATCTATCCTAATTCCCAAGTGGGTACATCGTCCTATTGCTATAACGAGGATATTGATGACATGAATGAGACAATAGAGTTGGAACATGATATTGAAGGGTCAGAGGAAATTTTAAGTCCACCTTGTGATATTTTGGAAGCTTCAAACAAAGAGAACGAAGGGTCTAAGCCCAACTAGAAGAGACAGAAGTGGTTAACCTTGCTGACGAAGGCAAGAATGAAAAATCCATCAAGATTGGGGTAAACTTTCCAAAAGACATGAAGCCTGAACTCATAGCGCTACTCAAGGAATTCAGAGAGATTTTTGGTTGGTCCTACCAAGATATGCCAGGGGTAGATACTGAAATTGTCGTGCACAAAATTTCAGTCAAATCTGAGTACCCTTTAGTGCGGCAAGCCCGTCGAAGAATGAAATCTAAGATCATTTTGAAGATCAAAGAAGTAGAAAAGTAGTTGAAAGCCGGTTTCATTACTACGATAGCCTACTTAGATTGAGTCGCCAACACTATTCTTGTGCCTAAGAAAGATAGGAAAGTACGCATGTGCGTTGATTACAGGGATTTGAATTGGGCCAGTCCCAAGGTTAACTTCCCATTGCCACATATCAATACCCTGGTCGATAATACCACTACCAACAAGTTATTATCCTTCATGGACGGGTTCTCAGGCTATAATCAGATCAAAATGGCCGAAGAAGAAAAAGCCAAGACGGCATTCACTACTCATTAGGGAACCTATGCATATGATGTCATGCCATTTGGCTTAAAAAATGCAGGTGCTACTTATCAACAAGCCATGGTAACCTTGTTCCATGGTATGATGCACAAAGAGATTGAAGGTGCTACTTATCATTTGGTGGATTTGAGAAAGTTGTTCAAGCACCTTATCAAGTACAGGTTGAGACTAAACCCTAACAAGTGCGTATTCAGAGCTAGTTCAGGGAAATTACTTGGTTTCATAGTCATCCAAAGAGGAATTGAAGTGGACCCAGCAAAATTCCAAGCCATCCGAGACATGCCGACACTGCAAATTGAGAAACAAATTCGCAGCTTTTTAGGCAAAGTTAATTACATAGCTCGCTTTATAGCGCAGTTGACTGCCACTCGTGATCCGTCGTTCAAGCTCTTGAAAAAGGACACAAAGATAGAATGGACAGATGAGTGCCAAGCAGCCTTTGACAAGATCAAGTAGTATTTGTTAAACCCTTCTATTCTAGTTCCCCCGACACCAGGGTACCCATTGATCCTCGACCTAGCAATACAAGAAACCTTTATGGGTTACATGTTAGGCCAAGTGACTGAGCCTGACTAGAAAGAAATGGCAATTTATTACTTAAGCAAGAAGTTCACCAGTTGTGAGATTAACTACATCACCATTGAAAAGAAGTGTTGCGCTCTCGCGTGGGCATCACGCAAGTTGCGGCAATATATGCTCTACTACACCACGTGGCTCATTTCTCGCATGGATCCCATTAAGTACATCTTTGAAAAGCCAGCCATTACAGGGAAGATGTCCCGTTGGCAAATGTTGCTCTCTGAGTTTGACATTGTGTTTGTGACAAGAAAGGCCTTTAAGGGCTAGGCCATAGCCGATTACCTAGTGGACTAGCCGCTAAATGATCTAGAACTTTCAAAATCCCTCTTCCCTGATGAGGATGTCATGGCACTAGAGCCAGAACTAGACAGTGTGGAACCGTGGCGTTGGAAACTTTATTTTGATGGAACCACCAATTCTATCTAAAATGGAGTGGAAGCAGTAGTCTTAATTTCCCCCAAGGGCCAGCAAATCCCTATTTCAGTCAAGCTGAATTTTGATTGCACAAATAATGTCACAAAGTACAAATCATGCATAGTGTTGGGATTTGTGCCCTAGAATCCTATTGTATGATGCTGTGTTATATATTATGTATGACATGATGTATGACTTAATATTGAAATTAATAAAGTTGTTTTATTATTATCTGAAGTAATGGTAACATGAATATTTGGATATTATCATATAGTCCATGAGATGCATAGTATGTGATTTATGTGATTTAGTCACAGAAGATATAAGTCACAAGTTCTTTGTAAACTCAGAATTTGGTTCGTAGTCGGTGATGAAATTGGGCATTTCATCTACGAAGACTATAACATATTAACTAAGATGATTTGTCTTGATCATGGAAGTGGTGACTTCTAGTTGATATGTTGATATGTTTTAAGAGTTAAGACATATTGAATTGAACCGCTGTGAGATTTATTATTCTCCTAACGACTGTCAATTGAATAATAAATCTCACGACTTATATTTGCATGAACTCTTAATCTTGAGAGAATAATGGACCTGATCATGAAATGTAGGTTGCTTTGATATATCAGGAGTGAGATCTAAAGAAACGGTCAAAATCTCAGTATGTTGTGCAGTCACATTTAGTGTTGATGGAACATATATTTTCAAAATGGAATTCATAGTCTCTTAACGGAGATACAAAATATTCCCTAGAAATAAGTTTAATGGGTTTGTTATTTAGAGAGTTAGGCCTAACCACTTTGGTAAGAAATTACTAAAGTATATATTTATGAAATTGGATTTCATAAATATATGATGAATAACTTAAAAGGATTAAACCGGGTACTCAAGGATTAAGATGTAGTAATCTTCAAAGTGGCAGTCTATATTCATGACTTTGAATTACTACGAATATTTTATGAAGGGGTTGCATGTACAATAAAGTCTTGGGATATAATTTATTAATATGGCCTAGAGTGCAATTATATTTATATAGTGGTATTAAAATATAATTAATGGTAACTTTGGACTTTGTTGGGTTCTAAGAAATTAGGAATTAATGTATTAGAATTTCAATTTGTATTTTGTTGGCAAACCATGATCAAAACATTTAGTCTAGGTTTAGGCTTGCTCAAAGTATGTTTATTTGTAAAATTGGAATCGAGTGATTGCAGAATTTATTGGACTAAATCTGTAAGTCTCGATCGATCGAAAATTAGACTCGATCGATCGAACCACGTACAGATTTATTTTTCTGCAGAGTTCCAGTTCAGCCAAAACTCTATTTAAACGTCTTGGGGATCAAGTAAAACACTCCTATTTATAAGGAAAACCCTAGAACGTTTTTGAGACTTTTGAGTGAGAGAGATTAGAGTGCCTCTTGTGCCTCCTTTTATTTTTAGGGTTTTGTACCCAAACCTCTCTAAGTCTTTGTTGCTCATATTTACTGTTTATGTGAATCTCTTGTGAGATCCTTGAGGAGCTTTCCTTCACATAAACTTAGGGTTTTCAAGGTAGAGATATTTTCTATATCTTGATGATCAACAAGGTTGCAGCCATTGAAGCTTAAAGAAAAACAAGCGTAGGTGCTTGTAGCTGATTGAAGAATTCAAGAAAGAAGGAGTCCGTGGATTCGAAGCTTGCACGTGGTCGTGTCAGTAAGTTCTACTGGTGGGTAGTATTAGGAAGTCAAGCGGGGAGCTTGTAAGTCCTTTTGTATGAACTTCGATTCTTTCATAGTGGATTCAGGTTTGCCTTGAGGATAGGTGGGTAAAATCCTCCCCAGGTTTTTTACCGGTTTGGTTTTCCTGGGTGATCATATCTTGTGTTATTTATTATTCCGCTGCTATATATTCTTGATATGATTGTTTGATTGTTTTAACCTAGAATTGTTTAATTTGACTAAGTAACAACTTGGCTAATTAATCTAGGCTAACCAATCTAATTGTGGTTTAAGGGGTCTAAATTTTCAACAAGTGGTATCAGAGCAGGTTGCTCTTCTGTTTTAGATCTTTTGATCTAAGAGCTGATCCTTGACCCCTATTGTCATGGATAATTTGAAGTGTCTTTCTACTCATGCTTCTGCTGATTTTGTTGATACCTGTGATGTTTTGAATAAAAAGGACACTATTGTTTCTGTTGATTTTTTTTATGCTTTTGAAACTCTTCGTAAGGAATTATCTAAATCTTTGAAAATTTCTAAGAAATTCAAGGAAGAGTTAAAATTGGCTAATCTTGAGAAAGAGGGATTGATTGTTATATTAGAGGAATCTTATAAAAAGAATGAATTTTTGAGAAATCAAATTTCTTCTCAAGATGAGAAGATGAAAAGCTTGGAAAAAGAGTTAGCTGAGTCTAAAGCTAAACTTGAAAATTTGACAAGTACCAAGCCTGCTGTTGATAACAGAAGTGTTTCTGTTTCTCTTAAGCCTAAAACTGAGAAAGTTTATATCCCTCCTTTCAAGAGAAATAATAAAGAAAAGGCTTATTGTGTTAGGTTAGACAAAGGTAAAAGTTTTGATGTAGACGCTGAAGTTTCTAAACCTAAGTCTAAACCTACTGTTAAAGAGCATAATAAATCTATTTTTGTGCCTACCTATCACCTTTGTGGTGTTGTTGGTCATATTAGACCAAATTGTTCTTTGTTGAGGCAAAAACAAAAATCTGAGACTAGATTTGCTGTTAGGAATACTGATGTTCCTAAATTTGTTCCTGTTTGTCACTTTTGTGGTGTCCATGGTCACATTAGTCCTAATTGTCATAAGTTGAAACTTAAGCATTCTGTATGTCAATCTAGGATATGTGATGATGTTTCTCATGCCATAAGTCCATATAAATTGTTTCATATTCTTTTGAAAAATTTGAGCTTGTTGGCTTGTGAAAGGAATTTGCAGGATTTTAGTCTGTCTCAGAAGATTGGTGTAATTCCACAAATACACTCCACTTCTCATGGATTTTCACCTACAAAGCCGAAGAATCGTGCTATATGGGTGAGAAAAGATTCTCCAAGGTGAATGCTGCTAACTTGTCCCTGATTTAATTCTTTCAATTATTTGTGGACATGTTTTGTTTTTGTTTTTGGTTGTTTTGTTTTTTAGGTTGTTTTTATTAAAAAAAAAATCCAAAAACATTGAAAAATTTCAAAAAGACAAAAATATTTTTTTTGTGTCTTGTTTTATTTTTCTTGAGGATTACATGAGTTTTAATATCTCTCTTGATTTAGAACATGCTTGACATTGTGGAGAAACTTGAATAGTTTGTGCTAAGCTATTTTTGATTTTGTGTGAGGATGTACTAGTTTGTACATGTACTCATGGGTTAATTAAGAAATTGATATTTCTTATTTGTGTACCCTCTATAGCTGAGTTAAGCACTATCATGCATTGCATTTGCATTGATCATTTAGCACAATGTGTGTTTTTTGTTTTTGGTCATCATTTTTTTTAAAATCTCAACAAGTGGTTATAACGTTTGTTAAAACCAAAAAGATTTTTGTGTTTTGTATTATAGATCTTGGATTTATAATCAAGGATTGGCCATATTATCTTTACATAACATGTTTATGTACCTTATTTAGCTTGGATGAGCTTATTTATTGCACTTTACTAGTTTGAGCTTTGTAGTGCATGTTATGTGGGAAGATGTGTGTGGTTTTTAATCACTTTGTCTTAATCTTGAAGTCATACGTTATTTGACTGTCGGACTTGATCCTTTTGAGAAAGGCATAAATAACCATCTCACCACTGTTCACTAGCCAATCATGAACACCTTAGTGCATATCATAAGATTTTGTGCTCGAGAAAGTGTAGCACATGCACAAAAAGAACATAAGGTGTAGCCTCAATTAATTCATTTAATTAAAACTGGTGTGTACTATTAGGCTTAATGCCAATTCACTTAATTAAAACCGGTGTGTACTATTAGGCTTGATGCCAATTCACATAATTAAGAGGCAAAAATACAAGAAACTTACATGATTGCAAGCTTTTGTTTTAGGAGATGTGAGAGTTATATGATGTAACTCTTTAGGTGATAGTCTCTTTTAAATTCTATGTGATGAATTTTGTAGACTTTGTGATTGATTGCTATTCACATATCACCTCACATGTATCTCAAGTTTTTGCTAGTTGCACACACTACACAAGTTACTCTTTGTTAAACTTGGTACATTATATTGTGTGTGATTTTGTTGTGGCCATCCAAGATTAAAAGTTCCTTGATTTTAATGCAAAATGTGTTTCAAGTTTGAAAAACTTGAAAATATCTTGAGAATTGTGCAAAACATATTTGCTGCTTAAGGAAATTCAATGGAGAATGATTGAAACTTGTTTTTGAGAAAATTGGGTTTAAAAATTTGGGTTTTTGAAAAAGCATTCCATCTCATACTCATGCATTTTGTTTTCATTGTTTAAATGCTTTGAGGAGTTGTTTTCAAAATTAGGTTTGCGTTTTTCAAAACAGTGATTTTTTCTCAAAATTTTTGTGAGCTTCTGCCCAATTCGATCGATCCATTCTGATTTTCGATCGATCGAAAAAGTGCTTTAATTTGTTTAAAAATGATTGTTTCATTCGATCGATCGAATGTATTTTTCGATCAATCGAAAGTCGCGAATCAGGTTTTTTAAAAAGGGTTTTGTTCTTGATCTGAATTGGGGCTTTTGTGAAATTGAGTTGAATTTAATGAAATTGGCTTGTTGTCTTGATGAAATTAGGCATTATAATCTTTGTGCTGTGTTTTGTAATGCTTAATTCATCAATTTGTTTAAAAATTTCAACAAGTGGTTTTCAATTTTGGGGGTTTTTGTTAGAAATTCCCTGCTCAAACCAATTTTGTCAAATTTGATTTCAATTGAACTTAATTGTTTACTGCATTAGTACATGCATCATGGCATTGTATTTGTTCATGCATCATATAGATTTTTATTCTATATTATTTTTGTGCTAACTTGCAGTCTGCCCTTGGTTTATGTTTAGGATTCACATGCATTGCATTGATTTCTGTATCCATCTTGCAATTTTGCAGTCATATCTCTCATTGTTTTCACACATAGCATGCATACACTTTGCTACATTGGGTACTCAACTTGATCAAAAAATTGATTGATTAATTTTTGAGCGATGTACTTTCTAGTATATGCCTTTTTTTTCTCGTGTGAACTGTAGAAAATATTTTTCTTAAGAGATATGATGGATAATCAATGTGCAAATATTTTCTCTACTCATGCAACTGTTTATGGGTCACATAGTGCCATGTTTGCATTTTATTGAAAGAGAGAATATTTTTTCTTCATGTGTATCCTCACCTTAGTTTTTAACTTTGGTTTGTGTGTTTTTAACTTTGGTCCTGTTGGTGAGGATGTTCCTGATCCTGCTAGTGCTGCTGCTGCTGTTCCCCCCCCCCCCCCTCTTTATTTTTCCCCAAACTGTTTTTCCCAAAACTTGTTTGTTTTTCCTATTTTTATGGGGGGAGAAAAGTTTTTTTTTTTTTTACCCGTGTTGTTCATAGGGGGAGCTGTCTCTATTTTCTATAAAGTTGAATTGTTTTGTATTCCCCTTGATTCTCTATTTTCTCTTAACCTTTATTGCGTATGTTGACTATTTACTCTTTGTATGAGTTGTCTTTGTCAATACGTGACAAAAAGGGGGAGAAATTATTGATTTATGGGAATCATATTTGTCTTGTTTAGGGGGAGTTGAAATTATTTTTGAAAGGGGAGAATATAAATAAAAACTTTTTGTTGTATCTAACTTAGGGGGAGAATTAGTTTACTTATGTTTTTATTTCTATTTCTTGATTCACTGCTCATTGATTTATATTTATGAGTTATTCATGATATATGTCTTTGTTTTGTATTTTGTGAAGTCAAGAATTTATTTGTTGATTTACTGTTTTTCTGTCACATATGCGTTTATGCGTTTTGTTTAGTGTTTCAGGAAGTATATAGGTTGATTCAATTTTGCTGCTGTCTACACTTGCAACTGATGGATAGTAGTTAAGATTGTATTTGTTGTTATGAGCATTATCTTTGTATTGGGCTATTTGTAACTTTGAGCATTTCATGTTTGTGATGTGTTTTGTCACGGATTGCCAAAGGGGGAGATTGTTGGGTTCTAAGAAATTAGGAATTAATGTATTAGAATTTCAATTTGTATTTTGTTGGCAAACTATGATCAAAACATTTAGTCTAGGTTTAGGCTTGCTCAAAGTATGTTTATTTGTAAAATTGGAATCGAGTGATTGCAGAATTTATTGGACTAAACCTGTAAGTCTCGATCGATCGAAAGTTAGACTCGATCGATCGAACCACGTACAGATTTATTTTTCTGCAGAGTTCTAGTTCAACCAAAACTCTATTTAAACGTCTTGGGGATCAAGTAAAACACTCCTATTTATAAGGAAAACCCTAAAACGTTTTTGAGACTTTTGAGTGAGAGAGATTAGAGTGCCTCTTGTGCCTCCTTTTATTTTTAGGGTTTTGTACCCAAACCTCTCTAAGTCTTTGTTGCTCATATTTGCTGTTTATGTGAATCTCTTGTGAGATCCTTGAGGGGCTTTCTTTCACATAAACTTAGGGTTTTCAAGGTAGAGATATTTTCTACATCTTGATGATCAACAAGGTTGCAGCCATTGAAGCTTAAAGAAAAACAAGCGTGGGTGCTTGTAGCTGATTGAAGAATTCAAGAAAGAAGGAGTCCGTGGATTCGGAGCTTGCACGTGGTCGTGTCAGTAAGTTCTACTGGTGGGTAGCATTAGGAAGTCAAGCGGGAAGCTTGTAAGTCCTTTTGTATGAACTTCGATTCTTTCATAGTGGATTCAGGTTTGCCTTGAGGATAGGTGGGTAAAATCCTCCCCAGGTTTTTTATCGGTTTGGTTTTCCTGGGTGATCATATCTTGTGTTATTTATTATTCCGCTGCTATATATTCTTGATATGATTGTTTGATTGTTTTAACCTAGAATTGTTTAATTTGACTAAGTAACAACTTGGCTAATTAATCTAGGCTAACCAATCTAATTGTGGTTTAAGGGGTCTAAATTTTCAACAAACTTGTTAAGAGTTGACAGAAAAGCCCAAGGCCCATTGGAGCTAGTGTCTTATTGGTCCCTTTTTGGTCCCACTCCAAGCCACACACTAAAGCCCAATTGGAAAGGCCCAATAGGCTAGCCCAATTAGATAATCAGTTAGTTATAAAGGGAGAAACATACAGAATTTTTTCATAAGAAAAAAGAGAGGCACTATTGTGAAATGGTGTGTATGTGTGAGTGAAGCCACTCATTATTCTCCCTTAGAAACTGATTGAGAGACCACACTTCTCAGGCGTAAAGTGGAATTGGAGTGAAGATTAAAAGTGTTCCCAAGTACTTCTAATCTTTTGTTTTGAATTTCACTACATTAAGGTACGTTATCTTGTTCTTGAATTTTGAAATTTACATAATGCAAGTTATCAATCGTGAATGAAATAGATCCATGTTTGTTGCTTCTGCTGTGTGTTTTGTATGAGATACAAAACTATATTTTTCCAACAATTGGTATCAGAGCCAGGTTTTCATGATGATAACCATTGTATTGCATTGGTTTGTTCGAAATGGACATCTTGGCTTAATATTTACTTATTGGATGGTGCCGTGTCTTAGTAATTGCCAAGGATATAGTTATTGAATGTAACTCAAATAACTGTCATGTGCATCAACCAATTGATTGCACTGGTTGGACTTTCTTGCACCGCTTGGCTATAAAGGACAATTTAATAGTTATTGCCTTGATTGCCATCTTGAAATCATATAGGTTTTCATGTAAGTTATATGTAATGTAATAATCCGCATGTTATATTACTTCATGAATTGATTATTACATTATATATATATTTATATGGTTTCATATGCATTCAAATTTTTATATGCTTTGGATGTCTTGGATCCATATATTGATGTGTTTCATAAGTTGTAATTTATATGGAGATGCACGGAGATATATATGCTATCATATTAATGCTAGGATTAAATTATTCATTTAATGAAATGTATTCCTAATGAGATTAGGATTATGTTTTCAAGGGTTTCTAGTATTATTATGGTTCTTGATCATAAAAACCTTTAATTTAAAATATCTAGTGGGAGAGAGATACAAGAGTTGGATCTCACGGCCTCCATTATTGGTTCATAGTAGTGTGGATAAGCACCTTGTCTTGGCGTATATGCGTTGCGATCCCAAAGAAGGGTGTTTACTTCATAGTACTACAAGATTGAACTAACCTGTTTAAAGTAGTGTGGACAAGCACCTCGTCTTGGCGTATATGCCTCGCGATCCCAAAGGAGGGTGTTTTGTTCCATGGTACTACAAGTTTAAACATTATAAGGGAGATGAAATGTGGCTACACATGATTCTAGATAATGGTGTACACTAGACTAAATGTAATGTTAACCTCCCAAAGGAGCTATGTTATTATCATTTAGAGGCTAAAGCTAATACGGCATATTATTAGTGTATAATAAGAGTTATCATGATAGCACTAATAATGAGAATGGTTCTCAATGAATTAATGTGTTTATAATAAACTTGATACCAAGGAATTATAGACATGGATTGGTTTGTCGTTGCATATATGATTTTATGGTTTTATAAGGTTCCATATTATATGTTTATATGCTAAATTGATAATGTCCAATTTACTTATTATATTCATGTTTGTTATTTTCAGATTTAAAATCATGGCATCATTTAGCCCACTTGTTGCTATTCTTAATCAAAACAAACTAACTGGATCCAATTATGTTGACTGGAAAAGAAATTTGGACATTGTTCTTACTGCTGAAGAGCACAAATATGTGCTTACTCAACCATGTCCTAGCTTTCCATCATTAGATGCTCTTCTTGAGGAAAGACAGTGATATGATCGTTGGCAGAAATCTAATGAGATGGCTAAGTGCTATATCCTAGCATCTATTTCAAATATTCTACAGCATCAAATGCAGTATGTAGAACTAGCTTCAGACATTATGCTAAGTCTAAAGGAGATGTTTGGTGAGCAAGGCCGTTCTGCAAGGCAAGAAACTATGAGGCAGATTTATAATACCAAAATGGCTGAAGGTACTTCAGTAAGGGAGCATTGTCTTAGGATGATCTCTAATTTGAATACATTGGAAGTTTTAGGTGCCGATATTGATGGAGAATCCTAAGTGGATATGATACTCCAGACACTACTAGAATCATTCAAGGAATTCAGACTTAACTATAATATGAACAAAAAGATTTATACATTGTCTGAATTGATGAATGAGTTGGTGGCGGAGGAAGGCATCCTTGGTACTTCTAGTGTTGATGCTAATATGGCTGAAGCTTCTACTTCTCAACCTAAGTCGAAAGGCAAGGGTAAGAAGAAGAAGAAGAAGAAAGACTTCTCCAAGAAAAATGGTAAAAAAGTTGCCTTAGGAGTTACCAACAAAGGAAAGAAAACCAAAGGAAAGTGTTTCCATTGTGGTGAGAAAGGACATTGGAAGAGGAATTGTCCAATATTTAAGGCTTCCAAGAATAAAGGTATGAAAAGTACATTCCTTCTTGAAACATGTTTGGTACAGAATCCCACAGATTTTTGGTGTGTGGATTCAGGTTGTACTAATCATATCTGCAAATCCTTGCAAGGGTTTCAGGAGACCAGAAAACTGAATGAAGGGGAAATGTTTCTTACCTTGGCTGATGGGAGCAGGATTCCAGTTGTAGCTATTGAATTGTTTAATTTATGTTTTGAATCTAGAGTTTTAATATTGGAAGACTGTTTGTATGTACCTAATGTTCGTAGGAATTTAATTTCTGCAACTTATTTAGGTAAACATGGATATTATGTTATCCTAAAAGACAATGTTGTAATAAAGAAGGATAAATTGTTTATCTGTTCTGGCAATATTGTGGATGGTCTTTATATTTTAACTCCTGATAAGCATGAATTACATAATTCTGAATTAGATCATAACTCTCATGTAAAATCATTAAAGAGAAAGTTTCCTTCTACTAATGAAGCATATCTTTGGCACTTGCGCTTGGGTCATATTAATCCAAACAGAATTCAAAGATTGATAAAAAATGGACTCTTAGAGCCATTGGACTTTGATGAATTTCCAGTTTGTGAATTTTGTTTGGAAGGCAAAATGACCAAACGACCTTTTAATGCAAAAGGTAGAAGAGCCCAAGAATTGCTTGAATTAGTTCATACAGATGTATGTGGTCCTATGTCAACCCAAGTAAAAGGAGGTTATGAGTACTTCATCACTTTTACCGATGATTACTCAAGATATGGTTATGTATACCTAATGAGACGGAAGTCCGAAGCCTTTGAAAAGTTCAAAGAGTTTAGGGTTGAAGTTGAGAATCAATTAGGTAAACACATAAAAGCCATCCGATCTGATCGTGGTGGTGAATACCTTCTTGGGGATTTTAAGGATTACTTAACTCAAAATGGGATTGTATCCCAATTGACTGCACCTGGAACTCCCCAACAGAATGGTGTAGCAGAAAGAAGGAATAGGACTCTTTTGGAAATGGTTAGGTCCATGATGAGTTACTTAACTTTACTAGTTTCCTTTTGAGGATATGCACTAAAAACTGCAATGCATATTTTGAATTTAGTTCCATCAAAATCTGTTCCCAACACACCTAAGGAATTGTGGAGTGGGCGTAAGCCTAGTATGAAATATCTCCACATTTGGGGATGTCCAGCACATGTGTTGAAAAGGAAGTCTGATAAGTTGGAAGTTAAAACCGAAATATGCATGTTTTTAGGGTATTCAAAGGAAACAAAGGGTTATTTATTCTATAATCATAAAGATAACAAAGTCTTTGTTAGCACACATGCCAAATTTTTGGAAGATGATTATATGAATAATTTTGATTCTAGAAATAAAGTTGTTTTGGCTGAAATGAATGAACCTGTAAATGAACAACCAATGGATGAAACTAGGGATGATGTGGCTGTATTAGATACACCACAAGATATTACTCATGAGATGACTAGTACACAGGTGCCTCGTCGTAGTGGGAGAATTATTCGGCCTCCTATAAGATTTATAGGTTTAGGAGAAACTTATGAAGCTATCTCAGAAGAGGCTGAATCGGATCCCTACACTTATGAAGAGGCAATGAATGATATAGATGCACATCATTGGGTCAAAGCTATGAAATCTGAATTAGATTCTATGTATTCCAATCAAGTTTGGGATCTTGTAAAGGCGCCTAACGGCATTAAACCTGTTGGTGGCAAATGGGTTTACAAGAGAAAGAGAGGGATAGATGGAAAGGTTGAAACCTTTAAAGCAATACTAGTGGCGAAAGAGTATACACAAAAAGAAGGTATTGACTATGATGAAACTTTTTCGCCAGTAGCCATGCTTAAATCTATCAGAATTCTCTTATCCATTGCTGCTCATTATGATTATGAGATTTGGCAAATGGATGTCAAGACTGCATTTCTTAATGGCAATCTTGAAGAAGAAATCTACTCATTGGAAATGATGTAGGTGGAATGTCATCAGTAAAAGTTTGGTTGTCAAGCCAATTTGATATGAAGGACTTAGGTGAAGCTAACTTTATTCTAAGGATCAAGCTTTGGTGAGATCGCAAGAATAAGATGTTAGGTTTATCACAAACTGGATATATAGATAAGGTTCTAGAACGGTTTAGCATGCAAAACTCCAAGAAGGGATTGCTTCCTTTCAAACATGGAATTCCTTTGTCTGATGACCAAAGGCCTGAGACTCAAGAGGAAGAAAATATGATGAGACAAGTTCCTTATGCTTCTGTAGTAGGAAGTCTCATGTATGCCATGCTTTGTACTAGACCAAATATCTGTTATTTAGTTGGCATAGTCAGCCGATATCAATAAAATCTAGGACCAAAACATTGGCAAGCTGTAAAGCATATTCTCAAGTATCTACGGAGAACAAGAGATTATATGCTTGTTTACCGAAGTGAGGATTTGATACCCATTGGCTATACAGATTCAGACTTTCAATCGGATTTAGATTTCAGAAAATCCACATCAGGATGTGTTTTCACCTTGGAAGGTGGAGCCATAACTTGGAGGAGTGTCAAACAATCTTGTATTGCGAACTCCACCATGGAAGCAGAATACGTTGCTGCTTGTGAAGCAGCAAAGGAAGCTGTATGGCTCAAGAAATTCCTTTCTGACCTTGGTATAATGAGAATGGAACAAGTTCCATCACATTGTTTTGCAACAATAGTGGTGCAGTTGCACAATCAAAAGATCCAAGGAACCACAAGAAAGGAAAGCACATCGAGAGAAAGTATCACATCATTAGAGATATTATTGCTCGTGGAGATGTGGTGGTAGCAAAGATTGAAAGTGCAAATAATCTAGCAGATCCCTTTACCAAAGCCTTGCCTCAAAGGACCTTCGAGTCACATTTAGAAGGAATGAGAGTTAGATTAGTGCACAATAGTCTTTAGGGCAAGTGGGAGATTGTTGGGATTTGTGCCCTAGAATCCTATTGTATGATGCTGTGTTATATATTATGTATGACATGATGTATGACTTAATATTGAAATTAATAAAGTTGTTTTATTATTATCTAAAATACTGGTAACATGAATATTTGGATATTATCATATAGTCCATGAGATGCATAGTATGTGATTTATGTGATTTAGTCACAGAAGATATAAGTCACAAGTTCTTTGTAAACTCAGAATTTGGTTCGTAGTCGGTGATGAAATTGGGCATTTCACCTGCGAAGACTATAACATATTAACTAAGATGATTTGTCTTGATCATGGAAGTGGTGACTTCTAGTTGATATGTTGATATGTTTTAAGAGTTAAGACATATTGAATTGAACCGCTGTGAGATTTATTATTCTCCTAACGACTGTCAATTGAATAATAAATCTCACGACTTATATTTGCATGAACTCTTAATCTTGAGAGAATAATGGACCTGATCATGAAATGTAAGTTGCTTTGATATATCAGGAGTGAGATCTAAAGAAACGGTCAAAATCTCAGTATGTTGGGCAGTCACATTTAGTGTTGATGGAACATATATTTTCAAAATGGAATTCATAGTCTCTTAACGGAGATACAAAATATTCCCTTGAAATAAGTTTAATGGGTTTGTTATTCAGAGAGTTAGGCCTAACCACTTTGGTAAGAAATTACTAAAGTATATATTTATGAAATTGAATTTCATAAATATATGATGAATAACTTAAAAGGATTAAACCGGGTACTCAAGGATTAAGATGTAGTAATCTTCAAAGTGGCAGTCTATATTCATGACTTTGAATTACTACGAATATTTTATGAGGGAGTTGCATGTACAATAAAGTCTTGGGATATAATTTATTAATAAGGCCTAGAGTGCAATTATATTTATATAGTGGTATTAAATATAATTAATGGTAACTTTGGACTTGTTAAGAGTTGACAGAAAAGCCCAATGCCCATTGGAGCTAATGTCTTATTGGTCCCTTTTTGGTCCCACTCCAAGCCACACACTAAAGCCCAATTGGAAAGGCCCAATAGGCTAGCCCAATTAGATAATCAGTTAGTTATAAAGGGAGAAAAATACAGAATTTTTTCATAAGAAAAAAGAGAGACACTATTGTGAAATGGTGTGTATGTTTGAGTGAAGCCACTCGTTATTCTCCCTTAGAAACTGATTGAGAGACCACACTTCTTGAGCATAAAGTGGAATTGGAGTGAAGATTAAAAGTGTTCCCAAGTACTTCTAATCTTTTGTTTTGAATTTCACTACATTAAGATACGCTATCTTGTTCTTGAATTCTGAAATTTACATAATGCAAGTTATCAATCGTGAATGAAATAGATCCATATTTGTTGCTTCCGCTGTGTGTTTTGTGCGAGATAAAAAACCATATTTTTCCAACACATAATAAGCCTGCAAGTGGCCTTAGAGTTTGGTGCCTATGACTTAAACATCTTTGGAGATTCCCTGTTGATCATCTCCCAAATATAGGAAAATGGCAAGCTTGAAACACCAAGTTGATTCCGTATCAGTAATGCATCAACCACTTGAATCTAAAATTCCGAAACATCACATTTGCCTATCTGTCTTGAGCACACAACCAGTTTGCAGATGCCTTGGCTACCTTGGCTAGCACGGTCAAGTTATTAGAAGGAGTTGATATGCGACAATTGCACATTGAAGTCCGTGGCGTTCCAGCCCATTGCATGAACATCGAAGAATGCATGAGTGTTGAAGTTGAAGCTGATGGAAAGCCATGGTACCATGATATCAAGGCTTACATCAATAACAGTGAATACCCATCCGGTGTAATGAACAGTGAAAAGAAGTTTATTCGCTGCATGGCCTGCCAATTTTTTCTGAGTGGAGAAGTCCTGTACAAAAGGAACCATGATTCTACCTGGCTCCGATGCGTAGATGCCCCCGATGCTAATCACCTGATGGAAGAGATGCATGAAGGCTTACTTGGGGCTCATGCCAGTGGACCCCTATTGGAAAATGATTGCATTAAACATGTGAGGACATTCCACCGTTGCCAAGCCTATCAAAACAGGAAGAATGCTCCTCCTCAACCTTTGCATTCTTTGGCGGCCCAGTTCCTGAAACACAACGTTATTTGCCACTACGGTGTGCTAGGAGAGCTCATTACAGATCATGGGACAAATCTAAATGGGAAAATGATCTAGTAACTTTTCCCATAGTTCAAGATCGAGCACAGAAACTCGGTTTCTTATCCCCCTCAGATGAATGGTGCAGTGGAAGCTGCTAGTAAGAGCATAAAGAAAATGTTGGTGAAGATGACAGACACATACAAGAACTGGCATGAGTACTTGCCATTTTCTCTATGCGCATATCGCACCTTCTATTCGTACTTCCATGGGTGCGACCCCGTATTCATTAGTATATGGCATGGAGGCCGTCCTCCCCGCAAAGGTAAAGCTATCGTCTCTCAGGATTTTATTTCAGATAGAGTTTTCAGAAGCTGAATGGGCTCGTTCCCGATATGAACAACTGAACATGATAGATGAAAAGCACATGACCACAATGTGCCATGGACGGCTGTACCAACGCCATGTCGAGCGAGCATTAAACAAGAAAGTTAGACCCAAGGTCTTTGAAGAAGGTGATCTAGTCTTGAAGAAGCGCAACCAGGCCATGCTTGATCACAGAGGAAAGTTTACCCCAACTTACGAGGGCCCATATGTGGTAAAGAAGGCCTCTTTCGAAGGAGCCTTAATTCTAGCCAACATTGATAGGTGTGACTTCAATATGCCCACTAATTATGACGCCGTCATACGGTACTTTGCATGAAAGAGCCTCTCAGTGCGCCTCATTTCTACACCTTTGTGTCAAAAAACAAAAACAAAACAAAAAGAACAAAAAACAAAAATATGTAAAAAGGTAGATTGAAAACCCGAGGGCAGTCTACGCCAAAGAAGAGCCAAAAGAAAGAGAGAGTGAGAAAATGTAACAATATAGATTGAAAACTTGAAAGGGCGGTCAAGGCAAAAATTAAGGTGATAAAAAAGTTAGTTGAACTACATGATGACTTGATCCTTCCTCATAGAGGTACGTAGGCAGCCATCTTGGTTCAGTCACATCTTAAAAGAAAAATCAGTCAATTGCGCTTGCTTGAATTTTTGCTTAAGATCAAAAAATTAAAAGGATCCAGCATCCAAGACAAGATATGAAGACACCTCTGAGATTGCTCTTTGTCTACGACACTGCCATGACCCAGTGGTCTGCTCAAGATGTCCTAGCTTATGCCGATGAGAAATGTACCCCGATGGGAAAAGGAAAAGATCCATCTAGAACAGGATGCATCCTTGGAAAAATAAGATATTGATATGCATTGATTTTACATTTATAACTTATTTGTATAATCTTGCATTTTCAAAGCATTTGCGTGCATATTCTTTAACATGCCTGTATTGTCCCATTCTGTTTCTTTCATACATTCTAGTATCAAAAAATAAAATCTCATCTCATAAATATATCTTTTGAATATCATCATAAACATCTCTTTACACCACCTCTTAGTTTCTATGCATGCCTAACAAATTAGACTATGCCTTAAGAATTCAAACAAAAAGCAGAAGGCCTTATGCAATTGCCTAGCAATTTACGAAGGACCTTTCCGTACATGGTGGAATACTAACTACATAGTTCATGAGTAGAAACAAAATAAGAAAAAAAGAATACTAGAAGTCAAACATGGCCCAAGCGATTAGACACGGCCTGGCACAACCTCCCAAAGCCAGTGCAGAGAATCAGGTCATCCTAAGCATGGGTACAAAGCAATCTGGCTGCATCAAAGCCTCGGTCTCTAGCAATCTCTCTAAGTCTGTCATGGGAATGCTAAAGACGGACTAGCTCCCTCTCCATCGTGGAATCAGAAGTAAAGCCCTGCCTCTCAGTCAGCTCAGTCTGAAGGCAACGAAAAGCCAACTGCGGCTCGCTAGGCTCATCGCCCTCTTGCCTATACTCCATGCTCAAAGTGGAATGAATGTAGGCCTACACTTGTAATGGTTCCAATGCTAAACCATCGGCTCTATTGCTAGCCTCAACCCTGCCAGCCTCCAATGCGGGTCTCTCCTCATCCTAAGTATGATCTACAATAGCCAATCCTTGAGGTTTTTTTACTGCCCTGGAACAAAGATTCCTCTATTTTAGCACCCGCCGTAGTGCGCGGTCGGCTCGACAGTGAACCAGATTGCTAGACACTCTCTCGCGCATCCGAGGTCACACAAATCCTACACTAGGGTAGTTTATATTTGTGCATCTCGTTCAGCACCTCTAGATGTCTTGAACCTTATTCTCAAAGCCTATTTCACACAGTTTAGGGGTCAGTTTAACCCTGATAGTCAGAATTTACATCGAAAAACACTAGAGCCCAATCTCGACCGTGCGGCAGCTTTTGTAGCTTATTTGGAGGACAGAGGGAGTTATTTCTCATGATGTTGCTTCAAAAGGCTTGTCCTTGGATTTTTAGCCGCTCCGGTAATAATAGGAGTGACTAGTGCATATCGCCTCATGGCGTGTCTATGAAGATCTCTTTCGGAGTGTCTGCATTCGTTATCAGCATTATGGTATGGGCTACAAAGTCAAGACCATTTTCAGCCAATCTACAAGCTTGGAACCCCGAAAAACCCTAAACTAGGGCAGTTTATTTTGCGTGGTTCCCTCCCCCTTGTCCAATACACAAGAATGGGTCCATCTTGCTATGAATGTGTCTCTCATGTTGAGAATCACATGAAACCCTAAATTAGGGCAGTTTATATCACGAGATCTCTCCATTCTCTCTCCCTCCAGCGGGACGATCTTTGTTCAAAAGCCACTGACAAACTCGTGAAACTGAGGTGCAAAGCAAGTGAGTATGGCACAAGCTGGTTCAAAACCACCATCTATGTTGAAAATGCGATAATGCATGCATATAGCAGTAGCCCTCTCAAAGGCAATTTTCTAGAGTTATGCATGTAAGTCCTACCCAGAGGCATTGTTTCTCCTACACTAGCAATAGCCATCTCAAAGGTGATTTTCTAAAGTTATGCATATAAGTCCTACCCAGAGTCATTGCTTCTCCTACACCAGCAGTAGCCCTCTCAAAGGCGATTTTCTAGAGTTATGCATATAAGTCCTAATCAGAGGCATTGTTATCCACATACATCAGCAGCCCTCTCAAAGGCGATCTATCTAGAGTTATGCATGTAAGTCCTAATCAAAGGCATTATCTTCCACACACATCAGCAGCCCTCTCAAAGGCGATCTATCTAGAGTTATGCATGTAAGTCCTAATCAAAGGCATTGTCTTCCACACACATCAGCAGCCCTCTCAAAGGCGATTTATCTAGAGTTATGCATATAAGTCCTACCCAGAGTCATTGTTTCTCCTACACCAGCAGTAGCCCTCTCAAAGGCGATTTTCTAGAGTTATGCATATAAGTCCTAATCAGAGGCATTGTTATCCACATACATCAGCAGCCCTCTCAAAGGCGATCTATCTAGAGTTATGCATGTAAGTCCTAATCAAAGGCATTGTCTTCCACACATATCAGCAGCCCTCTCAAAGGCGATCTATCTAGAGTTATGCATGTAAGTCCTAATCAAAGGCATTGTCTTCCACACACATCAGCAGCCCTCTCAAAGGCGATTTATCTAGAGTTATGCATATAAGTCCTACCCAGAGTCATTGTTTCTCCTACACCAGCAGTAGCCCTCTCAAAGGCGATTTTCTAGAGTTATGCATATAAGTCCTAGTCAGAGGCATTGTCTTTCACACATCAGCAGCCCATTGAAAGGCGATTTATCTAAAGATACACATGTAAGTCCTAATCAGAGGCATTGTCTTTCACACACATCAGCAGCCCTCTTAAAGGCAATTCCCAGATTTATACATATAAGTCCTACCTAGAGGCATTGTTTTTCACGCACGTCAACAACCCTCTCAAAGGCGATTTCTCTATGGTGATACATCTGCTTTCTTAAAGGTGATCCCCTACCAAAATGCATTGTTTCTCACATATGTCTACAGCCCTCTAAAAGGCGATTCATCCAAAATTATAAATGTAAGTCCTACCCAGAGGCATTGTTTCATGCATTGTTTCTTGCACACATCAGCAGCCCTTTGATAGGCGACACCCAGAATTATACATGTAAGTCCTACCTAGAGGCATTGTTTCTTACATACAACGACAGCCCTTTGAAAGGCGATATCCAGAATCATACATCAGTAGCCATTTTAAAGGCGATATCCAGAATCGTAAATCAGCCCTCTCAAAGGCATTTTTCCCAGAGTCGTACATGTAAGTCCTAACTAAAGGCACTGTTTTACATACACGACAGTAGCCTTCTTAAAGGCAATTTTTCTATGGTTGTACATGTAAGTCCTAGTCAGAGGCATTGTTTCTTGTGCACGTCGGTAGCCCTCTTAAAGACATTTTTTCCTGAAGTATACATATAAGTCCTAACCAGAGGCATTTTCGTTCATATACATTAGTAGCCCTCTTAAAGGTGATTTCCTAGAGCTATGCATGTAAGTCCTAATCACAGGCATTGTTTTTCACATATACTAGCCATCCCCTCAAAGGCACTTTTCCTAAAGTCATACATCAGCCCTCTCAAAGGCATTTTCCAGAATCATACATGTAAGTCCTAACAAGAGGCATTGTTTCATACATACACCATGAAGCTACAAAGAGATAATATTTTCCATAAACACTTTCCTCAAGTTAATTTTCATCTGATTGGGCCTTAAACCAACCTTGGGCTTTAGAGTACTTCCATCATTGGGGAATGGGGGCTCGAGTCGTAAGGGGTACAAAATGTGATGTCCACAATAGCGTGCGTGCATGTGTGTGTGTGTGGACTTAAAGTTTATTAACTTACAAAATTTTTTTTGTCTCTTCACATTTTCAACTATATATGCAGTGCAAGTAAAGTTAAAAAAGGGGTAACTGTAGACACCTTATTTTGTACCCGTTAATAAACTTTGGTCCTTGGCCCCAGTGATGAGCTTTGTACCCGTCAATAGTTTGAAGGTAATCACAACTCAAAATTGCTTAAATCACTTTGAAAACGATGCTGAAAATTTATGTTTTCTCACTATTTTGACTATACTATTTGATCCACAAATAATGTTTTAGTGAAGTTTATTTCATTGAAAATTATACATCCTATGCTTCAATTTGAACATAAATTTTGTGTAATTTGGATTTAAAATGAGCAAGTTATGGTCATTTGAAGTTGGGCTAGTAGTGTAGTGAAATTTAGGGTTCTACATGGGTGTGTTTGGAAGTATGCGAATGCATTCTCAAGCATGTGCACATATGCTCAGTTACAAAACCTCAAGAACCAATTTTAAGGGCCAAAGCTTCATTCTTTAATGGGCCCCTGGAGCATTAGGAATGTCCAAAACCTTCCAAAAATGCCCATAAACCCTAATTTACTCGTTTAAATATCACCCTTATGTCTCCAATCAAAACCCTAGCTAGAGAGAGTTTATTTTTTGCCTCAATATTTTCTAAAACCCTAGCTTATCTTTTCTAAATACTCACAGAACACCTAAGCACTTTTTTTACAAATTCAAAACCTCTCTCTAGTATTTTTCTAAGGCAAAAACTAATTTTCTAAAGTTGTTTCAATTAAAAATTTTTCTTGACCTCTGATTGCCATTCTATTTTGTTTTTTATTATCTTTATTCTCTCAATTTCGTCTTAGTATTGTAGGCACTGAGGGATTAGTTAAACAACACTCTAAACTCATAATCTTAAGCAAGGTGAGTGTTCTTCCCATGAACTCCTTTGTTTAATATGATTTATATGAGTTCTTGATATAGTTTCTTTCTTGCCATATTTAAATTTTTTGATACGTGTTAATCTGATTTAAGGTTGATTATAATCTGCTCTAGTTGTTCTTTTTTTGTTATTTTAGTTTATAGGTAAAGATTGACATAATTATTTATTTAATGTAGTTTAGTATACTTATTTGATTTGTTTCATTTTTATTTGTTTATATTAATGTTTTTTTTATTTTTTTATTTTTTATTTTTATGTTAGTTTAGTGTTTAGGGTTCTAACATGCTTATTTGGTTTCATATGCAATATCTTTGTTTGATACAACTTGCAAAATGTGATTTTTCTAGATTTTGCATTATGGATGCGTGTGCATGGTTAAGCATGCATGTGCAGGTTTTCGACCCTGTGTATGCATGGTCGAGTATATATTATATATGTGTTTGATTTGATGTTAGTCTCCCTTTCTAATAATCTGTTTAATTGTGGTTTAATATGTTTCCTTTTTTGTTATTGTGTGATATTTAACTTGTATGTCTCTTTAATTAAGTGCATGATATATGTTTAGGGTTAAGGGTTAAGGCTCTTTTAATAACTTCTTTAGTTAAATATGGTCTAACAACACATAATAGATGTTTGCCCATAAGCCAGGTGGTCTTGAGTGCCTAACACCTTTCCAAGTTATACCCAAACTCTAAGCCCATAATATGGTACATAGATCTATGCATTTAAGTAAGTGACCCAAAATGCCCAATTTGGTTCTTGGACCTAAATCAGATGGCAACTTCCAAACCTCTGCCTCTGGTCCATTCTACTAAGGCGTACTTCCCATGGGGGCATGAACCACATGTGAGTTAGTGTGAGATAGTGCACTCACACATACAACCTTACATAAATTATATCCTTAACCAATAACATTACCACGCATCATTTAATTTAAATTGGATTAAAAATAGGCCAATTAGAATTAAGATTTTATAATCACATACGGTCAGGACCTAATTCATGCAAGTGCATTTTACCATTAAAACTTTATATATATATATATATATAAATGCTTTTTCAATCTGGTTAACTGATTAAAGGCTCATGAACTATCATTTTGATCGTTATGACTTCAAGATTTATATCATGCAATGCAATTAGAAATCAAACAGCCGAAATTATATTTCTTTATGGTGATATGGTATGCAATGGGATGCATGTTGCAATACAAGTGACGTTAAATAAGAGTCACAAAATTAGGTGTCTACACTCTCTCAAACAAACAGATTTTGATATGGGTTTTTGAGTTTATGGACTATTTATTATTATTATTTTTTTTTGGCTTTCTGATCTAGATATTTTGTGTTTGGTGGTGATTCATAGTGGGTTTGGGGGTGGGTTGGTGGAGGTTTCAACAAGGGTTTGTGGGCAGTGGGTTGTTGGTGCCAGTTTCAAAGTGGGTTTATGGGTTACTATGATAACTATACTTTTTCTTCTCAATTTGGATTTTTGGGTGATCCGTGTTGACTTGGTGGTAGTTTGAGAATTAGTAAAACTAGTGTTTAACCCACGCAATGTGCAGGATCATTTTATGAATTAGAAAACAATCAACTTAATGTGATGGTAAAATAGGGAAGGGGGTGGATGGTTAGTTGTTTAGATAATGAAGTTAATGTGCAGGTGTTCTTCTAAAAGACAGACATAACCTAGCATTAACACATGATCTAGAGAAAATATTAATCGAAATCTCATAAATTCTAACTAATTGGTTCAAAGTTTTTTAAAAGGTTATGGGTTCAAGAGAATACAATTATTGAAGTATGAAATAAGTAGAAGAGAAGAAACAAATTAATTGGAAACAAACACTTACAAAGGGACCAAAGATCTTATTCTGTTAATGCCATCCCTACTAAAACTCTCATTGCCTACAATTGCTCAATGGTGATCTTGCCTACTATATTTGCTATTTATTTTTAAAACAGCACAAATTCTCAACAATCTTTACCCTTCCAGCAAAAAAAAAATAATAATTGCCATCCTCAAACCCAACCTATTAAGCACATCTTTCTATTTGCTTCAAAATAAAAGCATAACATTAATCTACCATATGCTTCTACTAGTTTTATAGTAATATTCCCCCATGTATAATCATTTCTACTATGCTTCGAAATATTGATGATGTCTCACCTATGATTTCCCATGCAAAATATTAGCACACAAAACAAAACTCCCCAATCAAAGCATTGAAACATAAAAACATATGGAAAATGCTAAAGGTATTACCAATTTTACAACAAAAAGCTTAGACAACTTACATAAAAATAAATAAATAAATAAATAAAACTTACATCAAAAAAATTAAAGTGGGCATATTTCATGAATTTACCCATCCATTACAGTGATGACTCCAATTTTTCTAAAGCCTCATCTGATATGTTGGATTTATGAATGCAATATTATACGAACTATGAACATTTCCAATTAATATGCAGCCAAATAGTTTCAAGAGATACACCTAAAAAGGCAAACATGAAAAGGAAAAATTGTTGTCATCTCAAATTTTATTTCCTTTGGACAAATGAATTCCATAGCAGCAAATTGCTAGCATCATAACTCAACTAAATGGTATAACCATATAATACATCAATTAATGAAGTTAAAAAAAAAATAAAAAATAAAAAATAAGGCAAGAAAATCCATTGAGATAAAAAGTAAAGAAACTAACTAAGAAATGAATAAGTAGGTTCAAGATATCTCCCAATGCATTGAAATTTTTTTCAAGAGAAAGCTGATAGGCAAGAATGTATTGACCCCTTATGATGAATTAATTGATTAATTAGCTAAGTTTATTAATTAATCAAATTAACATGCAAGATGCATGGTAGCACAAACAAATCACCAATTAAACTAAGTATGTAGCGGAAAATAAATTGACATGATGATTTGTTTACGAATGGGGAAAACCTACACGGCAAAATCCCTACAGGGTGATTTTAAGGTCACCACTCCTGAGAATCCACTATTATCAAAACAAGCGGTTACAAGTAAAAGAATCTCAGTACCTTATACCAAATTACAGTTGAACCTTTACCCCATTACCCAATTGGACTTGTTCAGTAGTGACAATCTCTCTTTTTCAATGCATAGCTCCTAGGACGTAACTAACCAATTTGTTAGGACATATGTGGTTCACATGTTAAGAACATATGTCATACTTATTTATGTAAATTGGCTAATCCTTTGACAAAACGCACTCTACTTGTATTGGGTAGTTCTAAGTGTTTTTAATACTTCAAGAAACAGGGTTTCAAGATAAAGTGTTGAAGTCATCAAGTCTGTCCAAGAAAAAGCAAGCTGAAGTACAAAGTTTTTAAAGCTCGACACCTGCTCGATAGCTACCTCAACACTTGCTATCTGTCGAGATTTTAAAAAATTAGGTTTTCTGATCTGATTTCTTAGGATCCGTGAATATGTTTTTAGGCCTTCTTTTCTTCTAACCCTAAACATATAAAAGGATTATTTTAAGAACCGTCAACACAGACACAAGTTGCTAAAGCATTGAGCAATCCTTGTTCAAGCAAATTGTGATCAAAGACGAAGTTCTTGACCTAGTTCATCTTCTCTGAAAAAGTTGCTGTGTATTTGCACCAAAGGGTTTTGTAACCAAGCATCTTCTTGATCTTCATCGCATAGGATGAACTGAAGAACTTTGCAGCCAACCTCTCTTTCTAAAGTTGGTGTTTGAAGTCGCGTACTGGGACCCACGCATCTGGTTAGTCACGTACTTGGGAGCTGTGCATCAAAGGTGGAAACTGTCACTACAGATCAAGTCCAATTGGGTATTGGGGTAAGGGTTCAACTGTAGGTTGGTAAGATACTTGGGATTCCTTTACTTGTAACCGCTTGATTTGATAGTAGTGGAGTTTCGGGAGTGGTGACCTGAAAATCACCCGGTGGGGTTTTTGTCGTTAGGGTTTTCCCCACTCGTGAACAAATCACCGTGTTATTTAATTTCCGCTGCATATTTAGTTATTTGGTGATTTGTTTGTGCTGCCACGCAATTGCATGATAAATTGATTAATTAATAACTTGGTTAATTTAATTAATTGGTTTTATCACAATGGGTCATTCAATTTGTGGCCTATCACAATTGATGCGCGAATCCCAATACGTGACTTAATCATCAACTTGAGAAGAATATTGGCTGCAAAGTTCTTCAGTTCATCACACGTTGAAGATCAAGAAGCTCCTTGGTCACAAAACCCTACGGTGTAAAAACACAGTAACTTCTTCAAGAAAAAGATAAACTAGGGCATATGTCTCCAATTCACAATATGCTTGTGAAATTTTTTTGCATTAAGTTGCATTAGCTATGATGGCCCTTAAAATAATCCTTATATATGTTTAGGGTGATGGAAATATGCACGTACGCAGTGGAAAATTAACGGATCTACTTCATTCGCAATTGATAATATGTATTATATAAATTTCATAATATAAGAACAAGAGAGTGTACCTTGGTATCGTGAATTTCAAAACAAAGATTATAAGTTTTTGGGAACACTTGTAATCATCACTCCAATTCCACTAACACGCAAGATGTGTGGTCTCTCAATCAGTTATATGTGTATGTTCTAAAGAGAATGAGAGAGTGTCCAACACTCACATACATACAATTTCATGAACTTGTTGTTGTCACTTTTTAATTCTGTATGTTTCTCTCAATATAACTAATTATCTAATTGGGCCAGCCTTTTGGGAATTTCCAATTGGGCTTTAATATGTGGCTTGGAGTGGGACCAAAAGTGAACAAATAAGACACTAGCTCTAATGGGCCTTAGGCTTTTCTGTCAACTCTTGACAAGTCCTGTCAACTCTTGACAAGTCCAAAGTTACCATTAATTATATTTAATACCACTATATAAATATAATTGCATTTTAGGCTCTATTAATAAATTATATCCCAAGACTTTATTGTACATGCAACCCCTTCATAAAATATTCGTAGTGACATAGAGTCATGAATGAAGATTGCTACTTTGTAAATTACTACATCTTAATCCTTGAGAATCTGGTTTAATCCTATAAGTTATTCATTATATATTTATGAAATCCAATTTCATAAATATATACTTTAGTAATTTCTTACCAAAGTGGTTAGCCCCAACTCTTTGAATAACAAACCCATTAAACTTATCTCAAGGGAACATTTTGTATCTCCGTTAAGAGACTATGAATTCCATTTTGAAAATATATGTTCCATCAACACTAAATGTGACTGCCCAACATACTGAGATTTTGACCGTTTCTTTAGATCTCACTCCTGATATATCAAAGCAACCTACATTTCATGATCAGGTTCATTATTCTCTCAAGATTAAGAGTTCATGCAAATATAAGTCGTAAGATTTATTATTCAATTGACAGTCGTTAGGAGAATAATAAATCTCATAGCGGTTCAGTCCAATATGTCTTAACTCTTACAATATATCAACATATCAACTAGAATCTCCACTTCCATGATCAAGACAAATCATCTTAGTTGATATGTTATAGTTTTCATAGATGAAATGCCCAATTTCATCACCAACTACGAACTAAAATTTTGAGTTTACAAAGAACTTGTGTCTTATATCTTCTGTTACTAAATCACATAAATCACATACTATGCATCTCATGGACTATATGATAATGTCCGAATATTCATGTTATCATTATTTTAGATAATAATAAAACAACTTTATTAAACACAATATTAAGTCATACAAAATGTCATACTTAATATCATACATAGTATCATACAATAGGATTTAAGGGCACTAATCCTAACATAGGGTTGTAAGAAAAGAAAGCCTAAACATACACCCATGAATTCGATGAAAAACAACTTTGAAAAAACTAAGTTTCATAAACCTTGATAGATAGCCATCTATTGAGATAGCTGTCGAGCCATGGGCTTCAGCAGCTTTTAAACCTCGATAGATGCTAGCTGTCAAGCTTTAAAATCTGGCACTTCATCACTTGATTCTTGGATAGACTTGCATGGTTTTAACACTTTAATTTGAAACCTTGTTCCTTGATGTATTAAACATATTCTAGATCTACCCATTTACAAGTAAAGTGCGTTTTGTCAAAGAATTAGCCAATTACATAAAATAGTGACATATGTTCCTAACATTGAATCACATATGTCCTAACAATCTCCCTCTTTGACAATTCGTGACAAAACCACAACAAACAAATGAACATATGAGAGAAGTCATATATCACTCAACTTATACTCACTTGTTTAATACAATAAAATCTATCCTAACACTAACTCTTGAAAAACTTTGCAAGAAGAGAATTTATGGTAAGAAGACTTTGACAACCTGTATTTCTGAAACACTTTAAACAAAACTCATCACGACATCTTAGTGTAAAACAGAAATAATAGATTGCATACATTATATAAGAAACATGTGTATAAAGATAGAAAAGAAACAACACATGGAGAGATAGGTAAAAGAGCATACATAAAATATATATATATATATATATATATAAATCAAATATAAATACAATGTATGTCAAAATGGTCACAATACCAATATACAAGATATAATGTATCTAAAATAGAAAGAAAATAAAAGATACAAAAATCCTCACTACATCCCTTAATATACACTCCCCCTATCACCTATACTAACCTTCCATCTATTAGTATGACTACTCTCATCTCAAAACTACTTCCCCTTTTTGTTACAAGTGACAAAGGGCAAGTAAATCAAGTAGACATCTCATCATCACTAGGCGAGCCATCATCATCATCTTTATCAGCGTCATCACTATCGGAGCCATCGTCACTCTCATCCTCAAATGCTGGTGGAGAAGGAGAAGGAGTAGCAGTGAAACCACCTATGACAACCTGTCGTCATGCAATACAACCGACACGGGTGTTCACTTGACACAACTCATCGCTAAGAGTGTCAAGGCGAGCATCCATGCGCACAAGCTATGCCATGATGGCCTCAAGTGTCATTTCACTCACTAAAGACAAAGGAGCGAAGGTGGATGGAGCGGTAGAAGCAGGAGGAGTTGATGTCTCTGTCCGAGGCTGCCTCGAGCGAAGCTGTGCAAGACTCCGCTTAATGATAGCGGTGTTAATGGCACACATGAATGTGAAGTGGGAAGACTCAGGATAAGAGACAGAAAAATGGTGAAGGAGTCGCGTGATGCCAAAGGAAAGATGAGCTTATCACGGGTCGTCGTATCCTTATAGACATCTATAAGGGAGAGTATGAAGTGAGAGGGAAAGTCAATAGTAAGTCCCTCAATGAGGGATAACAAAAACTAAGCACGAGACTTTGTGATAGTGTTATAGTGAGACAGTGGATGGAGAACGAATGTCATCACCATCTTAAGGATTCTTAGACTTTTAGCAAAGCCCGAGCATGAGGTGTTTTAACGATCACCCCATGAAGAAGGTGTCTCACAAAATAGACACGAGAGTTTGTCTTTGGACACTGTCTTCAGACGCTCACAGCCAAGGTAGTCAGGATGTGATACCTTAAGGACGTGTAGTACCTCGGATTCAATACCCAGAGTAACTACCATGTGTATACCCCGAATGCGAGTGACAAACTGGGGAATAAAGTAATCAAATTCGTGCATACTGAAGTAGAACAATTGTATGATCATGGAAGGGCATGTGACCGGGGCACCATATAGTGACTCCCAACCCCTACTGTAGATGATAGTGGGCAGGTTAGTATTAGCGAAATCTGACAAAGCGACTTGGTGTTTCGAATGAATGCCGCGTTATGAAAAGTTCTCCAAGAAGTTCGATTTGGCCTTCTTATCACGGAACCAGATGTGAGATGGAGTGGGTTCAGATGGAGAAGAAGAAGAAGATGCCCCAGAATGAAAAGGGTTCTGAGATAGAATGGATTTACGTTTAGGTGCCATGACATAACTAACATAAGAGGGAGAGAGAGAGAGAAAGAGAGGGAGACAATCAGAAAAGTACCAAAGAAAAAATATATCAAAATATATAGAATTGAAGGTATGTATGGATGAAAATGCATAAACATGTGACATGCAAATATAAATTCATCATGGGCTCAACCCAACCCAATCCAAACCTACAAGCACACAACATATTAACAAAGTAAACACACATCTAAAATGCATGGAACATTGTTATAATGCACACGTGATGCAATGCATGAAGTTTAAAGATCATTTTAACAAAAACTCATCCCAAAATTTTAACAACAACTCAAAAGTTTTGAAAAATCTCAAACAATTTCAAAAACCCCAAAAGTTAGGTCAAAGATCACAAAAATGCATGATAAAGATGAATAAAATATCATACCAGATGAGGAACAAAGATCTTGAGACCGAAAATGAAGTGAGGAAGATGAAAAGCTTGAGTTTTGGGTGATTGAGAGAAGGAGAGAAGTCTGTTTATCGAGAGAGATTGAGGAGAATTGAGACAGAAATTGCAAGAATCCTATTTATAGGAAAATCATAAACCTCAATCCATCGAGAGCTATCGAGAAGCTATTGAGGTTTAAAACGCGCCTTTTAGCTATCAAAGAGCTAACGAGGAGCTATCGAGGATCTAATGAGAGGTTTTCTCAACAAAGAAGCTCGATGGATTGAGGTAGCTATCGAGCAGCTATCGAAAAGACAGAAAGTTTCTCGATTGATCAAACTAGCTATTGAGAGCTATCGAGAATGCGATAAGAAAAAGATGAAAGGTCTCGATAGATAGCCTAGTTGTCGAGAGCTATCGAGAAGTTATCGAGATTGCTTAAAAACAGTTTTTCAAAGAAGAGAAAAACAGAGATACGAATGCAATCAAACATGCTACTCAACCAAAGATCTAACCAACATTTTAAGCTCTCAAAATCATCTCTCAACCAAAAAAAAAAAAAAATGTTAAGCACATAGATCCAAAACTCACACACATACTAAACACGTCTAACCAATTTTATATTTCAAAAACAAGTTAAGACAGTTTAGTGAGTATGCATTTACACATGTATTTCTTGTGATGGCCAAATCACATTGTACCTACACACGTATCAAAAGTAGTAAAGAATATTGCATGTTGTGTGTGAAAAACATCACAAGATTGCATAAGTGTCTACATGTTATGACGATTTGAGATATGAGAAAATCACTTTAACTCACACACAATCATAACTATTTTATAGGGACTATCACCTTCGAGGTACATCCTATAACTCCCATATCTCCTAGAATACACGCTTGCAATCATATATAAAGTATTTTGATCTTTTTGCTTTTATTTTTCTTTGCATGTTTTTCTTTTAAGCAAACCATGCATGGGCATATATGAGATAGAAAAGAAATATCCAATTATGTTAAGCATTTGACATTTCACTTTTGCTATGTCGAAGCATACAAATGTCATTTCATGATTGGCAGACAACAGTGGTGAGATGGTTATTTATGCCTTTCTCTTAGGATTTTCTAGTCCTTCCCGTCAAAAAGAGTGATACGAGTGTTAAGTACAAGAGATTACTTAACCTTACTCATCACAAACACGAGCCACAAAGCTCACTTGCTTAGTTATGCATAGAGATGCTCATCTAAGCAACAAAAGATACAAAGTTTAGAAAACTTTGTTTCAATGGCCATCCAAGGTACACAAGTACCAATGTACACAAACACACATTGTTTTTGTATTTTTCAAAATTTTTTTTTTTTATATGAAAGACAGAATAAAGAAAAACTAAAAACTAACCAAACAAAACATGTTGAACAAAAACAAAGCAATGTATAACTAGATTGACTCAAAACAGAAAAGCAAAACACACAAGTAATGTAAAAACAAAAACAAGAAGGAGAGAGAGAGATACAGTGATAGAATCATTTAGAACCCTTTTCCTTCCATACCTTGGAAGAACCATTCAAGTTTGAAAAGAACATGAGGGCTTTGAGAAGATCTCTAAGAGGAGCAAAAGAGGATAGAAGCTGATTCTGGTTTCCTGTCGCGATCATGCTGTTGCTCTATTGAGTGGCTAACCACTTATAACAATTAGGTCGAGTATGTCTAGTTATGCCACAGTGATGATAGAAATGCTACTTTTTCTGTTTAGGCTTTTGATTATTTCCCTTCTTAGCCCTATGGTTCTTAATCTCTTTCTTATCAAGCTTAGGGCGTGCTCATAAGGTAGATTTACCCTTGTCTACGTTCTCACTAGCTAGTTCATTCTTAACATCATTGTTCTCAGTTTCAACATTATTAACAAGAGGAACAAAAACAATATAACTAGAAGTAGCAATACTAGGAAAAGAGAAATCATACCTTAAACTGGTTCAATTAGAAGTAGATTTCTGAAGACTGAGCATCTCATCGAGCTTAGCACTTGAAGTCCTTTCCAATTGAGCTCTAACTTGGAATAGTTCTACCTCAAGCTTCTTGGTCTTTTCAGGCAAGAAATTATTCTCAAATCTCAGTCCTCCAATAGTCTGATTAGCTTCATCAAGCTTTGTAGAGATTTTTTTTCGCTCAAACTCCACATCACTAAGCTTCTTGGTGGCCAACCTATACAACTTCTCATGCTTTTTTGAGACCTTATATAACTTTGCATAGCTGTGTGGATGTCATCTTGCTCATCCATCTTTTCAAACTTAGACTTCACGAATTCCTCTTCTTCATCCACATCTTCAACAATCCCCTCAGTAGGATTTACGGTGGCAGTGAAGGCATTCAAGATTCCATCATCCTCATTATCAGAGTCATCCTCAGGCTCAATGTCACTTAACGTAGTAGTAAGTGCCTTGCTCTTCTCGATGGTCTTGAGATAAGTAGGGCACTCTTGTTTCATATGACCAAAACCTTGACACCTAAAGCACTTTGGTCCTGAGGGTACAGTGTACTGACCGCCATCTCTAACATCCTTCTTCCCTTTGTCTTGGCTCTTATACTGAGAAGAACTCGACTGTCTATGGTCCTTGTCGAAGCCCTTTGCATTGGCATTCTTCATGAACTTCTTGAATTGCCTGGTGATGTAGTACTTCATCTTAGAATCTTCATCATCAAAATACACCTAAAGCCCTTTGCTTTTGGCCTTTACTGCCATGCTCTTGTTCTTGCTCGATTTCTCGATCCTAGAAAAACCCAACTCATAGGTCTGCAGATTGCCAACCAGCTCAGTCAAAGGAATTTTGTCGATGTCCTTTGATTCCTCAATGGCAGTGATCTTGGCATGGAATCTCTCGGGTAAAGATCTGAGCACCTTTCTCACAATCTTGGGTTCTGGAATAGTTTCCCCAAGATTAAAGGCTAAGTTCACTATGTCTTTGAGCTTGGCATAGAACTTATCGAACGGCTCATCCTCCTCCATCTTGATCTCTTCAAAGCTTGTAGTAAGCCTCTAAAGCTTTGAATCCTTGACAGCCTTGGTTCCCTCATAGGTTTTCTGGAGGATGGTCCATGCTTCTTCAGCAATTTTAGTAGAGGATATTTTCTTGAACTCTTCATTTATGACTGCACCGAATAAGGCATTCAATGCCCTGCTGTTGAAGTCAGCCGCCTTGATCTTAGCATCATCCCAGTCGGCCGACGCTTCCGTAGGCTTGATCCAACCTATCTCCATAGCTTGCCACACTTTCTCATCTAAAGAGTACAAGAATGCTCTCATGCGTACTTTTCAATATGCATAGTTAGTGCCATTAAATAAAGGAGGTATAATAAGTGATTGTCATCTATCCATGACAAACAGGGGTCAATGGATCACATAGAAAAGATTAACTCTAATCAGAGTGTACCTGCTCTGATACCACTTGATAGGCTAAGAATGTATTGACCCCTTGTGATGAATTAATTGATTAATTAGCCAAGTTTATTAATTAATCAAATTAACATGCAAGATGCGTGGTAGCATAAACAAATCACCAATTAAACTAAGTATGTAGTGGAAAATAAATTGACACGGTGATTTGTTTACGAATGGGGAAAACCTACAAGGTAAAAACCTCACTAGGTGATTTTAAGGTCACCACTCCCGAGAATCCACTATTATCAAAACAAGCGGTTACAAGTAAAGGAATCCTAGTACCTTATACCAACCTACAGTTGAACCCTTATCCCAATACCCAATTGGACTTATTCTGTAGTGACAATCTCTCATTTTCAATACACGGCTCCTAGTACGTGACTAACCAATTGATGCGCGAATCCTAATACGTAACTTAATCACCAACTTGAGAAGAATGTTGGCTGCAAAGTTCTTCAGTTCATCACACGATGAAGATCAAGAAGCTCTTTGATCACAAAACCTTACAGTGTAAAAACACAGCAGCTTCTTCAAGAAAAAGATGAACTAAGGCATATGTCTTCGGTTCACAATATGCTTGTGAAAAACTTTTGTATTAAGTTGCATCAGCTACAACGACCCTTAAAATAATCCTTATATACGTTTAGGGTTGTGGGAATAGAAATCCCAAACATACACCCACAGATTGGATGAAAAACAGCTTTGAAAAACTGAGTTTCATAAACCTCAATAGATAGCCATCTTTCGAGCTAGTTGTCGAGCTTTAAAATATGGCGCTTCATCACTTGATTCTTGGACAAACTTGCATGGTTTTAACACTTGAACTTGAAACCTTGTTACTTGAAGTATTAAAAATATCCTAGATCTACCTAATTACAAGTAAAGTACGTTTTTTCAAAGGATTAGCTAATTATGTTAAATAGTGCATATGTTCCTAATATTGAATCACATATGTCCTAACAAAAGCAAATGCAATCACCTTTAAATCAATATCTACAAATATTATTTCATGATACTGTTATATGAAGGGCATAAGCAGTAAGCCTGAACCCAAATATTCTTATATGCCTGTTTCTATATACCCATAATATATTAATTCAGAATAAAGCTTATTTCAACATCAAACTTAGCAAAGTACACCAAATCAAGTTTAAACCATAATTTTAACAATTATAGTAGAAATATCAGCTACAAATTAAGATGGTAATCAAGACGTGCATATCTCTAATTTTAACAATGATTATATGGATTAAACAAACACAGTAAGGATAAAATATATACATATACACACACAACACATTGAATCATTAAAATCACTATTATTTCCATGGACGTAATTCACTCTGCCATTAAATTCAAACCTAAAGGATGTTTAATGGGCCTTTTGGACTTTTGGTTATCTATAGGAATTGGTAACCATCACCGTGGAAAAAAATATACAGTCTTCCAAACTTAAGATTGTCACCATTCCCATCTTTTAAGAAAAAGGAAAAGCAAGGCATGATTGTGTTAGTTTTTATCTATTTTAAAAACATCATTGACAAATACCCAAAACCAATTAACCCAAGTACTCTAAACAAAAGCAAACCAAATGTGACACAAATATCCTAAAGAAAGCAGATTCTAACCAATACCTTTATCAAAACAAAATCTAACCTAGAAACAAAAATCAAAGATTTAAAATCAATCTAACAAGAATACCTAAATTCTCTTTGCCCAACTGATTCATCTCTCTGTCTGAGTTTTTATTTAACATTTGACGAAAATTTATCCTTCAAATGGTACAATTGACGAAATAGTACAATGTTTCACTTTTTAATTGTAAATGAGTCTGAAAGTTAGATAAGTTTTTTTTTCCTATATGGCAACACAACCTTAATTGTAGGGCATAGTTTCTGCTTTTATATGTAGTATTAGATATTAGATTAGATATGATATATGAGATATATATATATATATATATCAATCACCATCTAAATCTACAATAACTTCCTTTTGATAAAAAAGCATAAAATAATCAAATGCAAACATATGCTATATTTATAAAAGAATACCAACATCAAAAGAAAAAGTAGCACCTGCTTAAACCTTTCCTTAGTCTAATCAAATGCAGACGTGCTATATTATTATTATTTATTATTTTTTAAGGAATTCCTACCAAACTACATGACATAGTGTAAGAATTAAAGGGAATAAACTTGATGGCATCAGAAAATGGAAATGAACATGGAAAGAAAACCAAAGTTGTTATAGATTACAAATACTTGATGTTGTAGCGAAGTTGAATTGGATTTGATCATAGCTAATCAATTCTCAAGCAGCACATAATTCCCATAACAGAAAAATGAAATATCACCTTGCCAGCATGGATATGACAATTTTGAACCCAGGGATAATGTCATCCATCACTATGTAACTAAAGCCTAGTTCACTCACACCACATGGATCCTCAGCTAAAATGTTGATGTTATTCTTAAAATGTTTCTCCCACAGTAATAGCATACTGGCATTAGGGGCATCTATTTAGTGCAAGAATAATACAAACCCTAAAAGAAAAGCATGCTAATTGCAAACTACATTAGGTCGAAATCCAAGTTCAAAGTTAAGCATATAACTTACAGCATGGTTAGAACTTAAAAGTAGAGTGGAGAAACATACCATCACCACCACACACACACATGCACAAACAAAAAGAAGAAGTAAAAAGTAAAAGAAAAACAGAGCCAGCAACTTATAATTAGATCTAAATAACTTTTCCTAAAGATAGGGAAAAAAATCAACACACTTCCCAATTTAACAATGCACAATATATACACATCTATGATACATATCCTAATTCCTGCAAGACTCAATTTATTCACATATAACAAAGGAAATAGGTGTAAGATGTACGCAGGCTTGATTTCTGTAATCAGTCATCTAAAATGAGTTGCCATCTTCTTCCATACTAAATTGTACATAGTCACTGATATTAATTTTTAGGATTGTTAATTACAAATGCACTGAATTTAGAAGCATCGTGTTGAAAATAAAAAGAATAAAAACATAAACATTTACATTTGTAAAAGAAATAGAAAGGTCAAACAGAATTGAATATTGCAGAGAGCAAGTCCCAAGTAATTGGAATTAATATATATAATATATATATATATATAAAATTCAAATTTAATTTCAATAAAGCACCTTCTTATACAAACTTAAACAAAAGAAACAGAAATATAGTGGAAAAGTTACTGAGGTTTATAGTACCATAGACCAAAGTCAAGGAAATAAAAGCTGTGTGCAAAACTGCATATAATTTTTTTTTTTTTTAAATTATAACTATGTACAAATAAGTGAATAACTTGATCTTCAATCTAATATTTCTTAACACAGTCCACCAATTGATTATTTTTTTACACCTTCCCTCCATTCTTTCAATAGTCACTGCAACTGCCATACAATCTGTTGCTCTGCTGCTCTGACACATCTTTTCTTTGCAACATTATTTTGTAAAATCTGAAAGTTTAGAGTGTATAGCAATTTATAATGTTTCTTAAGTGAAATTATGGTTTTCTGGTTTTCTGTATTGCAATCTGTTATGATTCTAATTTCATAACATAATTGAGACCATTAACATACCATACACAAATGATACATGTTTTTTTTTATTATGGTGTCCACAAAGAACACAATTGAAGGATGATTCTTTCTTGGACCAATCTAATTACAATTCTAATATCATAACATGATTGAGAGCACTAATAGAACATACACCAATATATATATATATATATATTTTGCAGGGATATCCAAGTGACTATAACATGATCCATAACATGAATTGTTGAAACATTTCATTAGTTAATATAAAGACATAATACATAAGCTAAGACATGGGCAGCAAGAACATTAAAAAATCTTATCAAATTAGTATGAAATTTAAGTATTCTAAACATAATATACAAAGTTTGAGAAAAACGATTTGACAATTTTTCTGTTATTTGAATCTTAAAACTTTCTCCTGTGTTAAAGCCAAAAGCAGTTCTAATTATAAGATATCACATTAAGGAATCATGAATGAAAAGGAAAGATACCAAGTGTCAAATTTGAAGATAACTACTAAGAAAAAAAAAAAAAAAACAAAACAAAACAAAAGAGTCAATAGTGAAGTTGGATAAAGACAATTAAACATCTTACACTTCTAAAGTGATCGAGCAGAGGAGGCATCCAATACAAAATTTCTTTGCAGATTCACACTGGCTTTTAAAGTAACCATTCAAAAACAACAAACCCAAAAAATAAAATTTTAAAATAAAACTTTGGTGTGGTTTTGATTATTAAAGAATTGTGTTTTGAGTGACAGAACTGTTAGAAATTGGGCTGGTTTTGATCCAACCCATAAACCATGGCCCATGGATCGTCCACATGGATTATCTGATAAGTAAGTTTAAATTTAAACTAACTGATATTGGTATGAGTTATCAATATTAGTAGTGGGATAATTTAAACTTAATAGATATTGATATGGGTTATCAATATTAGTGGTGGAGTAATTTGAAACTTAAAAAGATGAGATCTTTTAGGGATCACATATATCTGATAGTAAGTGAATCTCTACCAGTATTTAAATACTCCTACATCAGTCAAATATAGGTTAGACACAGTGAGTGAACATACGTATAGTTTTGAGTGCTCTCTCAAAATAAGCCATCTCTCTGGGACATCATCTACTATTCCCTAGAATTTGGAGCGTGGAAATTAGGAGAGACTCTAGTAGCCTTTCTTGCGACTTGGAGGTGTTCCACAAAGGAGATCGTGAGGAGTTTGTAAAGCAAGCAAAGAACAAGATCCGGCAATTAGGTGATCCGTTCCACCAAAGGTATGTGTCTATGTGACCTCTAGTAAAGTATACATATTGTTCAACATTGGTATCAGAGCCGTTTTATGCTTGTTTTCACTCTTGAATGATGCCATGATCTCTAATATATATAATCCTATATGCATGCTAAAATTAAAAGTTTAAGTAATTTTTTAATTTTTCAGATCTGTAATTTTAAAGGCATGTTATGGCATGTAGAGAGAGAAATAAAAAGCTGTATTTTTTTTTTTTTTTGATTGTTTACATGTAATCTGAAATTTACAGGCTTATTTTGATCCATTAAATCTTATTTAATGTCAAATATTTTTTAATGGTTTGAAAGAACATTCCATAAGCTTTAAAACGACAGTTTACATGCTTAATTTAGACTTTAAATGAGAAAGTTATGGCCTTTTAAAGATTATGGTTGTATTTGATAAAAATCTGAAAATTTGATGTCTAACGTGGAAGATGATGAACAATAAAAGGAAAATTGATTTGTAATAGTGTACCGTGCGGGCTCCACTAACCACTAATTGTTTAGTGGTTATCTAATATAATAATAAAATAATTGAGCCCCACGTTGACATTAGTGTATTAGTTATACTTGAACGCTATCCTTGTTTCAGTTACACAGCCCCACGTTAGTGTATTAGTTACATTTTGATAAGGATATTGTGTAGAGCCCCACGTTGATGCCAGCCTCACTTGCACAGTGGGTTTTCTAGTGTAACACATATATCCTTAATTTTGTTTAGACCTCATTTTTCTAGTGTGACATATATATATATATATATATTATATGTAATAGTGGTGGCAATTTTTTAACTGTGATGTTAAAATAGAATTGTGATAATATGAGAAAATTGTGAAATTAGTTTTCTAAATTTTCTGTATAATTATGCATGGTTTCAATTTTTTGAATTAATTTATAATGTCTTTCTAACATATTGTGATATGATTGAATTGATATTATATGAATGCATTATGTGATGAATGTGTCCAAAGGGTTTATGAGACTCTTTGGCTCATCTCTATAGTTAGAGATTATATTGGTAATTTATGCGACATGTATATTTTTATTTATTGTTATTGTGGATGGATAAGACAATTTTTGAAATTATTTGGTAACATGGCATCCCCAATTTTCTAATTACAAATAGAATCTTTGTAGTAGGGTACTTGAATATGTAATTTTTTTGGGCCAATGTTTTTGGCAATTTTTTGGGCCATTCTTTTTGGCAATGTAATTTAAGGCTATGTAATTTAATTTTGGAAGCCATGTAAGGGGATGTGTTTCACAGTTACCTATAATTTTCAATTTTGTCTTAGCATGTTGTATGAAATTACCAATAGGGCTTATAGTGGAGCCTATGCACAATGCGTTGTGCACAAAGATGTATGGACACATGTTATATGTATGATTTAATATGTGGATGGTGTGATGTTTTATTCTTCACAAAATTTTATTTAAAAATCAATTAGATGTGTTATTTCAATTTACATAGTGAGAGATGATTATGAGCTTAGCGAAATTTTCGATCTTACTATGTAAAAGGAATATCATGGTCTAGTTGGATTTTTTGGAAATAAAATTTAAAAATGTATGTGCTAATGTCAACTTGTGTAATGAATGTAGTGAACATGGCCACTAAGAATGTAGTTGCTGATCTAACTAAGGGAGAGAAACTAGATGGAACCAACTATGATATGTGGCATAGAAAAATTCAATACTTGCTTAATGAACAAGAGGTCCTTGAAACCCTAACCAATGTGATGATGCAACCTGAAAATGGGAATACTGCCCAACATCGCCGTGACTTAGAGGCCTATGAGTCTTGGGTTAAGAAAGATCGTTGTGCACGCTTCACTATGCTGAGTAGCATGCACAATGATCTTATTGGGGAGTTTGAGAACTACCCAAATGCCCAAGAGATGTGGAACTAGCTTAAGATTGCCTTTGGAGGGACTTCAGCAACTAGGTTGCGAGCTCTTACTTTGAAGTTTGAGCAATATGTTATGGATTCAAAGCATAGCATAGCTGAACGTTTAAGGCGACACACTTTGCGCCCTTGTTCCTTGACCTCAAAGCCAATAGGTTGATCCATATAGATCTCCTCATCTAGTTCTCCATTGAGAAATGCAGTCTTTACATCCATTTGGAAGAGTTCCAAATCCAAATGTGCAACAATAGCTAGAATAAGGCGAATAGAGACAAATCTCACCACTGGGGAGAAAGTCTCATCATAGTCTATCCCTTCTCTTTGGGTATAGCCTTTCGCCATGAGACGAGCCTTATATTTGTCAATTGATCCATCTGCCTTGCGCTTTATTTTTAAAACCCACTTGTTTCCAATGGTCTTGCGCCTAGGCGGAAGGTCAACCAACTCCCAAACTTGATTCTTTACCATAGAATCCATCTCATCCCTCATGGCAATTATCCATTCATATGAAGCAGGTGAAGCTAATGCTTCCTCATAGGAAGCAAGCTCATCAAGGTCCAGTGAATCACATATAAAAGATTCTCCCTCAATCTCAAAATGACGATGGGGAATTGTTCCACGTTCACTTACAAATCTTCATCTTAATTTGAATGGGAAAGCAAATTCAAAATAAAAGTGACCCAAATGGGAAAAATTAATTCAAGATACTTAAAACCAATTTAAGCCAAGTCAGATACCCTAAACAAAACAACTTCTAACCAAAATCCCTCAAACCCAAATCTAACCCATCTGTTTAAACTAATTAAACAAAACTACTCCTAATAAAAAAACCTAGATTATAACAGCATCCCTCAAAGAGATCCACGTTAATGCTTCTAAAATACCTAGATAAGGAGAAAGCTCAATTGCCATTTTTTATTCTTGCCCTGTTCATGTGGCTTATATTTTTTTGTAGAATAATCTATTGCTCTATTTTTAATCGGACACCATAAATAGATACCCAAAACAAAATCAAATCTAACTCAAATACCTTAATAAAAAATATAACCCAGAAAGTTAAATAAATAAAAAAAAATCCAGCCAAATTGTAAAAAATTGATCATAATTAATGCACAAACTGAAAAGTAAACGGAAAACTAACTAGTAGAGAAATTGAAAGACATTTTTTGATTGCAAACTATGGATACATGGGCAATGGAAGTTTTTGATTTTTTTTTTTTTTTTTTCCTTTTAATCGGGTTGGTTGGGATTGAGGCTTTACTTCCAACCGCTTGATATTTTAAGTGGGGTTTTTCCTGGCAGTATATGGGTGGAGGTTGGGCTGATGGAAAGAGAACTCAATGGTTAGGGTTTTTGATTTTAAGAGAGACAAAGAGAACGGCTGAATTTGTCAAAGGAAAAGGAGAATCAGAACAGAAGAGACTGTGTGTCTACAGTTCTGGTGGTCGGAGTATGGTGAGGGACTGGCGGAGGCAGGATTGCCTCTCTCTTTTTTTGTTTCTTTCACAGTGTCTTCATCACCTCCTCTCTTCCTGTTTCTTTCTCTGTGTCTTCATAGCCTCTCTCTCGATTTGATTGCCTCTCTATTTCTATTTATGTGTATTCTTTAATTTTAACTAGTTATTTTTTTGTTATTTATAATGAAAGGATTTTAAACGGTGTTGTAGCATTACCAAAAAATGTAATTTATCGCTTTTTAACTTAAACGTGGCTGAATTTTAGATAGTCACTTTTCCTACATGGCAGCATCTCTTTAATTGTAGTAAAGGCTTCTACTTTTATATATAGTATATTAGATTTTGTCATTTTACAAGAAACAATCAAACAAACATCAATAAATTATTTTCGCAACATTCTCGAGTATATAACTAAACATTGTAAAATAAAAAATTTGTACAGAAAATATCTTACAGCAAAAACTAAACATTGTAAAATAAAAAATTTGTACAGAAAATATCTTACAGCAAAACAAATCAAGCGTTAGTGACAATTGACACACGACAATCAACACTTACGAAGAATATATAACCTATGTCATTATTATAAAAATTTCGAACCCTACTTTTTCTGAGTAACAATTGAATATATAATGGCAGCAAGTCACAACCCCCAGTATTTAGTATTATCATGTACGGTTAATAGGGATTTAGTAACCTGTGCATTTATGTGTATGCATTTATGCAAAAAAAAAAAAAAAAAATGCAATTATATTATGATATAAAATATACTATCCCAACCTCACACCTTACCAATCTAAACACAAAATTAAAACAAACTGCAGAAAGGCAAACAAAATTACATCGGCCGGCTTAAGAGCATATAGACATTGCAAAGAGACACAGGTAAGGTGATTTTTTTTTTTTTTTTATTATAACTTTTATTGTTATTATTTGCTTTTCTGATTTTGCTTGAGACAAGGATCTTTGTGCTCGTTGTTTCAATTCTGCTCAAGTAAAGTTGTTTGGCTTGTCTGGGGTCCTTTGAGGGAGGGGTTAGACTTTGTATAGATTGGGATTCGTTTGTACATGTGGCATATGTGTTTGCATGTAAATTTTTTTTTTATATGTTACGAAAAAAAAAAGTCATCTTGATTATTAAAAAATAAACTAATAATAATCCTTAACGAAAGTTTGTTTCTTCCATTAAGATAGGATCTACTTATTGTTTCTTGGGGTATGAAACCACATAATCCTAATCAAAATTTGGGATAATCAATTAACTATCGTTCCAATATTTCTTTTAATGTAATTATCAGAAAACCACCAAGAGATATCGGGTGATGGATTCATTGATCTAGGGCATAACATAAATCCAAAGATTAGATGTCCAAGTTTCAATCTATCATATTATCAATTCCAAATGTTTCATGGACAAAGAGAGCCTAACCCAAAATTGAGGCACCACTTCCTTATATATATAACTAGCTTCATCACACATGTTTCGTAAGTGCAATGAGGCTTTTTTTTTTTTTTTTTTTTTTTTTTTTTTTTTTGAAGAAGCAAGGAAAAAAAAAAAAAAAAAAGAGTCTAGAGAGAAACCTTCCAAACTCACTTTAGATAAGACTCTCTCACTAATTATTATTAAGGAAAAGGTTTCTCTCTAAATTTGTTTGGAGAGAAGCCCTCCAAACTCTTCCTATTTCTTTTCATTGGATGTAAATTTTGAAAATCTAACTATTAGATTACATGTTTTTAATAAGATCAAAGATTAATAGTTATGTCATCAATTAAATGTTTAAATTTCAAGTTTTTGCAGTCTAAAATTATGTATAAAAATAAGTTTATCAATTTGAACATAATTATGTATAAAACTAAGTTTATCGAATCTTAAATAACATACAATTTGAATGAAATATGACATACGTGTTAAAAAACATAAATAACATACAATTCAATTGTTAGATTTTTAAAATTTACACCAAATAAAAAGATACAAAAAAATTTGAAGGGTTTCTTACCAAACTAATTTGGAGTGAAACTTTGTCCAATTATTAACATAGTTCCAATTATTTATATATAATTTTTAATCAAGCCGTGGTATAATACTAATTTTGTGCCAAGTTGTTTACTAGTTACTTAACATTATCACACCCTTCTCCAGGATGGAAGGAAGAAGAACGATTGGGTCAGTTTTAATCCTTTGCTTCGTGATCGGGATGCTTGTGGGGCAATCTACTGCAAAAATGAATTGGACTTATTCCGAGTGCTATGATAATTGTACCAGGCTTTGTTTTTATTCTACGCATGGTAATTTTCGTGGCACGCTTGGATGCATGAGGTGCGCAGCCGATTGCCGCAAGCAGATTTATGGTATAGCTTGTTTTTTTAAATGGTGCTGGAAAGTGAAGAATCGAAGATGAAAATTGTTTTTTTCTTTTCGGTGTTGGTGACAATTGAGAATATTGGTTGAGACCATGCTGGCAATAAGAACTAGTCACTGCCTAAGAAGAGTTATAATATTAATAAAAGTGAAAAAATTAATGTGGAAGACTTCATGAAAATAACTGTATAATTTTCAATTTAATTGTGAAAATTGTTTCTTAGTTGGTTCAAATTTGGGTATTTAAAGCCTAAACCTCACATTGTATGAGCTCTGGCTTGAAAAATTTCTATTGCTTCCATCCTTGTTTTTTTCCATGGTTTTAAAAACCGAACCAAACCGGCTGGTTCGACCATGAACCAGTGTCAATACCAGTCAAAATATTCAAAAAATCGAAAATGCATAAAAAACAACTAAGAACCGAAGAATTGGAATTTGAATCATTGGAATTGGCAACCGAGAAGATTGAACTAGTTTTGAGTGAAGAGAGATTTTTCAGAACTGAGATTTTGGTCAACGATTTGAATGGCTGAAGTGTTAGAGAAGAATGCAGAGAATTAAGAAGTTGGCCTTGGATTTGAACGAACAATAACCACAAAAGATTTAGCAAGAACCAAGAGGAGGAATCCCAAAACTTGGATTTGAAATTTGTGATGATAGCGTTGTATTGAGTCTACTAACCAAATGCAGATCTCCTCATCGCTACTCCTGCTAGTATTCTTTGAGACTTAGGCTGTGTTTGGTAGAGTGGAATTTAGGGATAATGGAAAAAGAAAAAGAGAAAATGAGGAAGGAAAACTTTTTGGAGAGTGTTTGGATCCCGTAATCTAGGCCTACATCCACACACCTAGGTCTATATCAAAGGGTTTGGATCATTTCCTTTATGCATATCTATGTTTGCCTACCTACTTCTATGTTTTATCTCCATGTTTGCCTGTCTAGATCTAGGCTTTGCCATGCTTTGCGCCCTCCGTGGGCTTGTACTTGTTGGTCCTTAGGGCCATTTGCTTGTGTGGTTGCATTCGTCCCTCCTAGGGCTTGTTTGGATGTAACCACTTATGAGATACACCTCCGTGGTGTTGGTGTACTTGATACATACCTTTCTCCACTCCGTGCGATGTTGATGTGCTTGCCTTTCTTACTTTGTGCCACCTATTTAGCTTTCTTTGCTTTTATGCATCTTTGCACACTTGCCTACATGTTCATGCATGAATCTGTGTGTCGTCCATATTCCAATCCAATGGAACTATGGACACTCGATCCAAACGAACATTTGTCCTCCTAGGACACCCTCTTTTGTTTATTAACATGCTTGTTTGCCCTTTCATATGCTTAGCATATTTTGTTTTCCCTTGTTTGGCTCTCTTTATTAGTATGTCCTGTGCATGCTCTCCCCATATCCTTTGTTTCCTTCTTTGCTTGTCTATTGGCTTATTTCTTTTGTCTTTGCATGTATACACATGGAGCATGGACATTTGGAGCAGGAGTGCGACCTCCTAGGAGCAAGCAAAAAGGGCAAGGATGCAAGCAAGAATATGTGAGCGCATAAAGGGCGATGTTAAGTAAATTAGGGGGCCTAGCCCCTCTTGAGTGGCTCTCTCTCTCACTCTTAAGCCTCTTCTCTAAAGCGTGTATTATGGTTCCTCCTCTCATTGTATCCCGTTTCTTTTCCTACTCTTTGCTTGGCTTGTTAGGATTAGTGCCCTTAAATCCTATTGTATGATGCTATGTATGATATTAAATTGGACATTGTGTATGACAATATGTATGACTTAATATTGTGTTTAATAAATTTGTTTTATTATTATCTGAAATAATGGTAACATGAATATTCGAACATTATCATATAGTCCATGAGATGCATAGTATGTGATTTATGTGAAAAGTCACAGAAGATATAAATCACGAGTTTTTTGTAAACTCAGAATTATAGTTCGTAATCGGTGATGAAATTGGGCATTTCATCTGCGAAGACTATAACATATCAACTACGATGATTTGTCTTAATCATGGAAGTAGAGACTTCTAGTTGATGTGTTAATATGTTTTAAGAGTTAAGACATATTGAACTGGACCGCTGTGAGATTTATTATTCTCCTAAAAACTGTCAAATGAATAATAAATCTCACGACTTACATTTGCATGAACTCTTAATCCTGAGAGAATAATGGACCTGATCAAAAGGTGTAGGTTGCTTTGATATAACAGGAGTGAGATCTAAAGTAACGATCAAAACCTCAGTATATTGGACACCCACATTTAGTATTGATGGAACATAAATTCTCAAGATAGAATTCATAGTCTCTTAATGGAGATACAAAATATTCCTTTAAGATAAGTTTAATGGGTTTGTTATTCAGAGAGTTGGGCCTAACCACTTTAGTAAGTAGTTACTAAAGCATATATTTATGAAATTGGATTTCATAAATATATGATGAATAACTTAAAATGATTAAACCGGGTACTCGAGGATTAAGATGTAGTAATCTACAAAGTGGCAGTCTACTTTTATGACTTTTTATTATTACGAATATTTTATGAAGGGGTTGCATGTACAATAAAGTCTTGGGATATAATTTATAGATAAGGCCTAGAGTGCAACTATATTTATATAGTGGTATTAAATATAGTTAATGGTAACTTTGAACTTGTCAAGAGTTGACAGAAAAGCCCAAAGCTCATTGGAGCTAGTATCTTATTGGTCCCTTTTGGTCCCACTCCAAGCCACATACTTTATCCCAATTGGAAAGGCCTAAAAGGCCAGCCTGATTAGATAATCAGTTGTAAGGGGAGAAACATACAGATTTTGAATGAACATGAAATAGTGTATGTGAGTGTAGGACACTCTCTCATTCTCTCTTGAACAAACTCATAGAAACTGATTGAGAAACCACATATCTTGGACATCAGTGGAATTGGAGTGAAGATTAAAAGTATTCCCAAGTGCTTAGAATCTTTTGTATGAAATTCACCACACCAAGGTACATTCTCTTGTTCTCAAATTCTGAAATTTACTTAGTGCATGTTATCAATTACGAATGAAGTAGATCAGTTAATTTTTCCGTTGTGAACACTCATTTATTTCCATCATGGCTTACGTTCCCTAGGTATGGTAATGTCTGTTTTACATTTCCTCTACCTTGCTGGACCATACCCTTGGAACGTTGGCAATATTTGGTTTACTTTCCCACTCTGTGTGGTTGCATTGTGCGTGATGTATGTGTGTGTGTGTGTGTGTGTGCACTTTGTATGATGGATCCTCGTGGCTACGTGAGCGACTCTCTCTAGCCATGAGTACTCTTGACCTTGTGACGTGAGTATGCGCTCAAGGCATTTGCTACAAGTGCATATTCATGTCATACTATGTGCATAGTCACCACGGTGTGACCGTCCCAATCCATGTCACCTAGTGACATCGGTTTCCCCATGTATGCAACATGTATCAATGTGTTTGATGCTTTGAGGAACTCTGGCTCGTCTTAGCACAAGCATGTTGGCACGAACCGTATACACAAGCATGAAACCCTACCAATGCACCATAGTGCACCAAACACGAAACTCTGCCAAATTTTTGCCATGAAAATGGGGCATCCCTATTGCCATATTCTTACGGCGAAAGTTTGGTGAGAATAATGTTTTGTGTGCTATGACGCACTTGAGGCAAAGTGTTGCCAAATTTCTACCATAAAAATAAGGCGAAATGCTGTCGGATTTTCACCGTGGAAATTTGGCAACAATTCCAAATACACTTGGAAGGCATTGATCGATATCACACCCATTCTGAAACTAAACCATAAAGCCGAATACGTCTAAAGCCCCAATAGCTAATGTCGATAGCTAATACCAGTAGCTTGTTATGATTTTATCAAAACAAATGATTATCTATAGACAGGCGTTATGGAGTGCCTAACACCTTCCCTACACAACCAGATTTCCGAACTTAAGAATCAAGATTTTCTATCCATCCATATTAGATTAGGAAAAATGACATTTTTCTTAGCCTATGATCGGTAATAAAATCAAATAGAGTTAGGTATCCAATCACACCTTAGAAAAAACCTAATGATTGGTAGCGACTTCACTTACCCTTGGTAATTTCTTTAAAATCGACTCAGATTCCGATCACACACTTGAGGTACAACACACCTCCATACACGCTCGCACTGAGACCAAGATAAAGAAGCGTGAGTGTTGCCGCGATGGGTGGTTGAGCATTGCAAGGTGTCGACAAAGTAAGATAAAGCAAAGGGTGTAGATTGTAGCTAAAAAGCTACATCTACAGCCTTTAAACCTTAAATCCAAGGTCCTAAGACTAAGGAGAGGAAAAAGAGATAGAAATTGCCTAGAAAAATGCTCCAAAACTTCGGGGAATTTTTTTTTTTTTTTTTTTAAATCTGAGGGGGGTCTAGGGGTATTTATAGCAAAAAGGTGAATCTTCAGCTCCAATGGCCATTTAGTGGCTGCCAACTTGGAATGGCTTGATGAAGGCCTTCCCGGGCTTAGATTGGGTTGATCTTGGTGTCCCTAGAAAGGTATGAATGTGTAGTTTCTAGAACACTATGGAAAATGGAAATACAACGATCGAATCAAATGTTATGGCCTTGAGAAGCTAGTTAATGCGCTTTGCACGGCTTTCCAGATATCTCAACCGTTTTAACTTTGATTTAGACCCGAGTAGTTGTTGGAAAAGGAATTCAATAACATTCGCAATCACCGAGTAGCTCGAAAGTAAACCTTGGGTCAAATTTGGTCAAAGTTGACGAAAATCACCGAGTAGCTCGGGTTTGATGTAAAAGCATGAGAAATGTCGTTTTGGAGTGGTTCTGGCCAATTTTGACCTTTGGTTAACCTTGGGTTGAATAGGAGCATTTTGGTCAATTTGACCTAAAATGGTACTTCGAGTGCTCTGATGCCCGAACGGGTTGTACCATGTTAATCTAGATATTTTCACGGCTCTATGGAAGAAAGTTAATATTTTTGAGATTTTCGAGGTTTGGCACACAAATCTAGGGTGGACAAAATACTTTATCTACAACTGCGCCTTATTTATCTGACATCTTGATGGTAAGGAGATGTGTTGGATAAAGAATGTAATTCCACATTTTCTTGCCCCAAAGTTGCATGCGGAGACTGTGCTATTCATGGGTTGAGATCGAACTTACCTGACAAGGTTGAGCTGCTGCAGCTGGTCGGGAAAATTTTCTATTGGCTTGGTCCTTGATGCTGGGCAAAAACTTTGGGCCCCTTTTTTTGTTTTTGGTCAACCTTGAAGATGTCTTGTGAAAAGACTTGAGGATGTTTTGTGAAAATACTTGAGAATGTTTTGTGAAAAGACTCCATTTTTTATTCACTATTTCTAGAGAGTCTTAGAGGCTGTTTGGATTGGGTGTTTCCATGACTCAATTTTCTGTTTCCATAACTCAATTCTCAAAAATGGTGGGACCCATACAAAAAGCTTGTTTGCCTTCATTATTTTTTGTTTCCATAACTCTGTTTTCAGTTTTCAATTCTCACATTTTTGAGTTATGAGTTGTGGAAACTGAAAACAAGTTTTGGCTGTTTTCAGTTTCCAATTTCCAATTTTCAGTGGCACTCTTGTAATATTAGAACACATCCGGTCCCACACGGTCAGACGCTTCACGTGAGGCGCGCCTTTTGATACTGTCCTCAACGGCTCTCTTCCTTCTTTCAACTCAGACTTCTCTTTCGCCTCAGACTTCTCTCTTCACTCAGACCTCTCATCTCAAATTTCTCTCATCTCCGTTCCAAAACCCACCACAAAGAAGCTCTCACTGCCCTCAGCTCCTCACACCCTATTTCACCGGTCCGAGCTCAGCCAACCGCCGACCTCGTTCTCAGCGTTTTCCACAGAAATCCGAAGGTATTTGCTTCTCTGTGTTTTTTTTTTTTTTTTCCTTTTTATTCTTTGTTTGATGTTTGGGTTTTCGCATTTGAGTTAACCGTATCAACCCGTGATGATGGGTTTTCAACCCGTGGTGATGAAATGCTTCTCTGTTTTTTTTTCTTTGTTTGATGTTTGGGTAAGCATTTGATTAGATCTGTTGAACCCCGTGGTTATGGGTCTTCAACCGTGATGAACCTGTGCTAGTCTCTGTTTGCATTTTTTTCCTTTTTTTCTTTGTATGATATTTGGGTAAGATGGATTTGCTTTACTGGAAAGGGCGTGGTTATGGGTTTTTTATTTGTTTTATTTTTTAAATAATTTATGGAAGTAATTTATGCAGTGAGATTAATCAATGTGTAAGTTCGAAATACTTGTATTTATGCAGTGAGATTAATCAATAGTGTTAACTGTAGGGCTATTCTACCTTATCCTTGTTTTAGAATCTGAGAAGCACACGGTCATTCTAAAACTTTGGCATGTTTGTGTAGGATATAGGCATATCCGGATACTGTGAATTTGTGTTCTCAATGTGTCAAGAAGTTACAATGTAACTTGATCTTGATTCTTGACCCAAATATTTTATCAATTAATTATCATATTTTCACAGTGTTTTATCCTTAATTTATAAGAATTGCTTTTATCATTGTGTCCTATATATTACTGTGTCTGAATGGATTGGAATTTCAATCGACTTAGTTGGAATACTGTACCAGCTCCAAACAATCTGTCTGCATTGGATTAAGTTAGAAGCCATTAAGCTCCTTGTATGTAGAATATTATTAGTCGAGAATAATGAAAATATACATATTTTAAACAGCACAAAGACAAAGTACTTTTTGTGAAGGTTACGTTTGTAGTTTGTACAACTAATTCAGATAAGACCAAAAGGGATAATAATTTTGTATCTGTTTTTGACCCATCCACACCTGAGTTCGAATCTTTGAGGAAGTAGGGTCCAATGAATGCATCCCAGAGAGAAAAATAGGAAATAGAAATAGTCAATGGTTGTAGTTTTATATACTTAATGTGTATCTTTAGTCATCAACTGCATCCACTACTCTTAATTCTTTATTCTATCAGAACATATTTTAGCAACCTCAACCTGAAGCCTTCTTTATTGTTTGGTTTTTTGATAATTTCTTCTAGTGGGAGCAAGTGAAGTAAATGCCTTAACCAAGTCCAGGAGTTTACCAAGTCTAATGCATGGATTATAAACACTGCCATGCCGATCTTTAATAGTGATGCCTTAACATTCACTTTAGTAATAGAATATATCAAAACTATGCAGATCCCTTGTATTGTTATATTGCATTAATGCACCAATGGCCAACAAGACTTTTACCTAGTAAAATGATTAAGTTTCTCATTTAAATTCAAACACATGGTTATATTATATTGTCTAATAAAAAATATTCAATGCTATTTTTTCATGATCAATTAAATTCAATGCACTTACACATTTGAATTTTCCAAGCATAATAAACTTTTCATACTTTTTTTTTTTTGGTTGTATAAAGTTCTTCACCTTCTAAGAGACTGCATCTTTGCCAAACAATTTTGAAACATGTTGCAAACCCAATTACTTCCATCCCCTCCAACTTGAATTTGAGGCATTGTGCTTTTAAGAATATATCATTTTATGTTAAGAGCCTTGTAACGTAATAGGCCCGGCCCTGCTTTTGGTGGTACAAACTTAATTCTAATGAATTGTTAAAAAAAAAAAATTATGAATAATTCTAATGGATCTTCAGCTTTATTGATCTGGCATGTGACCTATTGTATTTAAGCATGTGGTGTATAACTCAGTGATTAGTTAGATTAGTTGGCAGTTAGTTAGTGAGCTGTCATTAGTTCCAAATTGTAAATTTAAGGATTCAGGTAGCTTTGGATATGGGTCTGCCCTGTTTTTACAGTTAATATTTGTGTTTTAACTACAAAAGTCTGATAAAAAGTTATTTAATTCTTCTTACCCTTAGGGTAGGTTTCAATTGTCCAGTGTTGCGGTCTAGATGTGTGGGTGAGTGAAGCTTTGCTGTTGGAGCAATATTTTACAGTAAAGGTCTATCTAAGAAGTTGTAGGGGAAGTAGTTCTTAACTTCTATGATCATGGTCACATCATATTATGTTCTCCTTCATCACTTATAAAAAAAAAAATGTTATGTTCTCCTTCATTGTTTTCACTATGGCTGGCAACTATTTTTTTGTTTTTTTTTTTAATATTAAGTCAAATTGAATTGTAATTTATCTTTTTCCATAGCACAATTTACTTGCTTAAATGAACTGGTTTTAGGGTTTTAGCTTTTAGGGTTTAATTCAATTGGGGTTTATGATGGAATACCAATGTGTTTTTTACACAATTGAGAGCTTGAATTGTTGGTATTTGGAGTCAAGTTTGAAAATTTTGATGGTTTTGTGAAATGGGTTTTACACTTTTAGTGTGTGGCTTTGAAATGGTTCAAGGGTTTTACATCTTGAACCAATCAGAGTCATAAAAAGTTAAGGAAGCTGAAATCTAATGCAGGAAAGAAGCTTGAATGGGCTCTGATACCAATTAGAATTCTAGATGAGATCTTGAAGAATTATTGAAAAAGGTTCTATGTTTAAGGGTTTAGCCGTTTAGGGTAATGAAAATATGGGATTTTGAATATGTTTGATGGCTTTTGGTATTACAGCAATGAAATGGTGTTAGGGTTGTAGGGGTTAATTCAGTTGGGATTTATTTACTACTGTCTTATTACAACAATTATGATTGTATATGAATGTGTGTGTTGTTCTTTAAGATGGCTGCGGAGTTGATAACATGGGATGTCCATTGTGAGGATGTGTTGTGTGACTCTGTACTTGGACACTATATTTGTGGGAATTTGCGTCCTTATCATGCCAATGCGCCCGTGTGGGAGGAGATCACACACCATCTTAATGCCCGTAGGGGGAAGGCCTTTACCGTGAGGCGGGTACTTAGGAGGTGGAAGCGTATTCACCAGAATTATCGCAGTGCAATGGCGGGCCGTACTAGATCTCTTCGACGCAGCGTTTCCCCCATGGCCTCTCCAGACCGATTGTCATTTGACCCGCCGCAGTAAGGCGGATGTGTAGTCGAAGCAATTTAGTGCATGTTCCTTTTGATATACTGCTGATGTATTTTGTTCCCATTATGTTCAGTAGCGTACTTTATTATGGATTACCATGTACTTAACCATGCACTAACTTAGTTGTATTTGTGACCACTTATTCAGTTTACTAACTCATTGCTTCGATCTTCCAGCTTTTGTATATCTAGTCACATTGTATATGTAGTAAACCTCGATGAAGGATTTATGTATTACCACTATTTCTTACATTCAGTGCATGCTTTTTCGTAGTTGTGTTGATTTAACTGTGGAAGAGTTTTCATTTTTTGGACCCCTTAAACATACATGGCACATGAATCTATGGTCCTATTACGCAATTATTTACATTATTATCTGTCATGAGCTTACCACGTGAGATGTTTTAATTAGATGGCATCTGAATCACAAGACAAGGATGACAAAAAGTGGCCCGCTTATATAGAACATATTTTTATTGAGATTATGTTGGAGGAACAACTTAAGGGTAGCATGCCAAATGGTGTGTTCAAGGGTTCTTTGTGGCCATCAATTACAGCTGAACTTAACCAAAGAACTGGGAAAGACTTTACCTGGAAGCAAGTTTTACAAAAGCACAATAGGCTTCGAATCAAACAACGCAAGTGGAACCAGTTGCTAACAAAACACACAGGGTTGGGGTGGGATGAGCAAACCAAAACAGTGACTTGTTCTGACAAGGTGTGGCAGAATGTGATTGCGGTATGTTTATTGTTATTTATTAATTATATAACGTATTGCAATTATTTATTTATGCAATTTGTCTCCAAGTTGGAAATATATTCACTGCTGTGTTTAGTGTGCTAATGTTTCCAAGGACATTGCAGGTCAATCGTGGTGCAGCTAACTTAAGGAAAGCGGGATGCCCAGACTACCCATCACTGCAGCATTTGTTCGCCCCTAGTACTGCGACTGGGAACCTGCAGATCTCCTCAAACACTCCTCCCCTGAATAGTGACGAGGAGCGTGCCCTAGAGGAAGAGCTTGCCAATGCCAATGCAAGTGCACCCACCCATTTGGACGATGACTGTTACACCCCTAATTTTGAGAGTTTCCCTGAAACTGGGGAGGATGCTGAGGTTGAGGAGGTAACCCAACGAGCGGGAAAACGTCCTATGCAAGATGCAAGTGGCAAGGGTAAGGGTAAAAAGGCATCGAAGAAGTCGGATAGGGTAAGTGAAATGACTGTGGCCCTACAGGAGTACACCGCAATGTCGAAGGATAGGTATAGTGGTAAACTTGGTAGGTCTACCGGTATATCCGACCAATTTGCTCAATCTATGGTAGCGGGTGATCCTTGTTCACTTCCAAAGGCAATGGATGTGTTGAATTCGTATACGGATCTAACTAACAAGGCCTATATCAAGATGTCAAAGGTTTTGCAGCAAAAGGATAATAGGGTCGTGTTTATGTGTATGCCGGAGGAGAGGAGGAAGTCTTGGATTGATGACATTCTAAACCCGGAGGAGGATTGAGGAAGAGCAATGTTGCATTATGACGTTTGTTTTTTGGTTTTTATGTATTATGGATTTGGGTTGTTCTATTTAGCACACTAATGTTTCGTATGGATGATACGAAAGTTTATGTTACTTATGAACCTTGAGATGTTTGTATGGTTTATGTTATTGTTGAACTTGGGATGTTTGTGTGGTTTGTGTTATATATTATGTGACAGATTTGGATTTTGTTAACGTTGCTTTCTTATAAGTTTATTATGGTGATTGTTGAATTAGGTGTTTATATTATACATTTATATGATGCGATGAACTTCTTTTAATAACAGGTGAATACGTTTATTATGTTTATATTATATATTTTTATACGTTTGTGCTAATGTATAGGTCACTTATGGCGTCTGGAAATGACTGGTGGCAGGCAGTCCAAGAGTATGACTTCGATGATGCATACTTCAACGACGTTGGATCCAGCAATGACTGTGAAGACAATGATGATGATTGGATCGATTCGGAGTCCGAACGTGAAGAAGCAGAATTTAATTTAGTGAATCCTATAGTCGGGGAGATGTTTGCCTACATGCAGCGGCATTATGACAAACAACCAATGCGAACAAGTGCGTTAACCGGCAAGGCGTATATGGACGAGGTCACTGACGGTAATCCAGGTAAGTGTTACGAAATGTTCCGTATGACACCTGAATTACTGTTACATTTAGTAGACGAGTTGGCTCAACATGGTTACTTGGTGGATTCGGATCGTGGTGAGGTGAATGCCACTCAAGCCGTGGCCATGTTATTGTACATACTTGGACACAACACCCGCTTTAGATGTGTTGCAGACAGGTTTCAGCACTCAACAGAAACTATGTGTCGGCATTTTCGTCAGGCATTGCGAGCTGTCCACCACTATGCGAAGCATTTAATTAAACCTGATCAGAATGTCACAAGCCTTCCCGAACATCTTCAAGTGAACAAGTACTGGCCATGGTTTGAGGTACAAAACATCCCCTTACTTAACTAACTTCGTATAACAATAAAATAATATGATATTTGGAATGTGCTTGCTAAGATTAATGAAAACTTTCATGTGTAGAGATGTATAGGAGCAATTGATGGAACGCACGTGAGTGCCCGACCTCCTGCAAATGAGACTCAAGCACATAGGGACCGCAAGAGCCAGGTTTCAACTAATGTGCTGTGTGTGTGTAACATGGACATGCAGTTCACATTTATACATGGTGGGTGGGAGGGCAGTGCGAATGACTCAAGGGTGTTCGATGAAGCGATCAGTGACTCGAAGCATGGATTCCCATGGCCACCAACAGGTACTATACATTACTATGCCTTCAACTAAAGTGTTTTTATCCTCCACGTCTAAGTAGTATGTTTATGAACAACTTAATTAGTGCTTAATGGTTGTGTGTGTCTATAGGGTCCTACTACTTGGTGGATTCAGGTCTACCAATTGGCACTAGTTTTCTCCCTCCTCACAAGTCAACTAGATACCATGCGCAGGAATTCCACTCAAGCGGTAGACGGATAACATCAAAAAAAGAGCTGTACAACTACAGGCACTCATCTTTGCGGATGGTTATTGAGCGGTCTTTTGGAGTGCTGAAGGCCCGCTTCCCCATTCTGAATTTAATGCCAAACTTCAAGCCAGTTAGGCAGCGTTACGTGGTTATTGTGTGTTGTGCTCTACATAATTTTATACGCATGAACAATCGGAGTGATGAATTGTTCAGAACAATAGGGGAGAGTGGTGGCGAAGGTAGTGTGACTAATAGTGAAGGCAGTGGCAATACTGGAGCATCAACAAGCTCAGCAACCCAAAGGCATGAACTAGAAATGTCAACTGCATCGAAGAGAGCGATGGGCCAATTTAGGGACAATATCACTGACACAATGTGGGATGATTATGTTGCCCGTGGCAATATCAGATGATTATATCTAGAATGACATGACAGACACACGTGCAGAAATGCTCTTGGCATAATTATGTAACGTAAATCGATTGTATCAATTATTAAAAGATATATGTAATGTAAGGGTTTCAAGTTTCAACTGTTATGTGTCGACCCTCACCAATTGCAATGAATTCAAAATTGAACACTTTTGTTAAGCGGCCACAACGGTCCCTCCATTCTAAAATAATTTATTACAAATAAAATGCGAATATGCTTTGGTTGAGGGAGAGATGGTTTCAAGTTTGATGTGCTTGTTTTTTTGGGGGTGGGGGGTGGTAGGGGTTTATACATTTTTTTTGAGGTAGTTTGTAATTTAGATATTACAAAGATAACATTTGGATTTTCCTGTGATTTTTTGGTTTTCCATTTTTTTGTTTGGGCGGTTTTAGTTACTAAAAATGTTTAACCTTTTTAAATAAATTTTATATGTTTTGGATATTAGGAAGAAAAAGTTTTGATTTTGAGAAAGTTTGTTTTGAAAAAGAATTGCCTTTATATAGAATTCTTTGATGATGCACAATATTGTAGATGTTATTTAAGAATTAATATTTTTTTATATTTTACCTTTTGAATACATATAAAAATATGAATATATATATATATATATATATATTCATATTTTTATGAATAAAAAACTCAATATTTTATATGAAACTTGTTCCGGTCTCTCACATCCAAAAAAATCAAAAAATAACTCTATCGAATTCTTCAAGTTTGGTAGCAATAAATTTTTTTTTTTAATCTATACTTTTGGCGTGCATAACAAAAGAAGATATATTTACATATGGATAGGCATTAGTTCATTACACATCTAATTATAATATTCATAGCATGAATTGTTGCTTAACAAATGTAATGTACATTATATACGTGACCGTCAATGGTTCATGGCAGACGCAGTTGCGTATGGCAATGACCCCCAAAAACAGTAGAGAACACAAAATAAACCCCGAGTATAGTACAAGACAAAAATAAAGCTACCCTATACTTATAGACCTTGTCTTCAGCAATTCGGAGTTTGAGATTACTTTTTTCCCCCTTGCGCTTTTCTTTCCTTAGGAGCTCCAATGCTTCTGCTTCCCTTGCATAAGCCTCATCTCTTTCATTTCTTGCAGCTACGGCGTCGGCCTTATATCTCGCAAACCTTTCGTGGACAAGTGGTGCTGTTGCACGGCCACGTGGGCATGTGTTCTTGTCCAACCATCTGAAGAACTTACATGCCTGATCGGAGTCCTGCATACAACATTGAAGGCATATATAAGATGGTCAACAAAGATAGTAAACAAATGACAAGTCGAATATGTAATGACAATAAAATTGAAGATAGAAACTAACCGGCGCCCATTGCTGACATCCATAGTACCTCCTACCGAAATTACGGATAGACAAAGAGGTCCTTTCCACACACCGATCCATATCGCACATATGGCCGGTAGAAGTGGACTCATAAGTAGTGGTAGAAGACATGGTTATGGCTTTTCTTTTTCCAATATATCTACACACATATATTATATTCTTGAGATGTTTTCACACCTGTAACCAACACACAAACAACACATCTAGGCTAACCCATCTGCCATAATCAATGTAAACTCTAAAGATGTTGGTTTATATCAACATCTATTCCAAACCAACCATACTATTAACAATGATAGCTCATCTTATGCCAAGTAATGGCCTAATGTGCAATCTGGGAGTGGGAACAAAAATAAGCTATATTGAAAATGACTGAAATTGAAGAAACAATTTTGAATCTGTATGGATCCCTCTCTTATTTACTAAAGCTATATTGAAAATGACTGAAAAACAAAAATACATTATGTGGGTAATTAATCAAAATGGAGAAATGCGACGTGGGTTATATAACAGTTTGTGTTTCTCATTTAGTATAACCCACATTCATTTAGTATAACCCAAGAATAATTATGTTGTTCTTGTAGCAATCTCAATCCTGCATGTTCATCTGATGTGTGTCCAAATTAGTTTTGGCAGCTATAGATAAGGTGTTGGTTGGCACTGCAACTGGCATTTATTGAGGGTGCCAGTACAATGAGAAATTTGGACGAGCTTCACATTGAAATCCTTGAACTGATGTGCTTAATCTTTTAGTAGGCAATGAAATAATGCCATTTTAATTATTTCACACCAAATTCAACATGTATTTTTCAGTTATCTTCACATTGTTAATAGAAAAAAAAAAAAAAAAATTACCTTTCTAAGTCAAATCCAAAAACTGTATAGATAACACTTGAATTTTTCTATTCATTTACTAAAGTTGGTCATGATGAATGATGGTGTAGCAATAGATGAATGGTTGGAAATATTGTGAGTGATGGTGTTGGTGGGGGCCAATGAATACATATTATGGCCATACCATTTTAGATGTAGTTCACATGATAGTGCAGCTGTGGTTGGTTCATTGTGGGATGAACAGGTTAAGTTGTGTTGTCCTGATGATTGGAAGGACCTGTTCTCAACCTCATAGGCGCAGGTTGAGGATAGTTATCTAGGCTGTTCAAATTCAGTACCAGCTGTAAATTAATGCTTGCTGTTTATTGCAAGTATAAATTCGATCATTATATTATTTTAGATTAAAAATGCTTGTATAATTTAATAATTGAAAGTTCTACATATAGCCTTGAGGCTGGATTTTGACTCATTGTATTATATATATAAGTAGAACAGAGGTCTGTTAAGGCGTGGGTTGGGTATTGTGAAATCCAGCTGCCTACTACTAACATATCTTTTTTTTTTTTGATAAGTAAGAATAGAACCATGACGAATTTAGAAGAAGAAGAGAACATGGACCTCAGTACAGTGCATATATATGGTAGGACAATTTAGAAGAAGAGCTCTAATATCATCTACATGAAAAAACCATGACAAATTCCCCTTCCCTTTCAAACAGCCACACCAAAAAAAAAAATTAAGTGGTACATGACATAGTGCTTCTAATCTCACCAAACAGACACACAAACAACAGTAAAACAGCCACACAAACAGCAGTAAAACAGTCACATAAACAGCTAGCAAACTTAACTATCATAAACAGCCAAAGAAACACCCTTAAAACAGAATTAAACGGACTTAAAACAGATACCAGCAGGCAACTAACAATCAGGAAAAATTAAACAGAAGTATCAAACTCAAAACAAACTTAAAGTTGGAACAACCAATTGGTAGAAGATATGATATCAAACATAGAAAATACATAAGTTTTTCATATAAACAAAAATGATGTGATTACCATTTTATTTCTATTGAACATATCTAGAAGTGATAAAATGTTGAACTATAAGATATTTGACTGTAGTGTTGCAAGGGTGATTATTGAAGAACACTTATTCGGACTAATTGAATTTCTAACCTATAAGATATATGTTAGAACAATATATTGCCCAAGATAAAAATACAGGATTTCTAATTCAATTGCTACAAAAGGTCTCATTTTAAGTGAATAAAACCTTCAATAAATTAAACGGACTTCAATATTCAGTGATATTGAAGCAGCAAAGTAACAAAAAAAAAAAAGGGTTGATTTATTTACATGCCTGAGTTGAAATCTGCCTAGGGATTCTTCTAAGAGCTCGGCCAGATGAACTTTGAAGAACCGACCTGCAAAACCCAGAACAGTTTTCTCAAAATCCAAATGCAAAACACACAAATCAGCGAAATAAACAAAGTGAGAGAGTACAGGACTGTCGAGTTAGCACCGTCTTGGGTCGGAGGAGACCGGTCGTGCTAAAATCGGAAATGGGTACTGGTTATTATGCTCGTCGGCGCCGCTGGGTCACGACGGATGAGATGGCACCGCCGTGTTCGTGTTCTTCCTCTTTTTCTCTTTTTTTTTTTCCTTTCTTTTCTGGGTTCGGTCTCCTTGTTCTTCCTCTTTTCTTTTTCTTTCCTTTCTTCTCTGGGTTTGGTCTCCGTCTTCTTCTTTCTTCTTTTTTGTTTTTTTTTTTTGTTTCACTGGGTTCGGTGGGTTGGGCTCTTCCTCTTCTCTGGGTTTGGTCTCCGTCTTCGTCTTCTTCTTTCTTCTTTTTTTTTTTTTTTTTTTTTCTTTTAACTGGGTTCGATGGGTAGTCTTCAAGGTAAGGGAAGTTGGGCAAGGTTTTCTGGGTTCGGTTTTTCTGCCTTGGGAGAGTGACAGGCTGAAAGGAAATGGGAAATGGGAAATAAGAAATGAGAAGTGATGGGAATTGGCAAGGCGCGGGTAACAAAACGGAAAGTGTCTGAGCAAATGACAGAGCTGGGCCCCTCAAACAGTGTCAAAAATTGGTGAGTTTTGGAATTTTGGTGTGAAGCCAAACGAGTATTAAATGTGAGTGATGGGTGATGAGTGATGAGTGATGGGTGATGAGTGATGAGTGATGAGTGATGGAAATTGAGTGACGGAAATTGAGTGAGCAAAAATGTTTGGCCAAACAGGCTCTTAGTGTTTGCCCTTAGGATTTCTGTGTGTTTTTGAAAATGTACCATGTATGGCTATTTATATTGAGAATATAGGAGTTTGAAACGACTCCTAAACGATGTAAGATTCATTCTAAACCTCAAAATTTATGTAGAAAACTTGTCTTTTTTGTGTTTCTGGAACCCTACATGCGTGCGTAGGATAGTGCCTGCGTGCGAATGCATTATGGCTGCCAATGTAGGTTGATTCCTGCATGCGCATGCCATGGGTTTCTTTGGTCTTATTTTCCAAAAATATATTTATTTGTTCATTAAAAGTTATATATTTCATTTTAACATTTTTCAAGTTAATTTTAACATCTAATTGGGCCCTAAATCAACCTAGGGTCTTAGAATTTCAGCATCATTGGGAAATGGGGGCCCGAGTTGTAAGGGGTACAAAATGCAGTGTCTACAGATGTCCCTCTTTTGATTTGTGAGCTTTGCTAATGGAATCAAAAGAGTAAGAGAAAAAAATTTTTGTTTCAACGTACGACTCGGGCCCAACCTATGCACACGACAAACATCATGCATACATGGGGCAGGGTGCAACTCCAAAGAGTTGCGTGGGATTCATATGTCCGAATTCCCACCTTTGTTGCTTAGGAAATGAGCAACAACAGGTTCATTGTCCTAGAACCTGTTTTGCCAATTGCAAGCAAAAGGCGAGTGACTCACTATCCTAGAGTCACTAAAAAAGAAAAACAAACAAGACCAGCGGCTACAACCATTAACTAAACAAACGAGGGTGGCCTTACAAGCTTCAAAGGATATATGTGTGTGTGTGTGTGTGTGTGTGTGGTGTCCATCCAGGGCTCTTGCTTCAAACTTCTTTGGATAGCTTATGCCTCTGGGTAATAGTTGTCTTCTCCATCTTTATCTCTACTTGTTCTAGTGAGGCTCTTGCCTCGGGGTGAACTTGATCTCTATCTCTATCTCTACCTCTTCCACTCTATATTCAATTCCCTCGGGATATGTGCATGATTTCTGTATGATGTGCCTGCATGTTCAATTCTCGTAGGATATGTGCACGATTTCTGTAGTCCAACTTTGCTTGACTGGTGTGTGGCCTGTGCCTACATAGTCAATTCCTGTAGGATATGTGCAAAAGTACTGTGTTGTATAGGATTTGTTCCTGCATATTCAACTCCTTCATGATATGTACACAACTTTTGTGGTGATTCCGACCTACCATGAAGTCATGATGGTGTACGGTCCACTGGGGAGGGGGTAGCTTACTGGGGATTTCTTGATAGTGTGTTGCTCACTGGGGAAATTTTCCTCCACTAGAGAAAAATTATCTTCTTCTTTATTATAACTCACTATGGATTGATGTTGACTCCACCCTTGAGGGGCTTTTATCGACTCCACTGGGGAATTTTCATCTTACAACTCTCGAGGGGGCTGCTTCTATGTCTTAGACCTACGGGGGAGTCCTACTGAATTTTACTTGGGATTTGGTTGATGATCTTGACTCACAGAGGAGTTTTCATGATGAATTCTGATCCATTGGGGGGTGTTTTCGATGCTTTTGATCCATTGGGAATACTTCTGATGCTTTTGATCCACTAGGGAAACTTTGCTCCAACGGGGAAAATTTTTCTTCTTTTTTCTTATGACTCATTGGGGATTGATGTTGACTCCACCCTTGAGGGGGTTTTATCTACTCCATTGGGGAATTTTCATCTTGCAACTCTTAAGGGGGCTGCTTTTATGTCTTGGACCCACAGGGGAGTCCTATTGAATTTTACTTGGGATTTGGTTTATGATCTTGACTCACGAAGAAGTTTTCACAATGATTTCTGATCCTGTGACTTAAATAATGCTCCCAAGTGCAAGATTGTCGCAAAGGAATATCTCGGAAAGTCCGAGATCGAATCCCTAAGGAAAAGGGAATTGATTAGCAAATCACAAGAGAATAAAACTAAAATAATAAAGTTTAATTGAAGAGATTTTTGATAGTTTAGTAAAGGTAATTTAAATTGAGAGAAAATAACAATATATTAAGGCGCTAAGGTTTAAGGATCTGCACACAACACATCTATTGGTAGTCTTATCAATATTTATTTTATAACTCAACTAAAATTCATATGAAGGATGATCTTAGTCGGATGATTTAACAATAAGAACTCAAGAATTAATTTTCTAAGGTAGTTTCATGCAATTGATTGATTTTAGGCAAAACAAAACTAGTGAATTAGTTTGCAGGGAATACTAAGCATTTGACGTGCCTGGAGCCTATGATAAATCAAAGGATTATACAGAACTAAACACTTTTCTAGATGAGTAAAACAATCAAAAACATAAAAACACAAGCATTAAAACCAATAAATAATTGTAATAATTGTTAAGAACATACCAATAAATGGTTGGGTTTCACCCCTTACCTTAGCAAGGCTTCTAGTAACACAAATAAAACTCTAAAAACTGTAAAGAAACTTTAAGAAAACCTAAATTATGTTCTACGGAAGCTCCCTTCTGAATTTTTCCCTAAAGAGCCTTTAAATGGGTCAACGAATCCTATTACAAGTTGAATTCCCGTTTGGAGAAAATCCTAGGTTTTTGGGCTTCACTTAACCGACGTTTTTGGCCCATTTAACTTCAGAATTTGGACTTTTGGTAACTACAAAGTTGTAGCCCCCTAAGTTAGCTTTCCAACTCAACTTGAATCATCTCAATTGGACATCTGAGCCGAAAGTTATGCTCTAAATACTAACTGGTGTGCAAGCTAGAATCCTAATCCGAATTGGACTTGGATTAGGTGCAAATTTCCTTTGATTCCTTACTCCAATTAGACTTGAATTTAATTGGGTTGGCCTTCTTTAACTTCATCATGGCCCTTGTAAAATTAAAGTCCATTAGCTTTCTTCTTTACACAAATCCACTTATTTAATTTCATCAGCCTACAAAAAGCAAATTCACGCATTAAAATTCAATTAAGCACAAAATTGGTTATTCAGCATTATTCCAAAATTAACTCAGAATAAGTTTGATAATGCTTTTCTAATAATGATATAAATATGCAAAATTAAGCTATTATTAACTAGGGGATGTTTTCGATGCTTTTGATCTACTGGGGATACTTTTGATGCTTTTAATCCACTGGGGGATGCTTTGGATGCCTTCAATCCATTGGGGATGCCTTTTTAGGATCTTTGTGTTCTTTGTCTACTGGGGGAATTTCTGTCATTTTTTGATGTATTTTTGAATTCTTCTTTCACTTCTAGCCTCCTAGGAACTTCATGGGGATATTCGAAAAAATAAATTCTTTCTTTCACTAAACTACACGTAGTTTAACAAGAAGGCCTAAACTACACATAGTTTAGCCGCTTTTTTTCTCCAACATGTACCAACCGTTTTTTTTTCCATTCTCCTCATCTCCTTCACCTCTTCATAGTCTCTCTAACTCCCTCTCCAAAAACCTTCTACCCTCTCTCATTCCTTCATAATCTGACTCTCATCTCTTTCTTCAATCTCAACTTCTCTCTCAAACTCTCTCATCTCCCTTAATGGCACCCAAGTCCAAGAAGAGTTCTTACATCCTCTACATTGATGCATTTCATCTCACCCACTGTAATGGAGTAGTAAGGTTGGATGAGGCTCCTTCCTTGACCTACTGATCACAGCAACATCTTTTTGAGGGTGTGAGAGCCGGATCGGTGAGTTTTTTCATTTTTTCCATTTTCAAGCTTTTCCTTTGATTTTCCATTTTGATTTATTTTTAGGCTTGTAAATGCTTGGGTTTTGCTATGGGATGGGTTTAGATGAAAATCTGACATTTTATGAGGGGTAGGAACATGTTTAGGTTGAGTTTTGATTGAGGAAACCTTGAAAATGTTGAAGAACACCCTTCTGTGTTTGTTCCTGCGTGTGAAGGTTCGGGCCTACTTGCACAGACATGTTCTTGCACGCGTGAATCTGTTCTTCGGTTCATATGCGTGTAGGTTCCAACCTATGACCGCATGCAGAATTCTGCGTACACAGCTTCCTTCTTGCACACACACGGTACCAAGCAGAAACCCTAGTTTGGGCATTTGGACTCCTTTTTCATCTGTTTGCAATTTTAACATCATTCCTCACCATTTTTGCATCAAACTATATGTCCCATGTCATATCCCATCCTATTGTGAGTCCAATATCACTTTCCCACTATTATTTTCTCCTAATCATGAATTTAATCTCATTTTCTTTTTGCAGGTTTTACCACCATATTTTTGCAGAGGGAGTACTAGCTGGGAATTGGTATGGTACAACATCCTTACTGAGGAGACTCGGGGCCACATTCATAGTACGGGTTTTAAGCCTGTCCTTCACTTACTGCTTGAGAGGTTTGCTAGTGCTGTCTTGGCGCAAACCTTAGCTAAGAGGTAGAGGGACATTACTCACACCTTCCACATTGCTGATTGGGAGATGAATACCAATCCTCATGACTTTCCTTGCATGGTCGGCCTAGGGTTTGAAGGAGTCCTGATAAGTTTGGAGGACGAGTGGGGCACTTAGTTGGATGCAGAGCTACTTGAGAGGAGGAACAACATGGAGACGATCCGCTACATCGACTATAGATACCGTATTTTTTTTTTCCCTCAATTTGCATGCTAGACCCCGAAAATTCTAAAAGTATTAACTATTCTCCAAAGGGCATTCTTGGAGCAGTTTCTACACAGTTTTCTCTCTTTTCTCCACATTTCTCTCCCAAAAAGACATCAAAAAACCTTTGATTCCTCCTCTCTCTCAAATCAAAAGGTAGTGTTCTTACTCTTAATCTTCCTCTCCTTGGTTCCATGCCTTGGATTTGAGGTTTAGGGGTGTGGATATAGCTTTTTAGCTATAATGCACACCCTTTCTCTTTATTGCTTTTCCTAGCATGTGTCTATGGTTTTTCTAGCATGTTTCCTTGCTTATGCCATGATTTACCGCTTTGATGTTGTTGGCCTAGCCTTCTTGGCCTAGGATATGTCTACTTTCATGTTTGTGCTTAGATCCACATGTTTTTAGGCTCTTCACTATGTTCATGCTTAGATCTACATGCCTACGTGTTTTTTGCCATGTTTTTGCTTAGATCTACATGTTTGTGTCTAGATCTACATTTTTATGCTTAGATCTATGTGTTTATGTGCTTTGTGCCATGCTTGTGTGCTTAGATCTATGTTGGTTGCTATGCCATGCGCTACTTTATCCCTTTTTATCCCTTGATAACTCATTTTCTTGCTTTTTGGCCCTTCCAATGGGGTGTAGATCTAGATCATGTGGTCTAGGCTTACATTTGCACACCTAGGCCTATATTAAAGGGTTTAGATCATTTCCTTTGCATGTCTATGTTTGTTTGTTTGCTTCTATGCTTTATTTCCATGTTAACCTTTCTAGATCTAGGCTTTGCCATGTTTTGGCACCCTTTATGGGCTTGTACTTGTGTGGTTGCATTCGTCACTCCTAGGGTTTGTTTGGATGTAACCACTCGTGAGATACACCTCCGTGGTGTTGGTCTGCTTGATTTACACATTTCTTTACTCTACGCAATGTTGATGCTGGCTTTGCTTGTTTTGCACCACCTGTTTGGCTTTCTTTGCTTCTTTGCATCTTTGCATGCGTGCCTACATATTCATGCATTAGTCTGTGTGTTGTCCATACTCCAATCCAATGGAATAATGTACACTCGATCCAAACCTACATTTTTCCTCCTAGGACACCCCATTTTGTTTAATAACATGTTTGTTTGCTCTTTCATGTGCTTAGCATGCTTTGTTTGCCCCCGTTTGGCTTTCTTTGGTAATATGTTCTTTGCATGCTCCCCCTATCTCCTTTGTTTGTTTTTTTGCTTGTCTATTGGCTTGTTTCTTATGCTTTTGCATGTACTCACATGGAGCAAGGATACTTGGAGCATGGGTGTGACTTCCTAGGCATGAGCAAAAAGGGTAAGGATGCAAGCCTACAATGGGCAATGATTAGTAGATTAGGGGGCCTAACCCCCCTAGAGCGGTCTTCTCTAGAGCATGTATTAAGGTCCCCCTTCATGTATCCTTCTTTTACTTTTCATGCACCTTGCTTTGGCCGCGTTCCTTGGGTATGGCAATGTCTATTTTACATATCCTGTACCTTGTTGGGCCATACCCTTGGAACACTGGCAATGTCTAGTTTATTTTCCTGCTCTGTGTGATAGTATTGTACATGATACATGTGTGTGTGTGTGTGTGTGTGTGTGTGTGTGTGTGTGTGTGTGTGGGTGGGTTACTGTGCACTTTGTCTGATGGACTCTCGTGGCTACATGAGTGATCCTCTATAGTCATGAGAGCTCTTGACCTTGTAGTATGGGTATGTTCTCAAGGCGATTGCCATAGGTGCATATTCATGCTATATTGTGTGCACGATCATCACGGTGTGATTGTCCTGATCCATGTTACCAAGTGACATTGGTTTCCCCATGAATGCGACACATATCAATATGTTTAATGCTTTGGAGGGCTTTAACTCGTCACGGTGCGAGCATGTTGATACGCGTCATACAGACAAACGTAAAACCCTATTGATGTGCCATAGTGCACCAAATACAAAACTTTGCTGGACTTTTGTTGTGAAAATGGGGCATCCCCATTGCCGTATTCTAACGTTAAATGCTTGGTGAGAATAGCATTTGGCATGATATGACACATTTAAGGCGAACCACTGCCGGATTTTTGCCACAAAAATAAGGCGAAATGCTGCCGAATTTTCCCCATGGAAATCTAGCAACAACTTCAAACACACTTGGAAGGCATCGATTGGGACTACACCCATTCCAAAATGAAACCTCAAAGCCCAACACATTTAAAGCCCTGAAGCTAATGCCAATAGCTTGTTTTCAATTGCCAATGTCCAAAAATTATGATTTTATGAAAATAGAGGACTGTCTACGAATAGGTTGTGGGGTGCCTAACACCTTCCCCACACGTAACTAGACTTCCGAACTTAAGAATCAAGATTTTTTTCCCATCCATATTAGATTAGGAAAAACGACATTTTTCTTAACCTAGAATCAGTAATAAAATCAAATAGAGTTAGGTGACCAATCACACTTTAGGAAAAACCTAATGATTGGTGGCGACTTCACTTACCCTTGGTAATTACCTTAAAATATAACAGATTAAAATATAATAAGAAGGAAGAAAAGAAAAGGAAAAGAAAAGGAAAAGAAAAAGAAAGAGTTAAGCTTAATACCTCACACAAGAAGCTATTCAAGCTTGATTTTGACCAGTCCTCTCAATCAATCTATTCACAAATCAATAGAAATGTGATTAGAAATTTTAAACCCAAAGGATCAAGGCCAAAATAGGCCCCAATCAAATAAAAATTGACTTGAAGGTGTTTGTGAAAAACTCCCTTTTTTATTCATTTTTCCAATGAATCTTATGTTTTTCCTTAGGTTTTTCTGTGTGTTTTGAAAAGGTACCAAGTAAGGCTTTATATAGTTGGAAAAATAGGGGTATAGAATGACACCCAGACGATGTGGGATTCATTCCAAACATTAGTCTTTAATGCAGAAAACTTGCCTTTTTTTATGTCTCTAAAACCCTAGCTGCGTATGTAGACTTGTGCCTGTGTACGCAGGTGTGTTGCCTACGTTTGTAGGTGTGCTTGCGTACACAAACTATGGGTTTCTTTTGCCTTTATTTTCCAAAAATAAAATTTTGCTCATTAAAATTTATATTTTCCATTTTAACACCTCTCAAGTTAATTTAACATCTGATTGGGCCCTAAACCAACCTTGGGCCTTGGAATTTAAGCATTATTGGGGAACAGGGGCCCGAGTCATAAGGGGTACAAAATTCAGTGTCTACACTCAAACTGCCAATTGGAGGCAAGAATGCTTGGCCTACTTTTACTCTTCCTTGGACACGCTTAACCGGGGGACTTTACGCCAACTAGTGGGGCCTTGGAAGCTCCTCGAGGTTAGTGTCTTTCCCTTTTCTCTTGTATCTCATGCATTCTCACCCTTATGGTCATATATCCACATGCCATTTAGGTTAAGACTATGTACCATATTCTTGCTGACTGCATTCATACCCACATCTTGCAAACTTTTTATCTTGTAAAATGCAATATTTGTGCCTTGCAAACTATGCCATAACCTCTTGCAAACTGTCATATATGTATCTTGCAAGCTGTCATGTTCTCTTGTAAACTATCATCTTGCAAACTATCATATCTATACCTTGCAAACTATGATTTGGATCATGCAAATTGTCATCTTACAAACTATTATCTAAATCTTGCAAACTATCATTTTGCAAACTGTTATATCTTTTCAGTGCTAGGCCATGGAATATGGTCTTATTGCTTGGGGAACTTCAGTGGACTTGAAGAGTGTCACCTCGATCTGAGCGCACCTCGACAGGCTCTCTCCTGGTGATGTAAGCTAGAAATACATTGCTTTCCACTTTTTTTGGATGCTTCTTAGGATTCTCTTTCTAATCCCATGTGTTATCATAGATTGTGTGGAGTCCCTGGGCCAGTGCTAATCTTGTAGTGGACACAAACTTAGAGGCAGTTGCTATTGTTGCTACTAGGATCTCCCAGCCCCTTGAGGGTGCTAGATTGAGGGTGATCTATTTGGTAGAAAGGGTGTGCTGCTAGCTGGTAGGTGAGGATACACCTTAGGTTCGGATGGACCCTCCAATGTTTATGCTTGCCATTCGCTCCATGACGAATGCAGAGTATGATTTGTGGGGGCTGGACATCCCTTACACTGAATGAGTCACGGCTGAGCTAGACTATGACGGGTTTAGTGGGACTCACCTCATGCCTTCCCTTACTGCTGTAGTATGTGTTCTTTCTTCTCTAATTTTTCTTCAATCAGTCATCATCACTTGTGTCAGGCTGGCCCTGCTGCTGGTGCTCTCGTTGACCCTCCTCGTCTACCCTGGTAGGTCTATGTTTATGGCCCTGATGGCTTTGCTCGAGAGTGTCCCGTTAGTCGCATTATAAATATCACGAGCTACACTTTTCCTGATGGCACATAGGTGGTGAGTTCCCTTTCATTCTTGTTCTCTTTCCTTTCTATTCTTGCACCCCAACACTTGTTTTAACACCCTTTACTTCAAAATTCAGCCCACGGTTTAGGAGCATGAGAAGCTCGTTTGGTTTGCGGAGAACCTCAAGCTGGAGGTGACTAAGTACTCCAGGCAACTATATAGAGGGAAGGATGTTGGTGATGATGATGATGATGATGGTGGTGGTGGTGATGGTGGTGATGGTGGTAATAGCGGTGGAGGTTCAGAGTCGAGTCCAAGCCATCAGCTAAGGAAGAGGCATTTCCGGTGACCCTGCAGACAAACAAACAGACATAGACACAGCATAGCATAGCATAGCATACTTTCTTTTTTTTGTTATTATTATTTTTCTCTTTTTAGCATACATTCCTGCATTTTGGATTTGATTTAAGACATTGGGTTGTATTTAAGAACATCTTTCACAATTCTACTATTCTTGATCTTTGACATTTGGCAACTTTGTGCTTGGATTATGCCTTGAGTAGTCTTCTAAGTTGTAAGACTCATAGGAGAAGTTTTTGGGAGAAAAGATACTCAAAACATGAAAAGATGTGTCTCTGCCTTCCTTCCTACGTGTGCAAGTCTTGACCATGCATGCACAGTCTTGACTCTACGCACGCATACCGAGGACCAAAAACCCTAATTTGCCTCCATTCAAGTAAAAAATAACTGTTGGGTCCCCCAAACCTTCACCAAACACATCTTAAACTCCGAGAACACTTCTCTAAGCTTTCCCACGGTAGAACTTCTCTCTTTTGGAGGTTGCGGTATGGATTAAGGAACTTGGCAAAAGTTTCAAAGAGGCTCTCACTCCTTTTGGTCTCTCTTCCATCTTTCCCATACCATCAAGTCAAAATAGATGAATCTCTCTCAATCCCTAATTTTTGCCTAGGTCCTTAACTTAGCGGGATTTATCTAACTTTGCGTGGACTGCCTTTCAATTTTCAACACATCAAGACTCCTTATATCGTCTTTGAACTTATTTTTTATTTTTTACTCTCTCTTTCTTTTCCTTTCACTCACGCCTTCTCTCTTTCCTTTTCCAGATATGGCTATACAAGAAGTTCCAATTGCTTCATCCAACTTAAGGACATAAGATATGACTTAGAGGCTGTCATGAAGTGGGTTCATATAGCTGAGAAAGCTTACAAAAAATCCAATCAAAGGAAAGAAAGACTGACCGGCCACCTTGATATGCCCTAAATTTTACTTTTCTGCACTTTATGATTCTCATGTCTTTTCTTATGAATCTAATAAAGGATCAAAATATTTCAAATCCCTTATAGAAACAGTTTATCATCTTTTAATTTGGAATGAAAGAACCATTCATTTATTATCTTTGCTTAATGTCGTTATTTTTCTCTTCTTCTTCTTTTTTTTCTTTTCTTGTTTCCATGCCATTTAACTTTTTTCCATGATGTCCTTTAAGTAATTTTCACCATACCCGTGGTCTTTGCCCCTATCTTTTGCCTAGATCGCCCTTTCAGGTTTTCAACCTAGCAAGGTCCTTTTGTCTTAATTTTTGCCTAGGCCGCCCTTTTGGGTTTTTAACCTAGTAGGCTTTTATTTATTATTTATTTTTTATTATTATTATTTTTTTTATCTTTCAAATGTTGTACCTTCGAAGCCTATCCACATTGATTAGGCAAAGCATCTCTTCCCCATCCAAGTTTCTAATTCACGTAGCACCTCCTAACATGATCTTCTTGATAATAAAAGGCCTAGACCATCTTGGCTTCATCTGTCCTCTTGGATCAAAAGTTTCATCTCTAAGCACTTTTAGGACCAAGTCCCGTTCCTTAAGGTTTCTAGGTCTCACTGTAGACACTGTATTTTGTCTGCCCTCGATTTGCATGATAGACCCTAAAAATTCAAAAAATATTATTTTCTCTCCATGGGGCCGCGGAAACATCTAGATTGACATGGCGTAACCCATTTGGGCATCGGAGCATTCAAAGTGCTTTTTTTGACCAAAATGCCCCTGGTCAACCCTAGGTTGACCAAAAGTCAAACGAGGTCAAAATCCTCACAAAATAACGTTTTCATGATTTTACATCAAACCCGAGCTACTCGGAGACTTTTGTCAACTTTGACTAAATTCGACCAAGTTTGACCCAAGGTTGACTCTTGGTAGGCCCCAAAAACCTTAATTTTGATCTGACGATCAGAATGGGAAGAGACTAATGTCAATGTGAAGATTATCAAATTTTCTTTCCAATGACTATTCGTGGGTCGAAATTGGAGTCAAAATAGTTGAGATATCTAGAAAACTGTGCAAAGCACGTCAACACGTTTCTCGAGGCCATAGCTTTTGATCCAACCATTGGATTTCCAATTTCTTTAGTTTTCTAGAAACTAGACATCAAGAACTTTCTAGGGTCACCAAGATCAGCCCAATTCGACTCTGGGAAGGCCTTCAAATACGCGTCCGAATCTGGATTAGATAAAGCTAAAACTACTAATGTCAGCAGGGGTGGCTGGCGGCAGCTATTAGGCCGTTGGTGATAAGTGGTGGCCTTACAATGGCCGGTGGAAGCCAAAGGGTCAATTTTGGCCTATAAATACACCCAGACCCCCTCATTTTGAAAAAATTAAAAATAAAAATTGGGCAATTGAAGCATTGTTTGGGCATTTTTCTCTGTTTTCTCTATGTTTCTCTTCCAAAAACACCTCCAAACACATTAAAACATCTTTAATTTTTTTCTTTTCACCGAAATTAGAAGGTAGTGTGCTTGCACCCAATCTTTCTCTCCTTGGTTCCATACCTTGGATTTGAGGTTTAGGGGTGTGGATGTAGCTTTTTAGCTACAATCCACACCCCTTTCTTTACAAAGCTTCATCAAGCTTTTTTTCTAGCTTTTCTTGCTTAAATAACATGTTTTATTGCTTTCCTAGCATGTCTATTAGCTTTTTACCATAATTTATTGCATTGATGTTTTTGGCCTAGCCTTCTTGGACTAGGATATGTCTAAATACCATGCTAATGTTTAGATCTACTTGTTTCTAAGCTTGTTTCTATGCCTATGTTTAGATCTACATGTTTCCATGCTTGTTTCCATGTTTATGGCTGGATCTATGCTTTTATGTGCACTTTGTCATGCCTATGCTTAGACCTATGTTTTTATGTGCTCTTTGTCATGCCTATGCTTGGATCTATGTCTTTTTAGGCCTCATATCTTGCCTATGTTTGGATCTACACGTTTGGTTGCTATGCCATGTGCTATTGTAGCCCTTTTGTCCTTAATATCTCTCTTTCTTGAGTTTTGGCCCATATTGGTGGGTTGTCAATCTAGATCCCGTGGTCTAGGCCTTCATCCACACAACTAGGCCTACATTAAAGGCTTTGGATCATTCCCCTATATGCATGTGTATATTTGTTTGCTTCTATGCTTTATATCCATGGGTGGTTACATCCAACCCCTGTGTGGCTTTATTTGGGTGTAACCACTTGTGAGATGCATCTTCATGATGCTAGTTTACTCTATGCATACCGTTTCTCCACTTCATGAGATGATATGCTTGCCTTGCTTGCTTGTGCCCCCATTGGCTTTCATTGTTTCTATGCATCTTTGCACACTTGCTTATATGTTCATGCATGAGTCTTGCTTGCTTTTGTCATCAAGCCTACTTCCTAATATCTCGTGCGGGTTCACACATGTCTTTGCTTGATGGCACACATGTGTCGTCCATACTCCAACACAATGGAACTATGGACACTTGATCCAAACCAACATTTGTCCTCCTAGGACACCACCTTTTGTTTGAGAACATGTTTGCTTGCCCTTCCGTGTGCTTAGCATGTTTGTTTGCCCTCGTTTGGCCCTTTTGTTAGTATGTTCTTTGCATGCTTTTTATTTGGTTCTTTCTTGGCTTGTTTGCTGGCTTGTTTCCTTGTTAATTACATGTACACACATCGAGCAAAGGACGCTTAAAGCAAGGGCACAACCTCCTAGGCGTAAGCAAAAAGGGCAAAGACACAAGCATGAAGGCGTAAGCCTAAAAAGGGCAATGTTCAGTAGATTAAAGGCCTAGCATCCCCAAGTAGTTATATCTCTCTACCACCCTTTCTTAGCCCTTTCTCTAAACATTGTATTAGGCTTATCCTCCATGTACCATTCTAGGCCGCATTCCTAGGGTATGGCTATGTCTAATTTATCATTCTTGCACCTTGTTGGGCCATACCCTAGGGATGTAGGCATGTATCTCTTATCTTTCCTGCACCTTGCTTTAGGCCGTGTTCCTTGGGTATGACAATGTTTGATTTACTTTTCCTACACCTTGCTGGGCCATACCCTAGGATGACGACATATTCCTACTTTACTTTTTTGCTTTGCATGATAGCATTATGCATGATGTATGTGTATGTGTGTGTATATATATATACATGCACTTGCGCGTGTGTGGGTGATTGTGCACTTTGTATGACAGACTCTCATGGTTACGTGAGTGTCCCTCGCAAATTATGAGCACTCCTGACCTTGTAATGTGGGTATGTGCTTAAGGCATTTGCTATAGGTGCATATTCATGTAATACTGTGTGCACAGTCATCACGGTGTGATTGTCCCAATCCATGTCACTTGAGTGACATTGGTTTCCCTATGTATGTGACGCACATTAACATGCTTGATGCTTTGAAGGGCTTCGGCTTGTCTCGGTACGAGAATGTCAATACACGTCGTATACACAGACGCGAAACCCTGCTAGTACGCCATAAAGCACCAAACTCGAAACTCTGTCGAATTTTTGCCGTGAAAATGGGGCACCTCCGTTGTTGCATTCTCACAACAAAAGCTTAGTGAGAATAGAGTTTTATGTGCTATGATGCACCTGAGGTGCAGCACCGCAAAATTTTCGCCACGAAAACAAGGCGAAATGCTACCGAATTCTTATAGTGAAAATTTGGCACCAAATCCTAAATGCACTAGGAAAACATCAATTGGGACCACACCCATTCCAAAACCAAACCTCAATGCCCAACGCGTTCAAAGTGCCGAATGCTAATGCCAATGTCCTGTTTTCAATTGCCAATCTCTGAAGATTAAGGTTTTACCAAAACAAAGGACTGTCCTTAGACAAGTGTTGTAGGGTACCTAATACCTTCCCCACACGTAACTAGACTTTCGAAATCAAGAATCAAGATTTTTTACTCATCCATATTAGATTAGGAAAATTAACATTTTTCTTAGCCTAGCTCCCCGAGCCTACCGATGCGCTTGCACGAGCGTCATCGAGATGGGTAGTCGAAAGGCGCGCCGTGAGGCAAGGCATCGACAAACTAGCGTCTCCACTGGGGATACTTAGAGAGTTTAGCCTTTAGAGCTTTTGATAAAACCATAATCTTTGAACATTGGCTTTCAAAAACATTGAAATTGGCACTAGCCTCCAGGGCTTTCCTTTTTGAAAAATGGTTTTACTATATCCTAGTAAACTATTTTCAAAAATCAAAAATTTTTTCCAAATTTTTTTTCAAAATGGTTTTATAAAAATGGCTTTAAGGTATTTTCGTATGTGTGAAGCTTTCCTCGTTTCCTAAGCATGCTTTACATCTTTCCTTCACATGTGCGAACCTTGGGTAGTAGACTTAATTTTTGTTACACCTTTTTCTGGTCATATATATATATATCTGCTACATTTGGAAAGTCTTTCCCTTTTCATTTCAAAATGCATGACATCACCCTACATTGAGCTGAACTCGAGCTTAGTGTTGAAGGTGAATGGTGGATGCGCATACCATAGCTAGTTATTGGTGCTGAATTATAGGCTTTTCTTGGGTCCATGGGTGGACCCGATTATGCTGAAAAGGTCCCCTTGATCTGCTCTATCCCACAACTTCTATGAAAGGAAGGATACAATGATTGAGGTCCCCCTTAAGAATAGGAGTAACTTACCTGTTAAGCCGTGTCTCATATAGTTGGCCTAGACTACGTTAAACTCGTGAGAACTAGGAAGAGCCAAGCCGAATGAACATCCCAGCCTAAGGTAGGATACCTTTGTAGGATTACTTTCAAATGAGTCAAGGGGAAAGTGTTATGTTTACAGGTTTGCCCTTTTTACTTGAATCAAAGAGTCTTGCTTTACTTCTTCTATCTATCTTGTTTGCACAGCATCTATGGTTAAACCCATAGGGAAAAGCAACCTTGTTGCTTGCACATTTAGATCATACCCAATCCCTAAGGGTTTCGAACCCTACAAGGGCATGCATGCATACACTAATGGCTCCGTTATGTAAATGTGTACAGATAAAATTTGTGGTAAGTAGCCAAAACTCCGATCCAAGGAGGACATTGCCAAGAGTCCAAGATCTTCCCCGAGAAGTCCAAGCTATCAAGAATGAAGCCTTTCCATTGTAAAATTTGAATTTCCTTGTATTGTAAAAGGCCCACTGTTGGAGCCATTATATTTAGCCCATGTTTTTGGGCATATAAAAAGCCAAGTCTTGTAAAAGCATTTCTTTTCCATGTAATCAAAAGAGAAGGGTTCATCCCGCATTTCCAAGTATGGTATGAAAGTTCTGGTTACTTGCTAAGCTTGTGCATTAATCTTGCATCACTATAGAAACTCGCCATGATAAATAACCGATTAAGGGTTAAAGCCAAAATTTTCAAAAATGATAGGTGCATTTTAAATAAGCAAGGACCTAAACTAACTTCTTGTTGGTGTCGTGTTTCCACATTGTCAAATGTACCCCATTTCTCTCCCATATCATTCTTTTCCTTTCATGGATCATAAAGAGAAAAGACTACTCAAAGAAAACAATTCAAGTTACCACTACACCGTGATCCCATCATCATTAGGTCTTGTGCAAGAGAGATGTCTACTAGTGAACCTTTAGCTCCTAAAGTAAGTGTTGCCGAGTTAGTTCAAATGAAGGAATGTATTGCAGAAATAATGCACATGATGTAATAGCTAGTTGTAGGAGGAGGACACAATTCATCTAGTCATAGTCAAGAATGTCCTATCCCCCAGGCTGAGAATGAAAACCAACCACCACCAGAATCAAATTAGGGCCAAATTGTGCCACCTTTCATTCCACAAGGGAACAATCAAGAAATGGATCCTTCTAAGGACAAGACATCAAAGTTTGGGTATGGCCAAGTTAAAAGCCAACTGGAAACCCTAACGAAGAAGATGCATAACATAAAGGGTTCCAACGTTTGAGGAAGTGTCAATCTAGATAGTTTGACCAATTTCCCTCAAGTCATTATGCCTTCCAAGTTCAAGGCACCCGAGTTTGTCAAATACGATGGCACCGAAGATCCTTACGCCCACTTGCCCATGTTCTATAGGAAAATGGCACCCTATAGGGATAATCATCCTTTACTCTACTAGATCTTCCCTAATAACTTGACTAGCCCCTCGGCCACATTGTTTGTGAGATTGGAAAAGACCTCCAACTGGAGAGAAATGGCCAATTCCTTCTTAGAATATTACCGGTTCAATACTGAGATAGCTCCTAACCACAGAGTTCTTCAAAGGACAGAAAAGTAGAATGGGGAATCTTTTCGTGAGTATGCCCAAAGATGGCGTAAGCTAGACGCACAAGTGCTTCTCCCCATGATGGAAGAGAAGATGATCAAATGGTTCATCGATTACCTTAAGCCTCCTTACTATAAGAAGATGATCAGTGCCCAAGTCACTCATTTCGCTAGCCTAATTCTAATTAGGGAGCATATTGACGAGGGTATCAGGAGTAAGAAAATTGTTGAACCCAAAGCATTGAGTTCTATGATCAAACAGTAGGTGAAAAAGAAAACTGGCCACAAAGGAAAGGAAGTCGATGTTCACATGGTTAACAAAGCGCCTGAAAGGCCAACGGGCATCACTCTTGTGTATACTGCCCCAAATGCTTAACCCTATTGGCAACAAATTCAGCCAACTCAGGTACCTAATCAAGCTTTTAATCACAGAAGAAGGCCAAATCCACTTTACTTCCCTAGAGGAGAAAATTGGAAGTTCTCTCCATTGCAAAGCCTAAAGATGGTCCTCCTCCACCTGGTTTTCTTCCATCCAAGAAATGTAAGCACCGTTTTGGAGCCGAATGGCATACCTTAGAAAAGTGTTGGTAATTGAGGAATCGAATCCAAGATCTCATTGACAACAAGCTGATACAATTCAGTAATGTAGTCAATTCAAATGTCATCACCAACCCCTTGCTTCCTCATCTAGAAGGGAATGTGAATACTATTCTCACGGTGAAAGAAAGGATTCTGGATTTCTTATCCCTTTTGTTCCCTTAGAAAGCCATGCTGCGGGCCTTAGCGTAGGAAAGTCACATTTATCTCGAGAACATAGGAGCTCTAGAATTCAACTGGGAAGTCTGCTCTTTCTGTGACAGTGAAGATAGGCATGCCCTATTTGATTGTAGAGTGCTCCAAGCATAGGTTCAGAGTCTAGCCAACCCTAGTATTATTTGGATCGAAAGAGAAGTCGTGCGGAAGGGCAATTGCATGGCAGCCAGCCTATGCCCTCCGGCTACCCAAGCAAGAGCTAGCTACAATGTTGTGTCAATTGGATTGAGGAAAGATTGGGATGAGTACTTGCGAGAGCACCTTTGCAAAATTCCCCTAGCTTTTCCAACTTCAGTCATCATCGAAAAGATCATAGAATCACCTATGGATTCAGGGGCATCAGCTCTAAAGAAAGGACAAGCCACACTTGTCGTTGAGGTTTTCCTCCTTTAGTCTTAGCATTTCCTACAATCGCAAAGTCATCTCCAGCATCAGTTCAGAAGGGAACCTCTATTGTTCTTTCTATTCGAGGTTTTGATCCTCTAGTTTTGCCAAGGCCTATCTTAGGAATGTCCAAGGTACCTGGCCTGAAGATTCTGCAAGTCGCTTTGCCCAGTCTGGTTATCATCAGTCCGAAGATATTCTCTATAGCACCCAATCTGTAGACTCAAAAGGGTGTCATCATTTGCATGCCAAAGCCCTTTCCTTACTAGGATAGCCATCATGTCCCATGGAAGTACGATGTGTCTTTGATCTCCACCCAAACTAGAAAGGAAGAGATTTGCTCTAACATCTCTTCAGATCTATCCGGGCTCACTAAGAGTGGTTGATGTTACACTCTTGAGGAGCTAGAAAAGAGGAGGAAATAGATTGGCAAGAGTATAGCTGAGCCTATCAGGAACAGGGTTAGCACTGAAGAAGCTAAGGGATTCTTGAAAACTATCCAAAAGGCCGATTATAGCAAGATCCAACAATTAAACAAGTCACCAACTCAGATTTCTATTTTGGCACTATTGCTATCTTCCAAGGTCCATCATGAAACTCTCTTGAAGGTGTTGAAGGAAAAGCATGTTCCTACCGGTATTACAGATTCCTCTTTCGAGGGTATGGTGTTGGCCACCAACCAGGTTTCCTTTTTAGATGATGAGTTACCTTCAGAAGGTAAAGATCACACCTTACCCATGCATATTGTAGTCAAGTGTGAAGATATGATTGTCGCAAGAGTGCTAATCAACAATGGATCGGCCTTGAATGTATGCCCGATGGCCGCTTTAGAGCACTTAAATGTGGATACCTCTCTTATCCGTCCCAGTACCATGATTATTAGAGCCTTTGATGACACCTGTTGAGAAGTGCATGGCAAGATTGAGTTAATGATTGAGATCAACCTAAGGTGTGGGCGTAAAAAGGGCTACATAAATGGAGTCACCACCTAGTTATATGGTCTAGGAACCATGAATATAGCATCCTTTCAAGAAAGGACCTTTGATCTTACTACTAGAGTTTGGGTTCGGAGTTTAGGTACGCTTTTGGGAAGGTCTTAGGCACCCAAGATCGCTCAACCCTAAAGTTGGCCTTCGGTCATTGTGTCCTATATCTTAACCCTATAAAAAAACTATTTAAATACTTGTATTCTAGACTCACACACACACTAACATGCAACTAACAAACAACATGGCATCTTTAACCCTAAACACATACTTATCCATCTATCCAAACAAAAAAGAGCCAAACATATTGAAGAAACCCTAATCATACATCTAACATATGAAAAACCCTATCATGCATCTAAAACAAAGCGGTAACTTAAACATGGTAGCAAGCATATCATCAAACAAAACATATTAAAACAATGCATGAACATGTGAATAAATGGTATTAAAACTCTAACACAAATGCATGAACATTGTTAATGCATGACTTACCCTTTACTTACCTCTCAACAACACAGTACCTATGGCATCAATGCATGAACATGTGAACAAATGGTATTAAAACTATGAATCCTTAAACAAAACCCTAATCTAGACATGTGATAACAAACAAGCATGTTAAAAGGTGAGCAAGTATTTTATGAGGCTAAAAAACATGTGAAAAAGAAGCTATATAGACAAAAATGTGAAGGAAGAATCAAAACAAACAAAAAATTACGGTGTTTGGGTAACGGCATCACACATGTTAGAACAAGTCTGCATACGCAAGAGTTCAACCTGCGTGCACAGGCTAGATCATGCGTATGCAGATCCTTACCCAAAAAACTTAATTAAGACAAAAACAAAGAAGAAACCAAACAAGACGTAAAACGTAAAATCTAGCAACCTAATTTGCTTAAAGACATGAAGAAAACCTAAAACTAACCTAAACAAACATATATATGTGTAAACTAAACAAAGAATCAAATTAAAACAAGAATTACAGGTAGAAAAGAAAAAAGAAAAGTTTAAAAGGATACCTTAAAGCAAAAGCTCCTAGGCTTGGTTTTTGACCGTTACCCTCAGTCAAATCTGTTAGGACATATGTGGTTCACTTGTTAAGAACATATGTCATTATTGTATGTAATTGGCTAATCCTTTGACAAAACGCACTTTACTTGTAATTGAGTAGATCTAGGATGTGTTTAATACTTTAAGAAACATGTTGTTCAAGTCTAGTATTAAAGCCATGAAGATTGGACCAAGAAACAAGTAAAGAAAAGTTATTCCATAAAGCTGGACAGATAGCTCGATAGCCTCTCGACACCTCTCAACAGCTAGGCTATCTATCGAGATTTTAAACTTCTTCTTATCGCAATCTCGATAGCTTCTCGACAGCTGGTGGATCAATCAAGAAATCTTCTGTCTCCAAGACAGCTCCTCGATAGCTTCTCAACAGCTGATGGATCGATCTAGAAATCTTCTGTCTCCTCGATAGCTCCTCGATAGCTTCTCGATAGCTGTATCTGTCAAAGTTTAAAGCTCGACACCTCCTCAACACCTCCCGATCGATTGAGGTTACCGGAATTTAGATTTCCAGATTCGATTTTTGGCCCATACAGACATGTATGTGTAAGGTTTCTTTTGTACAACCCTAGACCTATATAAGGCTTATTTTAGAAGCCGTCACATAAGAGAATATAAGGAGAACATATGCAAAAGGTGACATATGCCTTATTCTCTCTGAAAGAAGCTACTGTGTCTTTGCGCCTTAAGGTTTTGTAACCAAGTGCTTCTTAATCTTCATTGTTGATGAAGTGAAGAACTTTGCAGCCAACATTCTTCTTCTAGTTGGTGATTAAGTCGCGTACGGGGATTTGTGCAATTGGTTAGTCACGTATTGAGATTTGTGCATCAAAGGGTGGCGTTCATATATTGAAGAGTTCAGAGGTTCTGAAGCGGTAGAAGGTTTCTGCTGTAAGTTCATCTACGGGGATTGTAAAGTCTAGGGACAAAGGTTTTGTACTAGATCTGAAACTTCTCTTTACTATAGTGGATTGCTTTTCGGGAAGGTTTCCCCCAAGGTTTTTTACTGTGAAACTAGTTTGTTTCATTGGTTTTCCTAGGTCATCATATCTTGTCTTATTTATTTTTCCGCTGCATTCATTATTGACATGATATTGATGTTTGTTTGTTTTAACAAGTTTTATTCATAGTAAATCTAATTAACAATTTAAATTTAAAACTTGTTAATTCTATCAACTGTGGTCTAAATTTCCCAACGAGTGGTATCAGAACAGGTTCACTTTGATTGGATTAATTTCTTGAGTGTGATCCATTGACCCCTGTTGTCATGGATAGAGGACAATCTCTATTTATACCTTATTTATTTGATGAAACTAATTATGCATACTGGAAAGTTCGTATGAAAGTTTTTTTGCAGGCTCTAAGTCAACAAGTATGGCAAGCTATTGAAGTTGGCTAGATCAAGCCAAAGGAAGCGCCGGTGGATTGGGATGATGCAACAATCAAAGTAACAAATTTCAACAGTAGGGCCTTGAATGTTTTGTTTTGTGGGGTGTCTAATGAGGAATTCAAGAGAATATCATCCATAGAAGTTGCCAAGGAAACATGGACCATTCTTGAGACCACCTATGAAGGTACCAAGATAGTAAAGACTGTGAAGTAGTAAAGACTGTGAAGCCTCAAAGACTCACTAGTAGTTTTGAAGAAATAAGGATGGAGGAGGATGAGACCTTTGATGAGTTCTATGCTAAACTCATGGATATTGTGAATTTTGCCTTCAATCTTGGAGAATCTATTGCGGAACCCAAAATTGTTAGGAAAATCCTTAGGTCCTTTCCTGAAAGATTACATGCCAAGATCACTGCCATTGAGGAAGTGAAGGACATTGATCAACTTCCTTTGACTGAGCTTATAGGGAACCTTCAAACCTATGATATGGGATTAGGCTCAACGGGAAAAGGTGGAAAGAGTAAAAACTTGGCTCTTAAGGGTATAGAGGAAGAGATTGAGGACTCTAAAGATGAAGATGAGGATGAGGATCTAACCTTCATAATTAATGAGATTATTAAGCTTTTTCAATTTAGGAAAAAGGATAAGGGCAAACCTCCTAGGAAATCTAAATCCTTTAGGAAGGGCAAGAATGAAAAACCCCTTATTCAATACCATGAGTGCAAAGGTTTTGGTTATATGAGGATAGAGTGCCCAAACCTTATGAAGGAAAAGACCGAGAAGCCAAAAGAGAAAGGGTTGATTGCTACTTGGAGTGATACTGAGAATGACTCTTCTGATGAGTATGTGGCTGAATGTCGTCACGTTATGGCCTTTGCTGCCACAACCGATAAAGTGATTGTGGAGAGTGCTAGTGACAGTGAGGATTCTTTTAATGATGAAGTACCTAAGAAGTTGACCCTTCAGGAAGCCTATGATAAGCTATGCACTGAATTCATAAAATCTGAAAAGACTTCTCATCTTTGTAGAAAAGAGCTTAATGAGGTAAAAACTGAAAAATTTGATCTATTAGTCAAATTAGATAAGACTACAACGTTGGTTGAGACTTTTGTTATGGAGAACACCTCATTAGAAAAGAAGGTTAAGAATCTTGAGGTAGAGTCAAGCTAGAACTCAAATAGAGAGTATATCTAGTGCAAAGCTTGATGAGGTATTTAGTGCTCAAAAGCCTAGTTTTGATAAGACTGGCTTAGGATATGCTGTTTCCTCCAGCCCCTCCTCTTCCACGACTTCTAGATCAAAGACTGTCTTTGTGCTCCAATTTGAGAAAGGTAATAAAGGTATGAAATCCAAAACTGATCTGGCTAATTCTAAATCCTTTGTTAGATCTCATGTTTGTTACCATTGTGGTGTTTCTAGACACATTCGTCCTAATTGCTTTAAGTTGTATCCTTATAAGCAATTGTCCAAACGGTCACAGGTTTCCTCTCAAGGACCTACACCTTTGTTTGGAGAGTTATTAAAAGCTTTGAGCTTTTTAACTCAATTTCAGAAGAATTATAAATCTTCTATGTTCTTTAGTAGACATACTAAGACACGTGTCTTTTCATCTTCACAGCCAAAGACTTGTGTTGTGTGGGTAAGAAAGGAGCCTAAGACTTAATTGTCTTTTCTGTTTGTCCTCTGCTTTAATTCTTTCTATCTAAAGTAGGATTCTCTTTGCTTGATTTCTTATCTGCTTTTGGAATCATGCTTTCATGCATCTGCATCTTTCTATCATGCCTTCATGCATATGCATCTTTCTTTCATGCTTTCATGTTATTTGTCTGTTTTTATCTGGTTGTTTAGTTTTTATTTTGTTTTGTTTTCAAAATAAAAAAATAAAAAGGAAAAATCAGAAAAATACAAAAACAGTGTGTGTTTTGTGTACATTGGTACTTGTGTACCTTGGATGGCTATTGAAATAAAATTTTCTAAACTTTGTATCTTTTGTAGCTTAGATGAGCATCTCTATGCACAACTTAGCAAGTGAGCTTTGTGTCTCTTGTTTGTGATGAGTAAGATTAAGTAATCTCTTGTAGTTAACACTTGTATCACTCTTTTTAACAGGTAGGACTAGAAAATCCTAAAAGAAAGGCATAAATAACCATCTCACCACTGTTGCCCGCCAATCATGATAAGACATCAGTATGCTTTGGCATAGCAAAAGTGTGATGTCAATGACATTTATGTGCTTCGGCATAGCAAAATTGGAATGTCAAATATCATTGGGTAATTCTTTTCTATCTCTTATTTGCCCATGCATGATATGCTTAAAAAGAAAATATGCAAAGAAAAATAAAAAGCAAAAAGATTAAAAATGCTTTTAAATATGATTGCAAGCGTGTATTGTAGGAGATGTGGGAGTTATAGGATGTACCTTGAAGCTGATAGTCCCCATCAAATAGTTATGATTGTGTATGAGTTAAAGTGATTTTTTTATATCTCAAATCGTCAAAACATGTATACACTTATGCAATCTTGTGATGTTTTTCACACACAAAACGCAATATTCTTTGCTACTCTTGATACATGTGTAGGTACAATGTGATTTGGCCATCACAAGATTTACATGTGTTAATGTATACTCACTAAACTGTCTTGACTTATTTTAGATATATAAAATTGGTTAAACTTGTTTAGTGTGTGTGTGTATGTTTTGAGATCTATGTGCTTAACATTTTTCTTGTTGAGAGATTTGTTTTTCACATGTTTTACTTCTTTCTATTATCTTGTCATCCATAGCATCTTGTTTCATTACATTCATGCATTTATATGGATTTCTTGTTTCCCCTTGATCATCTTTATGTCTCTCGGGTGAAGCTTTCTAGCTTCTTGTACCCTTTTTCAATCATGACAAAAAGGGGGAGAAATTGTGGAGAACATGTGATTTCTTTTTTTGAAGATTCTACATGTTAGGAGGAGAAATACATGCCCTTGTAAGGGGGAGTTGTGTCTCATCTTGCTAGGGGGAGTGCTTACTTCCTTCTTCTTGTACACCAGTCTTGTGACCATTTTTGACATATATTGTACTTATCTTCTTTATATGATGATGTATGTCTTCTTCACCTACCTTTACATGTGTTGTTTCTTTTCAATCTTTATACACATGTTTCTTATTAATTGTATGCAGTCTATTATTTCTGTTTCACACTAAGATGCCTTGATGAGTTTTGTTTAAAGTGTTTCAGAAATACAAGTTATCAAAGTCTACTTGCCATAAACTCTCTTCTTGCAAAGTTTTTCAAGAGTTTGTGTTAGGATAAATTTTATTGTATTCAGCAAGTGAATATGAGTTGAGTGATTTATGAATTCTCTCATATGCTCATTTGTTTGTTGTGGTTTTGTCACAGATTGCCAAAGGGGGAGATTGTTAGGACATATGTGGTTTACTTGTTAAGAACATATGTCATTCTTGCATGTAATTGGCTAATCCTTTGATAAAAAGCACTTTACTTGTAATTGGGTACATCTAGGATGTGTTTAATACTTTAAGAAACATGTTGTTCAAGTCTAGTATTAAAGCCATGAAGATTGGACCAAGAAACAAGTAAAGAAAAGTTGTTCAATAAAGTTGGACAGATAGCTCACACCTGCAGACAGATAGCTTAATAGCTTCTCGACACCTCTCGACAGCTAAGCTATCTATCGAGATTTTAAACTTCTTTTTATCGCAATCTCGATAGCTTCTCAATAGCTAGTGGATCGATCGAGAAATCTTTTGTCTCCTCGACAGCTCCTCGATAGCTTCTCGATAGCTGTATCTGTCGAAGTTTAAAGCACGACACCTCCTCGATCGAGAAATCAAGGTTACGGGAATTCAGATTTCTAGATTTGATTTTCAGCCCATGCTAACATGTATGTGTAGGGTTTCTTTTCTCACGACCCTAGACCTATATAAGGCTTATTTTAGAAGCCATCACATAAGAGAATACAATGATAACATATGCAAAAGGTGACTAATGCCTTATTCTCTCTGAAAGAAGCTGCTGCGTCTTTGCACCTTAGGGTTTTTTAACCAAGTGCTTCTTGATCTTCATTGTTAATGAAGTGAAGAATTTTGCAGCCAACATTCTTCTTCTAGTTGGTGATTAAGTCACGTATTGGGATTTGCGCAATTGGTTAGTCACGTACTGGGATTCGTGCATTAAAGGGTGGCATTCATATATTGAAGAGTTCAGAAGTTTTGAAGCGGTAAAAGGTTTCTGCTATAAGTTCATCTACGGGGATTGTAGAAACTAGGGACAAAGGTTTTGTACTAGATCTGAAACTTCTCTTTACTATAGTGGATTGCTTTTCGGGAAGGTTTTCCCCCAGGTTTTTTACTGTGAAACTAGTTTGTTTCATTGGTTTTCCTAGGTCATCATATCTTGTCTTATTTATTTTTCCGCTGCATTCATTATTGACACGATATTGATGTTTGTTTGTTTTAACAACTTTTATTCATAATAAATCTAATTGACAACTTGGATTTAAAACTTGTTAATTCTATCAACTGAGGTCTAAATTTCCCAACAAAATCTATCGCAATTCAATAAAATGGTGAGTAGTAATCTTAAACTCAAAGGATTAGGGCCAAAAAAAAGGTATTAATCAAATAAAAATGACTTGAGGGTGTTTTGTGAAAAACTCTATTTTCTATGAATCTTAGGTTTTTCTCGTGGGATTTTTGTGTGTTTTGAAAATATACCATGTAAGGCTTTATATAATAGGGAAAAATGGGGTTTGGAAGGGCTCTCAAACGATGTAGGATTCATTCCAAACCTCATCCATTATTGCAAAAGACTTGCCTCTCTTATGCTTTTGAAACCCTAGCTGCATACGCAGGAATGTGCCCGCATACTCATGCTTTGGCTCATGTATGCAAGTAGCGACCAACGTACGCAGGCCGAGGGCCACTTTGGTTAATTTATTTCCAAAAATATATTTTTTCTCATTTAAAAGGTTATATTTTCCATTTTAACACTCCTCAAATCAATTTAATATCTGATTGGGCTCTAAACTGGCCCTAGGCCTTAGAGTTCAAGCATTATTGGGGAACGGGGGCCTGAGTTGTAAAGGGTACAAGATACGGTGTCTACACAAGGTCTTTCATGGTTAACTTCCAAGTGATTAAAGTGGACTCTCCATACAACATGCTCTTAGGGAGACCCTGGTTACATGCAGTAGGTGCAGTCACGTCTACCTTTCATTGGAGACTCAAGTTCATGACTGTTATGGTTAAAAAGCCCATGACTATTTTCCAGGAGACAACTATCCCCTACATTGATGCAAATGCCTTTCTAAAGGCGTCCTTCCACAGCTTCGAGCTAGTCTCCATGATTCACAATGCTTCAGAGCCTGAGTTAGCATGGCCCGTAGTAGTCTTTATGGCCACTAAAGAGATGCTCAAATTTGGCTATCAATCAAGCCAAGGCCTTAGTGCCATAGGACATGGAAGTACAACTCTCATCGAACTCCCAGATAACAAAGGAGGATTTGGTCTAAGGTATGTGCCCTCTTATGAAGAACTCTTTCAAGCTTCCAGAGGAAGTAAAAGGAAGTGTATTGGCCAAGGGATGTCTATTCCCCACATCAGGGCCACTTTTCTGGCTCCGACTGAGGTCATTATACAAAAACCTACCCAAGAGCTGTAAGATTGAGAATTGGATCTAGCCTACATCACTCAGCTCTATCATATCTTCTAAAGATTATCTGACTTCTACTATCTGACCAGGGGTGCCAAGCGAGACAGTAGGCCTTTGGACCATCGAGCCTTACTTTGTCATTGCACCAGCTGAGTAAGTAGTATTCCATCATCAAGTGATTGGGCCTCCCGATCACCCAAAAGGGTTGGAATAGCATATCTAGTTTGTTTGCATGCTTATGTTATTCCCTGCTTTATTTGATTCCCTGATCATTTCCCTGGTTTGTTTTTCTAGAAACAACAAAAAAGAGCATTTCCCTTTCATCATTATCAGACGTGTACTTTGTTTTCCCCATACCCATAATCCATTAATGAAGTTATCCAGTGTCTTATTCAAGAAATTCTTGTATCTCTCTTTATTTGCTTTCCTATGAATATGTGTGTGTAGATTGTCTTATGTTTCTCTGTATATGTTCTGTTTTATAGGATCTGTTTCGATTCCCAAATGGGTACATTGTCCTATTGCCATAACAAGGATTTTGATGATGTGAATAAAATAATAGATTTGGATCATGATGTTAAAGGATTAAAGGAAGTTCCAAACTTACCTCGAGACATCCTAGAGGCTCTGAACAGAGAGAGCGAAAGGTCTAAGCCCAAAGTAGAATAGACAAAGGTGATAAACCTTGCCGACGAAGGTGAAAAGGAAAAACCTATCAAGATCGGGGTAAACTTTCCTAAAGACATGAAACATGAGCACATAGCATTATTGAAGGAATTCAAGGAAATCTTTGCTTGGTCTTATCAGGATATGCCAGGATTAGATACATAGATTGTTATCCACAGAATCCCAGTTAAACCTGAATGCCCCTCAGTGTGGCAAGCCCTCCAAAGAATGAAATCGGAGATTATCCTAAAAATCAAAGAAGAAGTGTAAAAGCAATTGAATGCCGGTTTTCTTACTGCCATAACCTATTCAAATTGGGTCAGAAACATTGTTCTCATACCAAAGAAAGATGGGAAAGTACGCATATGCATTGATTACAGAGATCTAAATTGGGCCAACCTGAAGGACAATTTTCCATTGCCATATATCAATACCATGATCGATAACACCGCAACCAACATGTTCTTCTCCTTTATGGATAGATTCTTGGGTTATAATCAGATCAAAATGGCCAAAGAAGACAAAGCTAAGATAGCATTTACCACTCATTGGGGAACTTATACCTACGACATTATGCCATTCGATTTGAAGAACACTGGTGCCATTTACCAGCGAGCCATGGTAACCTTGTTCCATGATATGATGCATAAGGAGATCGAAGTCTATGTAGGTGATATGATCACCAAGTTGCGCACTCCTAGAGATCATTTGATAGATTTGAGAAAGCTATTCAAGCACCTTGTCAAGTGCAAATTGAGGCTTAACCCTAACAAGTGCATCTTAAGAGATAGTTTAGGGAAATTGCTCGTCTTCATAATTAGTCAGAGAGAAATTGAAGTGGACCCAACAAAAGACCAAGCCAACCATGACATGCTCGTGCTGAAAACTGAGAAACAAGTTTGAAGCTTCTTGGAAGGATCAATTACATAACCCATTTCATAGCGCAATTGACCACCACATGTGATCCCTTATTCAAGCTCTTGAAGAAGGACACGAAGATAGAATGGACAGATGAGTACCAAGCAGCCTTTGACATTGGGGGTTAAACTTTTATTAAGAACCTTAGATCTACCATTTTATTTTGTGTGAAAAAATTTGATGAGAATAGTTAATGAAAATTTTAATTTGAGTTTCCATAAAAGAAAAAAGAATGGGTTTTAAATAAAAATTCAAATCTGATTGGGATTTTTTAATATGGAAAAAGACATATTTTTATTTTGAAAACACACATTTTTTATTGAAAGATACATAAATGATTTTGATTAAAAAAAACAGTCAGATTTTTATTTTAAAAAATGCAAATCAAATTTTTTATTTAAAACAGACCAGATTTTTATTTGGAAAAAATGCAGATCAGATTTTTTTATTAAAAACGGACCAGATTTTTGTTTGGAAAAATGTAGATCAAATTTTTTATTAGAAACAGAGCATATTTTTATTTGAAAAAATGCAGATAAGATTTTTTATTAAAAACAAAGAAGATTTTTATTTGAAAATGAATGTTCAAATAGTGTGTAAAACACCTTGAACGTTTTGACCCCCAAATTACAAATTCAAGCTTATTAACAAACAATATGCGTGTGGAAAATGTAAATAAGCTAAAGCAAAATTGATAACATAATCTAAACCAAATAAAATCACATCCACAGTAGAAATTAAATGGCAAAGATTAAGGGAAGAGAGTTGCAAACACAAAGACAGCACAGCAATGTGTTATCGAAGAGGAAACCGAAGTCTTCAACATAAAACCTCCCCGCCGCCCTCCAAGCGGTCAATAATCCACTAGAGAATCAAGTTGGGATACATGAACAGCAGAAGACCCTCCAAGCCTAATCTACCCAGTGTACCTAAGCCCTTCAAGCTTCTTGCTCCAACAAGGTTGCGCCGAACCTTTGTCTTCTCTAGATTATCAGATTCCGCTATCGCCCATAGCATCAACCAATATCAATTGGTCCCTTCCTAACTGCTTTCCAAGCACCAAATAGCCTCTTCACAAATATGGTTACGGCGAGAAAAGGTTTTCACTAATGTACCTCTCAATGATGTAACAATGGAAAGGGTGAGAGTAGAGGAAATTGGAGAAATGAGGATGAAGATTGTGGATGAGTCAATCTTGTTTTTCTGTAGGGTTTCTCTCTCAAAATTCTCTCTAGAAGCTCTCTACAATACGTGGGTATAAGGGGTATTTATATTGGTGTGTGTTTGGAATGCAAAAAGTCAGTTTTTCCCAAACAGAGTGGACTGGCGACTTGGGCTCGCGACTTGACTTCGCGAGCTAAATGCCTGGCCAGTCTAGGACTTTTGTCATGTAGTAAAATAGCTGGCGTGACTCTTTAGCTATCTTGCATGCTTCGCACGTATGCCTGCTTTGGCGACTTGCCAGCCGCAAGCCAGTCACGAGATCCAGTCGCGAGGCCCTGCATGTGTGCACACTCTTGAGCATTTTTTAACACTCTCTCACACACTACTCTTACATCTTTCCCACCTAAATACAGGGTTTCTAAATGTTGAATTACAAGCAAATTGGCACAGAATAAAGCTAACAAAATGGTTAATTAAATTCAACCTTACAGAAAAAAAAAATTGTTGATTAGATTTTTTTATTAAAATAGACCAGTTTTTTATTTGGAAAAATGCAGATCAAGTATTATTAAAAACATACCAAATTTTATTTGGGAAAATGCAGATCTGATTTTTTTTATTAAAAACAGAGCAGATTTTTATTTGGAAAAAATGTAGATCAGATTTTTTTTATTAAAAACAGAGTAGATTTTTATTTGGAAAATTCAGATAAGATTATTTTTTAAAACAGAGCAGATTTTTATTTGGAGAAAATGCAGATTAGATTTTTTTATTAAAAACAAAGTTGATTTTTATTTGGAAAATTCATATTAGATTTTTATATAAAACAGAATAAAATTTTATTTGGAAAAAATGCAGATATGATTTTTTATTAAAAACATACCAGATTTTTATGAGCAAAAATGCATATCAAATTTTATCAAAAACATTTAGATCAAACTTTACGAATAAAATCCAGATCTAGTTTTACTTTGAAAGAAATACAGTTTAACTCTTAATAAAAAAAAATAAAGAAAACTTGCAAATTTGATTTTATTTAAAAAAAAAATTGCAAATCTAAAATTCTAAGGTAAGATTCAACCCTAGATCTAAACATGTTCATCAATTAATCATGTGAAAATTTTTGAAAGCAAAAGAGAACATGTGATAACATATGAGAAACATGATTATTTAAACACAAAAGAAAACATCATGTCCATGGAAACTAAAACACATATGAAAGCATGTTATGGAAACAAAGTTAGAGTTATACCTACATGAACTTAATCCTCAAGGAAAGAGTTCCTCAAAGAGAAACAATTTTTTTTTTTCTTTTTTAAGGATTTAAATGAAGCCTCTTAACAAAAAAGTTCCTAAAGCAGAGCTTCCAGAACTTCTTTAACATAGGGGAGAGAGAGAAGTCAGAAAAAGAAGGGTCAGAAAAAAGGGTCCATGAATGTTGGGAGGCCTCCCCTATTTATAGAGGTGTTATTTGCTTAGAAAATAAGCTACGTTTTCTAAAAAATTAAGTCCAATTAGCTTAAAAAATAAGCAAAAAACGTATGGGGAAAATCCTAAAAAAAAAAAAGGAGATTTTTATAAGTGTAAGCTAATTTTTCATTCAGAACAAGCTTCAGTATCTTGATCATATCTTTTTACTCAAAATTCAGATTAAGCTGAAATTTTGACAAATTAAGAGAAATTCGATTCTCTACAACTTTGCCAAAAATTGTCTAGTTCTACTTTTAAGTTCTACTATGCCAAAAGTGCCTTGGAACGTGAATCTGAAATCTGCTACTTGATTAGCACGTTTTTGAAGTGTTTTCCAACTCAAAAACTATATTTGGATGAATTTAAGAGTTATTTTCATGATAAACCTCATTCCAAAGTGATAATTAGGACTTTTAAAATAATTAGTTTGAATATAATTATCCCAAAAGCCTAATTATCTACGGTCTTTAAATATTATTAGCTTATTTGTTTTAATCCTGTGCAACAAATCTCACTTTAAGAAAAATAATTAACCAATCACAAAAATTCGTTTAATTAATTTTAATCATCAAACAATCGAAATTAATTTCAATTAATCACATGTGATCAGCTTCACCCCATACAATGCATGCAGACCATGAAAACTTGATTTCGTGATATCTTTCAATCCGACGGTCTGATTTGGGAATTAGACATGCTGTCACGACCATTAGAATCTTAAGATCATTATTACGATATGCAATTAATGAATTAATGCATGCAATGCAACTATGATTTTTCAGGAATATGAATGGTCATTCTAGTCATCTTCCAAGATTAAATTATGGGTGCAAAATCGAGTGTCTACACCCTGAGCACACAATCAATTTGCAGGCACTTTAACAGCCCTAGCTAGAATGGTCAAGTTGGCTAAAGGAGAAGATATGCGATAACTGGGCATATAGAGGTTCGCGGTGTGCTAGCCTATTGCATGAACAACAAAGAATGCATTAATGTGGAAGCCGAGATCAACGGAAAGCCATGGTACCATGATACCAAGGCTTATATCAAGAATGGTGAATACTCGTCTGGAGCCATGGACAGTGAGAAGAAGTTTATCAGGCGCATGGCATGCCAATTCTTTTTGAGTAGGGAAGTCTTGTACAAGAGGAACCATGGTACAACTTTGCTTCGATGCATAGATGCCCTCGAGGCTAACCACCTAATGGAACAGATGCATGAAGGCTTGCTTGGAGCCCATGCCAGTGGACCCCTATTGGCCCGAAAGATTATGAGAGCTAGCTGTTATTGGCTCACCAAGGAAAGCGATTGCATTAAGCATATGAGAATGTGCCATTATTGCCAAGTCTACCAAAATAGGAAGAATGTTCCTCCTCAACCCCTGCACTTTCTAGTAGCATCGTGGCCCGTTTCAACTTGGGGTATGGATGTTATCGGACCCGTGATTCCAAAAGCCTCTAATGGTCATAAGTATATCTTAGTAGCTATCAACTACTTCACAAAGTGGGTAGAAGCCGCTTCCTACAAAATTGTCACCCAGGCTGTGTGGCCTAATTCTTGAAACAGATCATTTACCATTACGGCATACAAGGAGAGCTCATTATAGATAATGAGATAAAACTAAATGGGAATACAATCAAGCAACTTTGCCAAAAGTTCAAGATCGAACACCGAAATTCGGTTCCTTACCCGCCTCAGATGAATGGCACACTGGAAGCCGCCAGCAAGAACGTAAAGAAGATCTTAATGAAAATGATAGATACCTATAAGGATTGACATGAGTTCTTGCCATTAGCCTTGTGTGCCTATTGTACTTTTGTTCGCACTTCCATGGGTGCAACCCCGTATTCTTTGGTATACAGCATGGAAGTTGTCCTCCCTACAGAGGTAGAAATCCTATCTCTTAGGATTTTGTCTCAAATGGAGCTGTTAAAAGCTGAATGGGCCCGTTCCTGATATGAGCAATTGAACATGGTAGATGAGAAGCGCATGACCGCAATGTGCCATGGACAGTTATACCAACGCCGCATTAGGCAAGCATTCAACAAGAAAGTTAGACCTAAGGTCTTTGAAATAGGCGACCTAGTCTTGAAGAGGCACAACCAGGCCAAGCCTAATCACAGAGGAAAGTTTGCCCCGACTTATGAAGGCCCATATGTGGTGAAAAAGGCCTTTTCCAAATGAGCCTTTTCCGAAGGAGCCTTGATCCTAGCTGACATGGATGGGCATGACTTTAATATGCCCACCAATTCTGATGCTGTCATACAATACTTTGTATGAAAGAGCCTCCCAGTGCATCCCATTTTCTTTGTAAATAAAACAAACAAGAAAACAAACAAAAACAAAAAGAAACAAATAAACAAACAACCAAAAACCAAAAAAAAAAAAATACAAAAAAAAAATACAAAAATACAAAAATATGAAAAGGTAGATTGAAAACCCCAAAGGGTGGTTTACGCAAAAGGAAAGCAAAAGAAGGAGCGTGAGCGAGCCTACTAGATTGAAAACTTGAAATGGCGATTGTGGCAAAAATAAAGGCAATCAAAATTGTAATGTCAGTTGAACTACATGATGACCTGATCCTTCCCAGTAGAGGTACATAGGTAGCCACCTTGGTTCGGTCACATTTTGAAAGAAAGATCAATCAGTTGAATCTACTTGGGTTTATGATCAAAATCAAGAAAGAAAGATGGACTCCTTATCCAAGAAAAAGATATAAGGGTGCCTCAAAGGTTTCTCCATGTCTACAATGCTTATAGCCCTTTGCGGTTTTTTCAAAGATTTTATGGTTCATGCTAGTGGAAGATGTACCCCGATGGGAAAAGGGAAAGATCCGCCTAGAACAGGATGTATCCTTCAGAACCTAAGATATTGATATGTATAGACTTATATTTACCACTTTTATTTGTATGATTTTGCAGTTTCAAAGCATTTACGCACATATTCATTAAACATGTCTATTTTGTGCCTTTCTAATCCTTTCATGCATCTATCATTCTAATACCAAAAAACATGAATCTTATCTCATAGATATCTCCTGATGATCAATATATACCTAAACATCTATCTCCACCATCTCTTAGTTTTTAAGCATGCCTAACAAACTAGACTATGATTTAAAAACTCCAAAAAGCGAAAGGCCTTACGTAATTTCCTGACAATTTACAAAGGACCTTTCCATACATGGTGGAATACTAACCACATAGCTTATGTGCGGAAATAAAAAGAAGCAAAAAAGAACACAAACAAGTCAAACATGGCTCAAACGATTTCACACCGCCCTACACAGTATCCTAAAACTAGTGTGGAGAATCAGATCATCCAAAGGTTGGTACGAAGGAACCCTGCCACATCAAAGCCCAGATCTCTAGCAATATCTCAACGTCTGCCATATGAATGGCAAAGACGTATAAGCTCCCTCTCCAAAGTGAGACTCAAAGTGGAACTCTCCCTCATAGTGTCAAGCAAAGCCTACAAGCTGCCAACCTCAGTAGTAGCAACTCTCAGTGCCTGCACCTTCTTAGCCAACTCAGCTTGGAGGTGATGAAAAGCTAACTATGGCTCACTAGGCTCATTAGCTGGCCCATACTCCAAGCTCAAGGTAGAATGGATGAAAGATCTAGCCTCCAACAACCTCAGTCCTAAATCATCAGCCTTATTGCTAGCCTCAGTCCTACCGACCTCCACTATGGCCCTCTCCTCATCTCTCGTCTGACAAAAGATAGTAAATTTCTAGGTAAGATCTACCAGCTCACTCTTCAAGCTCATAACTCAAGATCTCAACTGAACACACTTTGCCTCCATGGCTGAATGAGCCAGACTCCTCTACTCAAGATCCTCCTATGTCCTCTTCATCTCATCAAGATCCTCCAAAACAGAATCTGCAATCTCCTTGGAGTAATCCTTATCTCTGATGGCCTCTGTCAGGCACTCCCTCATGTCTTTAAAGGTGCTCTCGACCCTGATCTTGAACTCTAGAGTGTAATCCCTTAGTATATTAGCAAGAATTTGGGGATCAAGAGAATCTAACATTGACAAATCAATAAGGAAGCATGGATCTCTACTAGCTCTCCACTCCTTAAACTCAGCGATAGACCACTCTTGAGGACAAGTAGGAAAGTCAATAATTGACTTGCGCTCATTCTAGAAGCCAAAAGCATGCTCTATTACAGCCACATCAATATCCAGAAGCCCATACTCACAAGTGACTCTAGAAAGATCACTGAGTCAAGAGACATGCTGATTGCCCCTAAATTGCCTCATGGCCATGCTTGGGAAGTACCTTGGGCAATCCTAGATGCCCACCAAAGGGATGCCAAGCAAACCAACACAATAGGTCCAACCTTGCCACCTAGTGACTCCCTACTTGACTCTCCAAGTCCAGTCAACAGGACTCAAGCCAAACAAATATCACAACCAACCATCAATATCCCCAGTAAAAGAAAGATCAAGAGCTATAATGAACTTAACCTTCTTCCTCCTCAGAAATCCTATAGGTTGTGCCTTGGCTATCACACTCAGATGACTACAAAATCACAATTGTAGCAGATGTACATAACAACCAAGCCTACCACTACCCGTCTCAAGACAAAAATAAAGAGATAGAACAGTCTCAAAGAGAAGAGTAGGAATGAAAGAAGTGCTATGAGGTAGAGTACTCACCAGGGGTAGTACTACAAATTTGATGGAACCAGATTGAGAAGGGAATAGCATTGTACCAAAGAAAGCCACCATGAAGGCCTGGTGCCTATAGGACACCCAATGCTTCTTCAGGTCCACAAAATCCTCCCAGTAAGTGGCAGGGCACTCAACGGATCTGAACTAGTCAAATAGAAAATCAAAGGGCATGCTACCTCCTAGCCCACTCCCAGACTAAGTCAACACCTCAATGACAAGCCTCTTCAAGCCCAATAGTTTTGCCAGCCTCTTGCGATAGCGAGTGTAGACCAATGATTGGTAAACCTAACTCGCAAGAGTAGACAGAGCAAGGAAGCAATCATACTCCTCCAAAGTAGGCACCAAGTCTACCTCTCTGATGGTAATACACCTTAAAACAGGATCCCAACAAGTAGCAATGGCCTCCAGTAGGTGCCAATCAAGAGGAGTGTGAAAAACTGAGGTGGCATCTCCAAGGAACCGCTTGATGTAGGCTTGATCCTTGCAAGAAAAGGAACTCCACCATTTCTTGAGCTCCCTCTCATGGAAAGTCTCCCACTCAAGCTCCACCATGGCATCATAAGTTTGGACTCCAAGAACATCCATGATCAGATTTAGAAGAATCCAGTGTTTTGATGTAGATCAGCACAAAAATTTGTGAAAATCAGAGTTTCTAGATGTTTTTAGGGAAGAAAAAGGGTAGGAGAAGACCCAAAAAATCACAAAAGTAGAGTGTGGAGGGTCTGGGCAGAACCCATACATTTTTACTTGGATCACGAGGAAGCACACATTGTGTGTCCACCGTCCTAGGTAGTGCACATACAATGGCCGCCCCACCTAAGGACACATGCCAGGGCTTTTCAACCCCCCAGGCACAACCCCACATGGATTATGAGCTTAAATCTAGAGGATGGAAGGTTTTGGATAGCTTTAGAGTGAAGATTCCCTCAATTTTTGCACAAACAGTGGTGTGCGGGCGATTCAGCAAAAAACCAAACTACCAAGAGAAGTTTTTGCACAACTGAGAACATACAAAGCCAACAATGGGGCATTTTATCTTTGCGCATCTCGTCCAACATCCCGAAATATCTTGAACCTCATTTTCGAACCCTGTTTTGCTTTGTTAGGGGTTGATTAAGCCCTTGTCGCCAAGGCGTATAATGGGATGGTGCTAAGGTCGTTCTTGATCTTTATGACAACCCATCCAACATGGTATAAAGGTATCGAAAGTCGTTTCCCGAGCAAATTTCCTTAAGGGAACCTCTCTTTGAAGCACCAGCTGGTTCAATCGATAGTCAAGATAATTAGTGCATTCTGCTCAATGACAAGTCTGAGAAAAATCTTGCCCAAGGAATCCATAATTGTCATTAGGATTGATAAAGAATCCATCATGGTTTAATCATCCAGTACAAGCTCAAAACCATTTTAAGCTGGTTCATCGGTCTAGAACCACGTAAAACCCTACACTGGGGTAGTTTATTTTGCATGATTCCATCCATTTTATGCTGCTTAATATGCTAAAAAACGAGTCCGTCTCACCAAGAACCTTTCCTCTCAAGTCAAGAACAGCATAAAAACCTACACTAGAGTAGTTTATTTTATGCAATCTTCCCTTTCTCTATTCCCCTCAGCAGGTTGATCACTCTCAAATTTCACCGACAAACCCGTGGAAATACGGTGCAATACAAATGAATATGAAATATAAGCCGGCACATAACCGCCATTAACGCTAAACTGCTGCTATCATACATACATGTAGACCTACCGAGAGGCAATGTTTAGTCATACATCAGAAGCCTACTGAGAGGAGATATCAAGAATCATACATGTAAGACCTACCAAGAGGCAATGTTCAATCATACATCTAAAGCCTACCAAAAGGTGATATCAAACATATACATATAGGGCCTACCAAGAGGCAATGTCCATACACACATAAATCTAGTCCCATTGGGGCTATATAATACATACATGTCTGTGGACACAAGGGGTCCTTTTGGAGTCGCCACCTAGTTTTTTCAATGGTTTAGGAACCATATATATAGTGTCCATTTCGAGGAAGGACCTTTGATCTTACTACTAGAGTATGGGATTTGGAGTTTAGGTCCATTCTTTGGAAGGTGTTAGGCACCCAAGATTGCCCAATCCTAAGGTTAGCCTTCCATCGTTGTGTATTATGTTTTAACCTTATTAAAAACAAATTCAACACTTGTATTCTAACTCACATACACACTAGCATGTATCTAACACACAACATGGCATCATCATCCCAAAACACATGTCTATCCATAAAACAATAGAGAAGCCAAAAACCACACATATTCAAACCCTAGCATTCATCTAGCGTGTGGAAACCCTATTATATCTAAAACAATGCAGCAAGCCCAAACATGGTAGCAAGCATATCATGGCAATCACAAGGTCAAGTAAAGCATACGATTGGAATTGAAAGATACAAAAATCCTAATTCTAACAACCTTGCATGCTCAAAACATAAAAAGAATTATAAAACTAACCTAAGCAAACATGTATAAACATAAACTAAGCAAAAAACATAAATAAAATGCAAAAAGAAGAACTTAAAATGAAAAGAAAGGGTTGAAGCTTGATACCTCAAAAAAGAGTTCCTAAGCTTTGATTTTTACCGTTCCCCTCAGTCAAATCTATCACAAGTCATTAAACATGCGATTAACAATGTTGAACTAAAGGAATTGGGGCCAGAAAAGGTCCCAATCAAATAAAATTTACTTGAGGGTTTTTTGTGAATAACTCCCCTTTGATTCACTATTTTCTAATGAATCTTAGGATTCTCCCATGGGATTTCTGTGTGTTTTGAAAATGTATCATGTAAGGCTTTTTATAGTGGAAAAAATGGGGTTTGGAACAGCTTCTAGATGATGTGGGATTCATTCCAAACCTTAGCCATTATTGCATTGCATTTTCTATGCTTTTGAAACCCTAGCTGCGTACGCAGGAGTAGGCCTGCATACGCATGCTTTGGCTCACGTACGCAGGCTGTTACCCACGTACGTGGGCCGAGGGCCACTTTGGTATTTTATTTCCTAAAATAGATTTTTGCTTATGTAAAAGGCTTTATTTTCTATTTTAACACTCCTCAAGTCAATTTGATATCTGATTAGGCACTAAACTGGCATTGGGCCTTAGAGTTCGAGCATCATTGGGGAACGAGGGCCTAAGTCATAAGAGGTACTAAATGCAGTGTCTACAGATGCTCCTCTTTTGATTTGTGAGCTTTGTTAATGAAATCAAAAGAATAAGAGAGAAAACATTTTGTTTCGACGTGCTATTCAGGCCCAACCCACGCACACAACACACATAACACGTACATAGGGCAGGTGCAATTTCGAAGAGTAGCGTGGGATTTGTATGTCCGAAGTCCCACCTTTGTTGCTCAGGAAAAGAGCAACGACAAGTTTACTATCCCAAAACTTTTTTTGCCACTTGCAAGCAAATGGCAAGTGACTCACTATCACAGAGTCACTTAAAAAGAAAAAGAAAAACAAACAAAAGTGCTCTTACGAGCTAACCCAACAAACAATAAAAGGATATAGTCTCTATGGTGTCCATTGGGGGCTCTTGCCTCAAACTTCTTTAGGCGACTTGTTCCTCTTGTCTTCTTCACTTCTTTCTCTACCTTTTCTAGTGAAGCTTTTGCCTCAGGTTCCTCTTGTCTTCTTCATTTCTTTCTCTACCTTTTCTAGAGAAGCTCTTGCCTTAGGTTGACCTTGGTTTCTTTCTCTATCACTATCTCTACCATTTTCTACCGTGCTTGCATGTTTAATTCCCAGAGGATATGTGCACGAGTAGTCTTAATTGTTGTGTCCACTAAAGATGGTGAAAACTCGTTAAGGAGTAGGCATGCATGGGGAAGAATCTTCTGCCTCTCATGACTTGTATGGGGATGAGAAACTCCCTAAGGAGTAGTAGGAATCAACTCACTAAGGAGTAGTATAGATGTGTGATCCATTGGGGAAGAATCTTCTACTTCCTTCATGGTTTGTTAAGGACTTTGAGGAAGAAACTTTTACTTCCTCACTGGGGATTTATTTATTTTTAGGTGTATTGGACTCACTAGTGAAGAATCTTCTGTTTCCTCATAGGGGATACTTTAGGTGTACTTGATTCACTAGGGATACTTTGAGGAAGAATCTTTTGCTTCCTCACTAGGGATTTTTTAAATGTGCTTGGGTCCATCGGTGAAGAATCTTTTGCCTCCTCCGTGGGGATGATTCTTGATGTGCTTGAACCATTAAGGAAGATTCTTCAGCTTCCTTACTGAGGATAGTGTTCTTGATGTGCTTGATGCACTGGGGAAGAATCTTCTACTTCCTTACTGGGGATAGTGTTATTGATTTTGTGTGATCTGCTAGAAATGGTTTTGGGATGTACATGCTTCATTAGGGGAAGAGTCTTCTACTTCCTTTACCGCTCACTAGGGAGTCCTTTAATGATTTTGTGCCTTATTGGGACAATCTTGAGATGTTCTTCTTCTTCTTCTTCTTCTTCTTTTTAAATTTTTTTTAAGAAGGAATTTTTTTATACTATTCATGACTAAACTACACATAGTTTAGCCATCAGGTGTGTTCTCGTCTTTTCATTTTTTTTCTCCAACAGTTACCAACCGTTTCTTTTTCTTCTTCATTCTCTTCATCCCTTACCTCTTCACATTCTTCATAACTCTTCTTTCTTTCTTTTTTTTCTTCTCTCTACAAAAACCTCTCTCCTCTCTTTTCCTCTTACTTTCTGACTCTCTCATTTTCTCAAACTCTTTCATTCTATCATTTCCTCTATGAACTCTCTTCCTACTCTCTAATGACACCCAAGGCCAAGAAGTCCTCCTATGTCCTTTCTTTTGATGCATTCCACCTCACCTACTGGAGTGGGGCAATGAGATTGATGGGGCCTCCACCATTGACATATCGGCCAGAGAATCACATTCTAATGGCTAAATTTGTATGTTTTCAAACTTTTCTCATTTTCAAGTTTCTCCCTGATCTTCCATTTTAATGTGTTTTTGGCCATATAAATGCTTGGGTTTTGTTATGGGATAGGTTTGTATGAAAACCTAACACCTTAGGAGGGGTAGGAACATGTTTAGAATTGATTTTGGAAGATGTATGCTTGAAAATATTGAAGAACTGCTTTGTCTATGCTTTTGTGCACGTGGGCTCGAGCCTGCATTCGCAGCTTGGATTCATGCATACGCAACTTCGTTCTTGTGTACGCAGGTATGTTCTTGAGGTCCTACATACGTGGGGATGGGCCTGCATAGACTGGGTCTTGCCTGCATATGTGGGCTTTGACCCACGTACGTAAGACGCCTAATGGAAGCCCTACTTTGCCCACTTTCACTTCTTATTTATCTGTTTCACTTCTATATGCAATCCTAACACATCTTGTTGTCATTTTTGCATCTGAATATCACTGTATCCTTCTTTTTTATCTTCATTATTGCATTGAAAACTTCATTTTTCATCATTTTCACTTGAATCAAGAATCTAATGTCATCTTCTTCTTTTTTTTTCTTTTTTTTTTCTTTTTTTTTTTTGCAGTCATCATCCCCTTATGCTGGTAGGGGATGCACCAATAAGGTGGTGGAGTGGTATAACCTTCTCGCCCTCGAGACCATGGCCTACATCAAGGAAATGGGCTTCAACTTCTACCGCATGACCAGCCTTAACTGTGAAAGGGCCATCATTAACTTGGACAGTGTGTCAAACATCCAGCTGTGTCTCGACATGTTGGGGAGGAAGTACTCCACTAAGACCATCCACTACTTTGACTTGGTGTCAGATTACATGCTTCTCTCCCAAAGGATTATGAAGGAGTGTGTTCGTATGGCTAGGGATTTCCTTCTTCACGTGTTGGGGGCTTACCTTTTTGCCAATTATGGGCAAACATTGCCCTTGAGGTGGTTGACACTCTTTCAGGACTTTGGAAAGGCATAAAGGGCCAATTAGGGGGTAGGCATGTCTTGCCTATCTTTACTCCACCCTCGACACTCTCAGCCGGGGCACCGTACGGTAGCTTGTAGGGCCTTGGAAGCTCCTTAAGGTTATTTCTCTTCCCATTCCTTGCATTTTCCTTTGTAGCTTGCAATCTTGCAAACTGCCATCTTGCATCTAACTTGTAGTTTGTGCTTCTTTTTGCAGTGGTGGGTGGTTAGGTATGGCCTCATAACCCCGAGCACCGATCTATGTCTGAAGGACTTCCCTTGAGTGAGGGCTCATCTTGCCGGGTTGACTTCAGATAAGATAAGTTTAAAAGTTCTAGTTGTTCATGCTTCTTCGTGCATTTCCCTTAGGATACCCTTTTTCTAACCTTATATCATTATAGGTTAACTGGATTCCATGGGCCGGCTAGCCCGTTCCTGCTTCTCGAGACTTGGAGCATGATGTTGATACCATATTTTGTTCACCATCGATTTGCGTGCCGACCCCGAAGAATCCAAAAATATTATTTTCTCTCTATGGGGCTGCGAGAACATCTAGAATGACGTGGCACAACCCGTTCGGACACCGAAGAACTCAAAATGCCTTTTTCAGCCAAAATGACCAAAACAGCCCTAGTCAACCTTGGGTTTACCAAAAGTCAAACAAAGTCAAAATCCTCACAAAATAATATTTTCCATGGTTTTACATCAAACCCGAGCTCTTTGGAGATTTTTAGCAACTTTAACCAAGTTTGACCTAGAGTTGACTCCTTGCGGGCCCTAGAAACTCTAATTTTGATCTAGCCGTCAGAGCGGGTTGAAATCATTGTCATTGCAAAGATTATCAAATTCTCATACCAACAACTATTCATGAGTCGAAATCGGAGTTAGAGCCGCCAAGATATCATGAAAACTGGGATAATGCACCGATCGATGCACCACTAACTTCTGGGAGCCATAACTTTTGATCCAATCGTTGGATTTTCAATTTCCATACCTTCTTGGAAACAGGAAGTCAAGATATTTCTAGGGGTGTCAAGATCAACTTGACCCGAGGCCATTTGAAAATGGTGGCCCTTGAAGGGCCGCCACCTCGAAAAGCGCATCGAGGCTATAAAAGGCCCCAGACACCTTTAGACCAAAAAAAAGGGAAGTCTCCTTGGGTCTTGCTCACTACCTGGACGTTTTCTACACCCTTATCCTCTTTTCCAAACACAAAAAAACACATCAAAGTCTCTTGATTCTTCTCTTCACCAAAAATACAAGGTATTGTTCTTATACCCAATCTTCTTCTCCTTGGTTCTACACTGGATTTGGGGTCTACTTTCTAAATCTTTTTCTAGTATTTTATCTTGCTCTTTTTGCTTTAATAACATGATTTATTGCTTTCCTTAGCATGTTTCTTGCCTTTTCTTGCTCCTAGCATGTTCTTAGTTTAGATCCATGTTCTTCCATGCTTGTTTATATGTTATGTGTCTTGATCTACATGCTTTATGCTTTATGCCATGCTTTTCATGCTTAGATCTTCTCTTTCGTATGTTTTTGATGTTTAGATCCACATGCTTCCATGTCTCATACCATGTGTTTATGCCTAGATCTATCTTTCCCGTGTGTTTTTTGGCTAGATCCATATGTTTCTATGCTTGTTTACATGTCTATTTGTCTTCTTTCTTGTTTGCTTGCTTGCTTGCTTGTTTGCTTTCTTGCTTTCTTGTTTGTTTGTTTATCTTTGTTTGTCAAGTCTCCTGCCATACGCAATACTAGCCATATCTATCTTGCTTGTTTGCTTTGTACCCTTTGCGCATTATCTATGCATCTCTTTCTTTCCATCGTTTGTCTGCTGGTTTCTTGTCTTTGCCTTTGCAAGTACACACATGGAGCATGGACGCATGGAGTTAGGGCACGATCTCCTAGGCGCAAGCAAAAAGGGCAAGGATGCAAGCATGTTGGTATAAGCCAAGCGGCCATGTTTAGTAGATTTAGGAGTCTAGCCCTTCCCATTTGGTTATGCACTCTTTTAAACCCCCTTCCTTCCTCCCTCATTTCTCTCTTAGATGGGTTATATTAGGTATATCATACCATATACCATTCGTCCTCATCTCTAGAGTATGGCGACCCCTGTTTACTTTCCTGCACCTATATTTTGGATCATGCTCTAGGGATGTAGTCATTTACTTTCCCATTCTGTGTGCTTGCATTGTGCATGATGTATGTACATATATTCCTGCTTGCCCTTTCCGGTGTGATTGTCACAGTCCTAGGCAAAGCGATGCCTAATTTCCACCGCAAAAGTAAGGTGACATGTCGTCGGATTTTCACAATGGTAATCTGGTACTTTGCCTGAATGCCTTAGGAAAGCATAGATTGGGACCACACCCATTCAAAAGCCAAACCTCAAAGCCCCCCATGCATGCAAAGCCCCAAAAGCCAATGCCAAAATCATTTTTTTTACTGCCAATCTCCAAAAATTAAGGTTTTATCAAAACAAAGAACTGTCCTTAGACAGGCATTGTGGCATGCCTAACACCTTCCCCACATGTAACCAAACTTCCGGATTCAAGAATCAAGATTTTTTACCATCCACATTAGATTAGGAAAAAGCCCTTTTTCTTAGCTTAGGATTGGTAATAAAATCAACAAGAAATAGGTGACCAATCACACCTTAGAAAAACCCAATGATAGGTGGCGACTTCACTTACCTTTGGTAATCACTAAAATTTGGCCAAGATTCCTGCCATACCTCCAAAGGTAGACAAATAGCTTCCTCTATCGAGATAGAGAAAGCACCCGAAGCTCTGCACAAACCACACACAACCATTGAGTGGGGCCTCTAACGGGCCCCACACGCGCAGGAGCATCTCCACAATGGGTGGTCAAATGAGGGCCCGACGACGGTTCTCCATCTCAAGGTCGGGCGTCGACACATGCTGCTCTCATTGCTTCAGAGATTACCTATCCTTTCGAAAGAGTGGGCCTGAGGGCGCTATACCTGGCAGAGAGGGTGCAATGCCAGTTGGTGGGTAGGGATGACCCACAGATTCCAATGAACCCTTCTGAGTTCATGCTTGCCCCACACTCCATGACTGATGGTGAGTACAACTCTTGGGGGAATGGCATTCCCTATGCTGGGCGGCTTCTTGAGGGGTTGGACTATAAGGAGTTCAATAGCACCCACCTCATGCCTTCCCTAACTATTCATGTATATGCTCAATCTCTTCTTCTTCTCTTCTTTTCCTTTACCTTGTTTGTCATGATTTCTAATGTGGAAAATTGTAACAAAAGGAACCTACTGTCGGTGAGCTCATTGACCCTTCACATCTCCCTTGGACAGTCTATGCTTATGGCCCTGATGTCTTTGCTTAGGAGCGTGATATGCCCCATAATCCCAATGTCATAGGCTATCCTTTTCCTCCTAACACCCGGGCGGTGAGTTTTTTATTCCCTTTGTTCTTCTCTTTTTGCCATTTCTCTCTTTCTAGTTCGATCACTAACCTTTCTCTCTTTGAATTGCAGCCCACTATCCATGAGCATGAGGAGTTGGTGTGGCTGGCTGGGAATCTCAAGCTAGAGGTGACCAACTATTCTAGGAACTTGTAGGGTCTTTGAGGGAAGGCCTATCCGGACAGTGGTGGTGATGATGATGATGATGGAGGTAATGAGGAGGATTCGGAGGCAACTCCTAGCTATCAGTCAAGGAAGAGGCGACACCAATGATTACCAGCAGTCAAGACATATAGGCATAAAACACAGTGTTCTTTTTTGCATTTATGGTTTTTTTTCCCCCCTTTTAGCAAACTTTTGGATTTAGTTTGAGACAAAGGATTGTACTTAAGAACATTGTTTTACATTTATTCTTTTAATTGGGACTTAGCACTTAATTTACAAGATATATGACTAATTGCATGTTTCTATACAACTTTGCTCCTTGGATGCTCAAAATCTTGTGCTTGGAATATGTCTTGGATGATCCCTTAGGTTGTAGGAATCCTAGGAATGTCTTGAAGTGAAAACTATGCTCAAAACAAGGGAGAATGGGCTTTTGCCAAGCGGCATGCATACATGGGGATGGGCTTGCGTACGTAGCTTTGACTTTGTGTTCGTAGGGTTGACCTTGCGTACATGGGTCGCAAATTAGAAAAAACCCTAATCGACTTACTTAAGTATAAAAGTAGCCGTTTGAGTCCAAAACCCTCACCAATGTATTTTTAATCCAAAGAGCCCTTTTTTGAGGTTCCTCAATGGCAGAAAACTCTCCACTTGATGTCTCGGCTTGGATTAGGAGGCTTGGTTCCGATTTCAAGGATTCCATCGCCCCCTATGGTCTTTCTTGTGTCTTTCCATACCATCAAATTAAGGTGGATAAGCCTCTTCTTTATGCTGCTGCCAATTATTGGGTATCTCAGCATGTTTTCTACTTCAATGGAATAGAACTATGCCCTACTATAGAAGAATTTGGCGCCATCATGGGTGAATCGAAGATTGACAATCTCATCTTCCCTACCATGGGCGAGGACCTCCCCTCCTTGCTGTAAGTTGTGTTGGGTGTCCCTTCCACCACAACAAATAAGTGGTGTGTCTTTAGCAAGCTCAACCTTAGGTTGGTTTTTAAGTACTTTTTTGTTTGGCCCTTCCTGTAGGTGAGAGGCCACATTCATACTTTCTTCATGCCTTTTGCTTATGTGCCCTTGCAAGGTATTTCTTGGTTCAAAAGTCACATTATGTGGACCTTTGGATGTGCACGGTGGCTTATGAGCTAAAGAGAGGTAACCCGGTGAGCTTGATCTTGGCGGAGACCCTTACTGGTTTGGATGCCTTTCATAGGAAGGAAGCAAACTTCTTTGCGGGTAGTCCTTTTCTTCTTCAAGTATAATCCCTAATTTTTGCCTAGGTTCTCAACTTAGCAGGATCCCTCTAATTTTTGCTTGGGTTGCCTTTTGGTTTTCTACCCATCGAGACACCTTATATCGTCTTTCATCATTATTTTTTTTATTTTTTATTTTTTCACTCATGCTCTCTCTTTTTTTTGCCTCTCTCCTTTTTACTCCCTCCTCTTTTTCTCTCTCTCTCCTAATTTTTTTTTTCCATATATGGCTATAAGAGAGGCTTCAGTTGCTTCAACCTCCTACCGTACCTCTCAGCACCTACCTCCCTAGGCATCTTAAGGACTACCAACTTCATTAAAATGACATGAGCTTTGAGGCATACATGGAGCTTATGGGTCGCATCAAGGAGATTGACATTCAATGGGTTGTGGAGTGGTGGCACATCTCAAGCATGGTCCACAGTTGTTGCTACTCATACTATTCCACTTGTTGTATCTCAAGGCAATTTGGAGAACGTCAAGAAGCCCTGATAATAAAGGTGTCTTCCATACCGAGGTGTTTACCAATAAGATCTTGGGCAGGATTAATGAGGCTTGGCCATGCTGTAGGGTGACAAAAGGCATTGTTCCTCCTCAATACATCTATCCCACTGCGATGTACAAGCAATGGTTTGAGGATAACATGAAGTGGATTATGAGGGATGGAAAAGCTTATATGAAAACTAGTAAGAAAGTAAGAAGGACAGAGTGACCACCTTGATGGGCCCCATATTTTACTTTTCTGCACTTTTATGATTCTTATGTTTTTGTTTTTGAATTTAATAAAGGATTGGAATGTTCCAAATCCCCTATAAAAACAGTCTTATCATCTTTTAATTTAAGCAATAAGAGAATCACCTTTTTATTATCTTTGCTTATTGTCATTTATTCCTTTTTTTTTTTTTTTTTCTTCTGTTTTTCTTTTCTTTTTCCTTTGTCATGTAATTTTTGCCCATGACATCCCTTCGGGAATTTTCATCATGCCTATGGTCTTTGCTCCTAACTTTTGCCTAGACCACCCTTTCGGGTTCTTAATCTAGCAAGGTTTTCTTGCCTTAACTTTTGCTTAGGCCGCCCTTTTAGGTTTTCAACTTAGTAGGCTTTCTTTCTTTTTTTTAGATGTTATATTTCCGAAGTCTATCCATGTTAATTGAGCGAAGCATCTTTTCATCATCCAAATTTGTGATCCTTGTAGCACCTCTAAACACGATCTTCTTAATGATAAAAGGCCCAAACCACCTTGACTTCATCTTTCCTCTTGGATCAAAAGTCTCATCTCTAAGCACCTTTAGGACCAAGTCCCCTTCTTTAAGGTTTCTCAGTTTCACCTTTTTGTTGAATGCTCTAGCAATCCTTTTTTGGAACCCTTGTGTATGATATTGTGCCCTAGCCCTTTTCTCATCCATCAAAGCCAATTATTCATATCTCACCTTAGCCCAATCCTCTTCTAGGACCTTGGTTTTCACCAATACCCTCAAAGATTGTATCTCCACCTTAATAGAAAGCACCACCTCACTACCATAAACCAAAGAGTAAAGGGTTGCCCTAGTTGACGCACGAATAGAAGTTCTATAACCCCATAAGGCAAATGGAAGCTTCTCGGCCCAATCCTTGTATGTCACTATCATCTTAGCTAGGATGTTCTTCACATTCTTATTAACTACTTCTATTGCACCATTAGCTTGTGGTCGATACAGCGAAAACTTGTGGTGCTCAATGTTGTACAACTCCATAATCCTTCAAACCTCCCCCTCAAAGTGGGAATCATAATTAGAAATGACCTCTTGGGGCACCCCAAACCGGCATATGATGTTGGTCTCTAACAATCGAGCCATATGCTTAGCCTTCAATACAGAGTAGGAGGCTACCTCCACCCACTTAGTGAAATAGTCAATTGCCACCAAAATGTATTCATGCCCATTTGAAGCCTTAGGAGCTATCCTTCCAATCACATCTATGACTCAAACCAAGAATGACCATAGAGAAGTCATTCTATAAAACTCATTAGGTGGTAAATAGTTCAACTTGGCGTGTGTCTGACAATCATGGCAACTTTTCACATAATCCATACAATCAGTCTCCATTGTATTCTAGTAGTACCCTATCCTTAGGATTTTCTTAGCTAACATTCTTCCATTCATATGAGGGCCACAAATCCCTTGATGAACTACTTCCATTACCCTTTTAGCTTCTTCTTTCTTCAAACAACGAAGGTGTATGACATCATAGGATCTTCTATTAAGTCATCCTCCACATAAGATGTATTGTGTTGCCATCATCCTAATGGAACGACGTTCTCTCTTGTCGGCACCATCCGGATATGCCCCTAGTTCCAAGAACTTCATGATGTCATAGTACCACGGAACTTCCTCTTCCTCTATGATCATTACTGAAGCTTTAGTCTTCCTTTTGTGCACTTTTTCATTATTTTGCTCAATCTCTAAGGGTCATGTCCACACTCCCTTGGGTATTTCAACTATGAAGGCTAAGGTAGCTAGGGCATCCGCAAATTGATTTTGAGCTCTAAGGATGATTATGTATTCAATTTTGTCAAAGGTCTTAGTCAAGTCCCCCAAGTATTGTTGATAAGGTTTCAAGTGTTCCTTCTTCACCTTGCACAACTTTTATGCTTGGGCTAAACTAAAATTTGCAATGTGGCTTCCTTTATCCTTGGATTTCACTATCATATCATCAACATACACCTCTACCTCATTATGCATCATATCATGTTGCAAGGCCTTAGCCATCCTTTGGTAGGTTGCCCCAACATTCTTGAGGCCAAACAGCATTACCATGTAGCAATAGATTCCACATTCAATAGTGAAAGTGGTTTTGGTCGTATCTTTGGGAGCCATCTTGATTTGGTTGTACCCCAAGGAACCATCCATGAAAGACATTAAGGCATTTCCCGCCGTGTTATCCACCATGACATTAATGTGAGGGAGAGGAAAGTCATCCTTAGGGCATGCCTTGTTCAAATACCTAAAATCCACACACATCCTCACCTTCTCATCCTTCTTAGGCACAAGCATGACATTGGCTATCCATTCGGCTTGGTGTACGGGTTTGATGAACCCTACCTTTAATTACTTAGTGACTACCTCTTTGATTTTTAGGAGCCATTTGGTCCTTATTCTTCTCAACTTTTGCTTGACGGGCACCATATGATCATGAGTATCAATGTGATGTTGAGCTATCTCAAGGTCAATTCCAGACATATCTTCATAGGACCATTGCTGCTACTTAAATAATTCTCCCAAGTGCAGGATTGTCATGAAGTAAAACTCGGTAAGTCCGAGGTCAAATCCACAGGGAAAAGGGAATTGATTAGCAAACCACAAGAGAACAAAACTAAAATAATAAAGTTTAATTGAAGAGATTTTGATGGTTTAGTAAAGGTAATTTAAACTAAGAGAAAATAACAATATATTAAGGCACTAAGGTTTAAGGATCCACACACAACACATTTATTGGTAGTTTTAACAACATTTATTTTATAACTCAACTAAAATTCATACGAAGTATGATCTTAGTTGGATGATTTAACAATAAGAACTTAAGAATTAATTGTCTAAGGTAGTTTCATGAAATTGACTGATTTTAGGCAAAACAAAACTAGTGAATTAGTTCGCAGGGAATACTAAGCATTTAACGTGCCCAAAGTATACGATAAATCAAAGAATTATATAAAACTAAACACTTTTATAGATGAGTAAAACAATCAAAAACATAAAAACATAAGCATTAAAACCAATAAATAATTGTTAAGAACATACCAATAAACAATTGGGTTTCACCCCTTGCCTTAGCAAGGCTTCTAGCAAGCCATAACACAAATAAAACTCTAAAACTGTAAAGAAACTTTAAGAAAATCTAAATTATGTTCTACGGTAGCTCTGCCCTCTGAATTTTGCCCTAAGGAGCCTTTAAATAGGTCAAGGAATCCTAGTACAACTTGAATTCCTGTTTGGAGAAAATCCCAAGTTTTTAGGCTTCACTTAACAAACGTTTTTAGCTCATTCAACTTCATTATTTGGACTTTTGGTGAACTAAACTGTTGTATCCTTTTAAGTTAACTTTACAGCCCAACTTGAATCATCTCAATTGGACATCTAAGCTGAAAGTTTTGCTCCAAATACTAACTGATGCGCAGACTGAAATCCTAATCCGAATTGGACTTGGATTTGGTGAAAATTTCCTTTAATTCCTTACTCCAATTGGACTCGAATTTAATTGGGTTGGCATTCTTTGACTTCATCATGGCTCTTATAAAAGTAAAGTCCATTAGCTTTCTTCTTTAAACAAATCTACATATTTAATTTCATTATCTTACAAAAGACAAATTCATGCATTAAAATATAATTAAGCACAAAATTGATTATTCAGCATTATTCCAAAACCAACTATAAAATGCATGAATTAATTCAAAATAAGTACGATAATGCTTTCTAATAATGATATAAATATGAAAATTAAGCTATTATCAACCATGCAAACACCTCTTGAAATTCCATGAGGAGTTCTTGAAGATCTTTTCTTCCTTTTTCATTTAGAGTGAGCCAATTTTAATTAAGTGTGTATTCTCATCATTACCCAAATTAATAGTTTCAAGAGTTGGTTCCATAGGTTCAATTTTCTTTTCCAATTTTCTATTAATTTCATTTTTAAATTCATTTGAATCATTTAAGTGCATAATTTCAATGTTATGGGACACATCAAAGTAAGCCAAATCAAAATTCATCTTATTAAAAATATTGAAAAGTACATTAGAACTTGCATTACAGAACTTTTTTCCCATGTTTTCAAAAAACACAACCCAAGTCCAATTACTAATGGGCACTACAATAAGCATGATAAATTCCGTCCTCTTTCTTCTTCAAGGTTTGCCACTCTTCCCCTCATCTTTCTTAAGCTTAGCGAACTAGTCTTCCATACATGCATAGCTTTGGTTATGTCATACAGATCATTTCCCTTATTGTGGAAGTCTATCCCCACCTCATCAAAGAACCAGTCGTCATCATCCCCACTCCAACATTTAATCATTTCATCATCTCCTTCTTCTTCTTTGTTCATCACGAGGTATTGGTCGTCGTCAGAAGAAAGGTCCATGTTGCGTTTAAGCATGAAGAGAGCTGGGGCACTTGAATTATTCCCACCTTCAAGGTCCATTCTAGCCAATCATGATCTTCCCACGATCTCGCATCTCCAGATTCAGAGAAGTCATTAACATAGGCCCTCTTGAAAGTTCATGGTCCAAGAGCACTCTTTAGCTGTGGCATAAAGTTGGGTAAAAGTAGGCGGACTTTCCCTTTTGTCATCATGCGGTTGATGTCTTCTTGAGTCAAGTCATTTTGTCCATGATTAGCCTTGTCTTTTTCAGCTTCTTCTTTTTCTATGTTGGAGAGGTGGCTTATTATCTTCTCAAGGACTTTAGCTTGCGCCTCCACACACTTAAGCATCTTTTGCATGATTTTCACTTGAAGTGTCCATCTTTCCCTCTTGAGGAGCCTTCCCTTTGAATGTCTTGCCTTCCATTGGACTTGGTTTGGAGCAAAGTCTAAAAAGAAGTCTCATTTTCATTAAGCCCATGTCCCAATTTTAGATGCCCTAAGAAAATTCTTAAGTTCGTTTTAATGAAGGCTCAATTACAATGTCACTCCCTTCAATCTCATGGATTTTTTTCCCCTTGTTTCATTAGGCTTTTGATCCATTTACAATAAAGCTCTCATCTTACTCTCATAGGCTTTCATTAGAATGTAGTTAGAAATTTTCAACCCTTTGTCTTAAATGTGGGCTTACAATGTATTCATCACTTTTGGGCTTTTCATTTTTATTTATCATTTCATTTCATCATTTTTTATTTATTTATTTTTTTTTTTTTGAAAAAGCCCTTTAGCTAGAACATATTCTAGCCTTCCTCTCAAAGTCCATGAAGTTCTCATCATTTTGGGCCTAAGCATGCAACAAGGAGGCTCGAGATTAGGCAAGCTCATATTGGCTTTATAGGATTTTGGATGTTAAATTCATAGCATATTTGTTACCTTAGGCCCAAAGTCCTTCTTTTTCAGAAAGGGCTTTTTCCACTTGGGCCTATGATAGCAAATAGGTTATGGTTTTATGAACCTTTCAAGTTAAGATATACCTTTGGATTTAGGGACAAGCCTCTTATATGTGAGAACTTCTTTTATTTTATCCCATAACATCTTAGGGTATACCATAACTTTAGGGTCATCCCTTCCATTTTTACATCTTTTATTTGTCCTTTAGAATTAGGTGAACGCATAATATACGGCGGTGGAACTAACAAGAGATATAAAGGGGATCATTTGCAATAGGGTCTAAGATCTCTCTAGTGTGGATAGGCTGCCTAAGGCTAAAGGGATAGATAAATAGGTCACTCACAACTAAGTGGGCTATGATTCCAACCGAGGGCCTAAGTGCACCCCATAGTGGATTGGTAGCAAACATTTAACGTACTCAGAGCCCATTATAGGTGATAGCACCAATTGTGAGTTGGTGGGATGAACTCCGAAAGATTTGGGCCCGAATGGAGCCTTCCATCTTCCCACTCATCACCAACCAAGGATAAGAACAAAAGCGAACAATTGATGTGAATGCAAACAAATATTGAAATAGTTTTTATTCAGGTTAAGACATAGGACACATAGGAATTAAACTCATAATCCCAAGTGTAGTCGCCACTGTGGACACAAAGGGTCTTTTTGGAGTCGCCACCTAGTATTTTTAACGGTCTAGGAACCATATATATAGCATCCTTTTCGAGGAAGGATCTTTGACCTCACTACCAGAGTATGGGTTTGGAGTTTAGGTACATTATTGGGAAGGTGTTAGGCACCTAAGATCGCCCAACCCTAAAGTTGGCCTTCCATCATTGTGTCTTATATCTTAACCTTATTAAAAACAAATTCAACACTTGTATTATAACTCACACACACGCTAGCATGCATCTAACATACAACATGACATCATCCATCCCAAAACACATATCTATCCATAAAGCAATAAACAAGCCAAACCACACACATACAAACCCTAGCAATAAATTCAAATCTTATCAGTATGCCCCAAGTCAAGTGGCAATGCAAACAAACAGGTAAGAACACCTAATTCTACTTCCTAACACATGTCATGTAGGTTCATACCAAGAACTTTCATCTCCAAGAATGTCAAAGCATCTCATGAACCCTAATTCGAGGCTAACTAGTGGCAGTGTCCGTACATCTCACCAGGAATGCTATTCAAATACCCTCCATCTCTACCTAGATCTCAATTGTCAAGAATCCTATTTGGATGCCCTCCGTCTCTACCTAAGTCCCAATTTGAGGGTAACTAGTGGCAATGTTTGTACGTCTCACTAGGAATGCAATTTGGATGCCCTTTGTCTCTACTTGGATCCCAATTGTCAGGAATGCTATTTGGATACCCTTCATCTCTACTTGAGTCCCAATTCGAGGCTAACTAGCGGCAGTGTCCGTACGTCTCACCAGGAATATTATTCGGATATCCTTCGTCTCTACTTGAGTCCCAATTTGAGCTAACTAGCGGTAGTGTCCGTACATCTCACCAAGAATGCTATTTGGGTGCCCTCTGTTTGTACCTAAGTCCCAATTCAAGGCTAACTAGCAGCATTGACTGTATGTCTCACCAGGAATGCTATTCAGATGCCCTCCGTCTCTACTTGAATCCCTATTCAAGGCTAACTAGTGGCAGTGACCATACGTCTCACCATGAATGTTATTTAGATGCCCTCCATCTCTACCTAAGTCCTATCTAAGGCTAATTAATGGCAGCATCCGTACATCTCATAATCACACGATCATCAAGTTCCTAGTTGTCAGGAATGATATTCGGATGCCCTCCGTCACTACCTGAGCCCTATTTAAGGCTAACTAGCGGCAGCGTCCATACGTCTCACAATCACACAATCATCAAGTTCCTAAAGATTCCTAAGTTCCTAGTTGTCATGAATGCTATTTAGATGCCCTCTGTTTGTGCCTAAGTCCTATTTGAGGCGAACTAGTGGCGGCATCAGTATTTTTTTTTCAGCACCCGTAGCGTCCAACATTTTCATGTGCATCTATGTGGCATAAAATTTAAATTTCCCTCGCACAAACAAGTATGAACATAACTACATATGTACATGTGAATGCATACAAGCGTGTGGTGTAAAAACCCAAGCATGTGAACAAAACATATTTTTCCAACAACATCATGGCATGAATGATAAAAAAAAAAAAAAAAAAAAAAACATACATTTGCAAAATACCAAAAAATAAAATAAATACTAGCATGCATTCCCAGTTGCTTTGCTACTAACACTTTTGCAGAAAATAAAAAGAGAAAAAGAAAGTAGACATTGTCCTTAAGTGCAAAAAAAGACTAAAATAGCAAGTTGAAGCTAAAAGCTGGACCCACCAGTTCGCAACTCATTCCCAAGAGATTTTCAGAAGTGAGAAAATAAAGAAATGGAGTGAATATAGTTGAAATGAGCCATGGGGGCCCATTTATAGGCCATTGTATAGCCTGGGCAGCTTGACGCACATTGTGTGGGCGCCGAGACTGCTTAACGCACATACAGTGGCCGCTAGGTAGCGTTGACCAGGTCAACGTTAACCAGTTGACCAAAACAAAATGGGAAGGTAGAGTTTCTTGCCTAGTGCTAAAGATCAAAATTTCTTTGAACCAACTGCAACAGCCCAACCGCATCAAGTAAAACCGGTCTAGATTAATGAACAACGTAGTTACCGCACTCAATTTTGGAGCAACAAAATGCGAAATCATGTTCTTTATCCAACACCACTCATTGCACTTAAGATATCAGATAAAGAAGGGGCAGCCGCAGACACCATATTTTGTCCGCCCTCGATTTGCGTGCCAGACCCCAAAAATGGTAAAAATATTATTTTCTCCCCATGAGACTGCAGAAAGATCTAGATTAACGTGGCATAACCCGTTTGGGCATTAGAGCACTCAAAGTGCCTTCGCCAAAATAACCAAAATGCCCCTAGTCAACCTTGGGTTGACCAAAAGTCAAACAAGGTCAAAATCCTCCCAAAACAAAATTTTCATGGTTTTACATCAAACTCGAGCTACTTGAAGACTTTTGTCAACTTTGACCTAATTTAACCAAGTTTGACCCGAGGTTGACTCTTGGTGGGCCCCAAAAATCTTAATTTTGATCTGAATGTCAGAATGGGTTGAGACTAATGCCATTGCAAAGATTATCAAATTATCTTTCCAATGACTATTCATGGGTCGAAATTTGAGTCAAAACGGTTAAGATATCTAGAAAACCATGCAAAGTACGTTAGCACATTTTCTGAGGCCATAACTTTTGATCCAATTGTTGGATTTCCAATTTCTTTAGTGTTATGGAAACTAGACGCCAAGAGCTTTCTAGGGACACCAAGATCAATCTAATTCGAGTTTTGGAAGGCCTTCAAATGCACATCTGAAACTAGATCAGATAAAGCCAAAACTACTGATGTCAGCAGGGGTGGCCAGCGGCCACTATAAGGCCGCCAACGATAGGTGGTGGCCTTACAATGGCCACCAAAAGCCAAAGGGTCAGTTTTGGCCTATAAATACACCCAGACCCCTCATTTTTCCCAAAAAAAAAAAAAAGAAAAAAAAAAGGAAAGATTTTAGGTAGTTGAAGCATTTTCTAGGCACTTTTCTCTATATTTCTCTTCCAAAAACACCTCCAAACACATCAAAAACACCTTAGATTCTTCTCTTTTCATCAAAATTATAAGGTAGTGTTCTTGCACCCAATCTTTGTCTCCTTGGTTCCATACCTTGGATTTGAGGTTTAGGGGTGTGGATGTAGCTTTTTAGCTACAATCCACACCCCTTTCTTCTAAAACTTTATCAAGCTTTCTTTAACTTTTCTTGCTTAAATAACATGTTTTATTGCTTTCCTAGCATGTCTATTAGCTTTTTACCAAGATTTATTGCTTTGATGTTGTTGGCCTAGCCTTCTTGGGTTAGGATATGTCTAAATACCATGTTTACGTTTAGATCTACTTGTTTCTATGCTTGTTTCCATGCCTTTGTTTAGATCTACATGTTTCCATGCTTGTTTCCATGTTTATGGCTAGATTTATGCTTCTTTTTTTTTTTTTTTTTTGCTCTTTGTCATGCCTTTGTTTAGATCTATGCTTTTATGTGCTCTTTGTCATTCCCATGCTTGGATCTATGTCTTTTTAGGCCCCGTATCTTGCCTATGTTTGGATCTACATGTTTAGTTGCTATGCCATGTGCTATTGTAGCCCTTTTGTCCTTAATATCTCTGTTTCCTGAGTTTTGGCCCATATTAGTGGGTTGTAGATCTAGATCCCCATGGTCTAGGCCTACATCCACACACCTAGGCCAACATTAAAGGGTTTGGATCATTTCCCCTATATGCATGTGTATGCTTGTTTGCTTCTATGCTTTATGTCCATGTTTGCCTCTCTAGTTCTAGGCTTTGCCATGCTTAGCACCCTCCATGGGCTTGATCTTGTGTGGTTACATCCAACCCCCATGTGGCTTTGTTTGGGTGTAACCACATATGAGATGCATCTCCGTGATGCCGATTTACTCTATGCAATCCTTTCTCCGCTCCGTGTGATTTGCTTTCCTTGCTTGTGCCCCCATTGGCTTTCTTTGTTTCTATGCATCTTTGCATGCTTGCTTACATGTTCATGC